>CM060831.1:107927500-108527500 GCA_030762175.1 Metallyticus violacea
AGAGAGGCCTCTGAGCAAAATTTGTCGGCCGTTTCACGCCCTGAGTTGAATGGGACGCTGATGATCTGAGCTGTTAAAGAGCGTCCATAAATAAATTAATCAATCAATCATCAACGAATTGTGTAGGCTAGGGCTCCCATGCCTCAACGTCCCTAATTTTCCCTTGATTATCAAAGAAGCCCATGAAAGTATTAACTGCCTTTCGTAACAATTTACTTTGTGAAAAACATCATTCTCTGCATTCATTTATCTGAAAAACAAGTGTAAAATCCGTTTGGAAAACGTACAACCAGCACTCAGAATATAAGTTTGTTTTATTAAGCTTGATATATTACGCCTTGTATGTGCAATGCACCATCAACACTTTCATTCAGGAATTAAAATGTTGCGCCATTATTTTTAGCTATTAATATTAAGATTTAATGCATTTTATATAAATTTTGAATATAATATTATTGTTATGACTATTACTATTGTGTGCGGAAAATCTACATTAAAAACAAATATTGAAAAAAGTGCATTACTTTGCTTGTTTAAATGTTATACACATTGATAAACAAATTTGAAAAAATATATAGGATGCAAATTTAAGATACTTAAAGTTAAATCCTGGGGGCCCACAATAGCGAGAGATCTTTAACCTTCAAACCTTAAAACCCCAAGAGACGAAATTTCATGCCAATTATGAAAATATATAACTTTATTTTGGCTGATGAATTTGATAAAAATTGTACTATAAATATATGCAGTGTATATATGTTAGATTTCTCACTAGATAAATATATTGTCACACGACAATATTACGCAAAATATGCAATTTGCACTCTCTTTGATTTGGAGGGAAGTGAAAGGCTACTCAACTGGTTGTTGTTTCAGTATGACTAAAAAGAATATAACGGGTGGAAGGGATCATCCTTTGACCAGAAAGAAATCTCTTTCTTTATTGCGATTTCTTTCATAAAAGAGAGTTTGGCAACAGCACCTTCCTCTCGCAGCTACTGGAATGGCTCTGCTATGCAAATGAATGTTATGGATAGGAAGTTCGCAGCGAAGGGGAAATGTGACCGCTGCCTTACAGTACCGTTTTGTTAACACTGAGCGTTGGAGAACGGCAGTGATGACGTTGCACCAGTTGCATTACAAGCATGGTATTTAAGCTTTGATACTGGTATTTACTTCATAAGAAAGCTCTTTCGTGCATCTACAGCAAAAGATTTAACCGGCAATGAAAGTGTGTAAAAACGGAAGACACATTTCTTTGAGCTTTGAATGAAAATATGAAATTCGTGCTTAAACTTTACTTATAAGTATATAAATTAAACACTAAATAAGTACTATAGTGGAAGAAAACATTCATGCTTTTAAGAAACGTTTCAATAAAACGAAATAATGCGAGTATTTTTAAATAATAAATACAAGAAAAATTAAAATAAAGACATTTATTTAAACATTCAATAAATGTTGTTATGGTTGCGTGAATATATGCAAAAGTGTAAGTTGTAGCTTAACGATCAAGTACATAGTTTAAAACAGTGCAAGCACTCTCTTATACTAAAGCGGCTTGTATAGTGTACAACTTCAGGCAGCAGATGTCCTGGAACTCCCCAACCCCTATTATCAGGCTACTGTCACAACATCCAACTTCTGTTAAAAAGTAAAAGTTATATAAATTAAAAATGCTTATTTAAGACAAAATAAAAAGTAGCGCTTAAGGAAGAAAGTGAAGCGAATAAAAAATACTGACCAGCTTTTTCTTTAATTTATTTCAATATGACTTGTCCTAATTATTGCATATTTGAATTTTAAGATCTGATATATTGTTGTTTTATTTAAATACATTTTCAAAATCGGAAATGCATTTTTTTCATTTGTCTGTATATATAGAACCACCCTCTTAACCGATGACACCTATAGCTCTTCAATCCGTTAAAGGTGAGTATCTTAATTTGATATCTGCAATTAATTACACAGTGAAGAGCACCCTATATAAAGATACCAAATTTCATGAACTTATGTGACAACGCCCATTTTGATCTAACTCAAACTGAATAAGAAACAGACAAGACAAGTAATGTTGTATTCGATGCAAGTGATTTATCTTAAGCAGAATTAAAACTTGTCTAAACAACAAACAAATTTTAAGTTCCAGGTTCACGGGATAAAAAGCAATTATTTCTCAAAAAGGTGTGAATATGCATTTACGGTAGCTACCATAGTTATTTCAACTATGTTCGATTTTACTACTGGACATCTGAGATGGTGGGCACTGATAATGCACGAGATGAAATTAAACATTGGGAACGGAATTTTAGGAATTTGACATTGATTGCTGAGGAAAACTTGGAAAAAATCAGTACTGGCAGGATTCGAACTATGAACTTAGCCACCCCGGTTACCTGTGTTAGTAAAACCGCCATTGCCATTTTATAGACTTCTTCTCAGAAGAAAAAGGTGTACTTTTCTGTAAAACTGCTTGTTTATTTATGAAGGCTCTTAAACATCAATAACGGCCAGAAAGTGGCGATTTTTCATAAACTTATCAAAAGTTAATTTGAAGGTTGTACCTTTGCATAATACATATTAATTTCCAACAGTAATGTAGCGTTTGCTCTTGATATAAAAGATCTATGTATAATATAAAAGAAGAATAAAGTAACACTATTAACAATGTAACAAATTAACAGTAATTATAATAGTAGAAAAGGATAAAACACTAAGAAAAGTCATACTTGAGATCGCTATACTTCGAACTCGTGGAGTCCTTCTATGGCAAGAAGACAAGTGACCAATTAATAATAACAAATATAGTAATTATAGAAGATTTATCTTAGTGTTTTATCCTTTTAAAGCTTCTATAATCACTGTTAGTTTGTTACTTTGCTAATAGTGTTACTTTATTTTTATTTTTCTTTTATATATAAAAATGAGAAACTTGTGTTAGGAAAAAAAATTAAATTTAAAAATATCACTGAAATCTCTTTAGAGATTTAGTGAAACGTTATTCCTTCGTTTGTAACTTTCATACAATAAAGTTCGCTGTTTCTTATGTGAATGAGAGCGCATGTGTCTTACAAGACAAAACAGTATTTATAGGCTGCAATCCCCAAATTTAATTAGCGTAATTATAGAATATTATTTATGCAACTTCCTCATGAAGTGTAATGTCCTTTTATTTTCTGTACAAATGTTGAATTATTATATGTAAAATGTTAATTTCTTGCCGGGGTGCAGAAAGCTACCCCCAGCCATAAAATCTGATCTGATCTGTTGCCTATTGTAACAATATTTTTAAAGATGACCCAAGCAAATCGACTTTTTCTGGAGAAATTTCTAAAGGAGAATCCTTGAGTAAGATGTTTATTTGTATTCTGTTAGAGAATTGTAAAGGAAGGTAGGCGTAATAAAACATATGGCAACTACAGGGATGAAAAGACAGGCCGATAACCTCTTCAAGGGAAGAAGCTAGTAGCTTGAATTGATATATACATGTAAAAAGTCACTTAGGTCATGTTTATTTAGTCTTATAATTTTGCGGCCGGCAGGCAATTTTTCAAGAGTATTCAGCGAGGCATTGTCAACTTTCTCAGTTCAATTCAGCTAGTGGAAAGATGTAGTCAGTTTTGGACGTGTATTCAGTTTGGGGTGTTACCGGCGTGGAAGATAGGCACGGTCGTTCAGTTCCGTTCAGTGGAAGAGCTTTATTAGTTGAGTTCAGTTGCGTCTGGTTTCAGGATCAGCCTTTATCAAATTAAAAAAGTCATAGTATTTGTCATAGTTAGTGCGACAGTAGCTCATTTCTCCAGGAAATAATGACAGCGCATCTTATGTGCAATAAGTTTATGAACAATAAATTGTGTTTCATTTCCCATAAAGAAAAATCTTATCAATCTCCATATACTGCCTCCCCTATAGTGACAGGATCATAAAATATTCAGCAACAGAGTCTCAAGAGCCGTGGCAAAGTTAGCGGAAAACAATCATCGGAGAGGAAGAAATAACATTACCCCTGAGAATCCAAAACAAGCAAATAAATTTCCTTTTTTTCAAATCTTTCCCTCCACGCTACATGTTTAATTTAATTAACCCTCCATTTTTATTTGAAACCACTGCATACACTAGAAAGCAATGATATAAATGTGAATCTATATCCCTGAGAAGAAAAATATATCAACAGCCTTTGAGTGAACCCTAACATGTAGTTTACTCCTTTGTATATAAAAGTGGGAATTAGGACATTTTATATAAGAAATTTATAAAGGCTCTGTTTCCCTTGTACATTTAACAATTAAATTTAACACATTTTGTGATGCAAAATTGAAGGAGAGACTTTTCATATAGCCATAAACTCGAACACTAATAATGGATGCGGTTCATTTTAAGGAGCTGTCCACTGATAAATCTGTGCTGAAAAAAGGTAGCCTTGCAATAATTAAAAAATATCTGTTTTAGATTTCTTAGAAAGCATAAAGCAGAAAACTACCGTTATATGAGTGATTTTGTAAGTTCATACAAAGTTATGGAATGTAACACTTCACTTCTTGTTCCCCCCCCCCCAAATCACTTCTTCCTATTAAATTATAAAGAGTATTATCATCAACATATTTCTCTAATATAAATGAAGTACGAAGGTAGATCCATAAGTTTCCGGTCTCGCCGATAAGGATTATCGCCTTCACAAAACCCTTATTTGTTGTCATATCTTATCTGTTAAGTAAATAATTGTAGCTGTAACTTTCGCTCCACTGTGTTCAGTTGCTCAGACATATTTGTATAAAGAAGGCTATGTGTAGAAGATTGTGACTTGTTCAAAATGGATTTCAAGCTGTTCTTCACAAAAAAGGCTTGCTCCAAATGAAATTAAACCTCGATATGGGGAAGCATCCCCTTCATATTCTACCGTAAAAAAAATGGTCCAGCTTTATTCGAATGGATCGAGAAAGCTTTGAAGACGATGAGGTGCAGATCGACCTTTCTAGGTGCTCACTCCTGAAAACATCAATCGCACTTGTGGAAGGAGAAATTATAGAAGACCGGCGGCTCAAAGTTACAGAAATAGCAGCAAGGTTGGGCCTTTCTAAAACAACAGTCCTTCGAATTATTCATCAACATTTAAACATGAAAAAGGTTAGTGCAAGATGGGTGCTCAGACTTCTTTCATCAGTCCAAAAGCAGTACGAGTCATCTGTTGTCAGACATTTTTGGAGCTCTGCCGTGGCAACGAGAGAAAAATTCTGCAACCTATTGTTGCAGGAGATGAAATTATGGTGCTCCATTATAATTTCTTGTCCAAAAGAAAATGAATGGAATGACGTAAACCTGGCGAAGCACCACCTCTAAAGGCCAAGATCATTCAGTCAACCAAGAAGATCATGGCCACAATCTTTTGAGACTGTGAAAAAATGCTTTCATTAACTTCAAGGAAAGCAACATCACAGTAAATGGGGAGTACTGTGCCGACCTACTGCACAAACTACGTGCTTCCATCAAAGAGAAAAGGCGAGGAAAGCTAAGTGGTGGTGTGCATCCTCTTCATGACAACGCGCCTGTGCATACACCTCTTGTTGCAAAGGAAACTGTGAAGAAATTTGGCTTAGAGGAGATTGACCATCTACGCTTCAGCCCAGATCTAGCTCCCAGTGACTATTTCTTCTTCTCAAAACTAAAGATGGGCCTTCGAGGAAGGAAATGTAAGTGTAGCGAAGAAATTATGGATGCTGTTTATGCCCATTTTCCAAACAAGACTTCTGAATATTTGGGGGGGAGGGTTGAAATGTTAATTCAAGGATGTGGGAAGTGTAAGGGTAACTATATTGAAAAGTAGTATAGTTTTTGTCTTTATCTTAACTATAAAATGGTTAAGCCGGAAACTTATGGACCTACCCTCGTACCAAAGGAAAGGGAGTTCAACTATGCTTGCCGACTTCTGTTGGAGCAGGAAGAGAGATATCCCAAAGGTAAAATATATCCGAAAATCTTCATATCAAAATTTATATGTGAGCCGGAATGGAGTGTACGTTTATCATTTAGATCAACAAAAGTACTCATTTTATAAAATTTTAACACTCATCAAAAAAAGTTCAAGCATATTGAAATTCAGGATGAAAAATGCATTTGAGTTTCATTTGCTTCATTTTTGTGAGAAAAGAAGGCATCAGTGTAATAAAGTCGATTTACACACTTGTAATGAATGGAAATTATATAATGCTTCACATTACAATATTTGCCCATAAAGAAGAATGAAATAAGAATATTCCTGGTTACAGGCTAAAACGGGTTGAAAAATCAGAACTTCCGGATAGCTAGCTCGTGTTAAACGAGGCACATTATATTCCATTTTTAACCATACGATTCGTAGCATTTAGGTAAAATCCTACATCTAGAGCAAATAACTCACTTGCTTCAACTGTAATAAAGCAAAAGAAAGAAAATACCAATTATAAATACCTGTAACAACGCAGGAGGATTAGCTTCTAAGTGTATGAAGCAGCTTGTGGTGTGTAGGTTTTAATAGTTTAAATTAAATACATTATTTTAAAACATGTTATGCTGTCAAGAGGTATAATGTGAGACAATTGGTGTACAGCATCGATCCCAGGCCCACTTAGAAATAACATATATATATATATATATATATATATATATATATATATATATAATCACAAAAGGTCATAGACATATGGGTTGCACATGTTGTTTACAGGAATAAGAAAGAGAGCAAAATACAAATGAAAGGGAAGGCTGCCCAGAAATAGCAAGCATTGTAATCTTTTTGACTAAGAGGGTTTTCTTTCGTAATGAACCTTCGGTCAGGTCAATATAACTTTGAAAGCGACCGAATATGGAACAAAATGCGATCTCCAAATTCCAGAAATTTGGAAAGGACAAGTGTTGTTTTATTAGCATTGCCGAAACGATTAATACAACAACTAAAGGAAATCGTAAATTTATAAACTCATACATTTTCCGATACGGCATTCCCTTATAGTCTAGTTATTCAGATCAGTATCTAACAACTAAGATCTAAGAATCGATCGTGGGAGGACCCTGTTCAAATTTTAGATAAATAGCCCATGAAAGGGAAACGATATAAATTAGTGTAAAATCACACCAGTAGGAAGATAGATAGGAAGATCATATCACGTGATATTTAGAAAGTCATTCTGAATGTATTTATAACGGCTATACGGACAAAGGCGAATTAATAAAAGCAGTGTAACAAACTATAGAATTCTTGTTACTTGTAGTTGGGACTGAAGTGAGTGGAAGAAGTGTAGAAAAAGCAAAAGAGTGGAATATGAAGAGTCACAAGCTATACTGACACGGGAATTTATCAGCTAGACAATTTACATAAGTTATAGAAGTCAGTCAGTCATTCAATTAAATCAGGTCAGAGTTGGAGAGAAGATAGTTGATGTGAAAATAAAATCGTGTGAATGAACTCTCAATTAATCAATTCGATAAGCGGAAACGTTTTTCAAGATTCTATCGTGACCTGATAGGAACTATATTTATGACATTGTGTTAATAAATGGTGAAAACTGAAACTATGAGTGTTATTTTGTTGTTGCTTGTTAATTATCTCCTTTCCCTGTGATAGTGCATCACAAAAACCTTCAGCTGGTAAATTGAGCTTACAGCCGAGGACTAAATTTTACAAGATTGCAGTACTGACCGGAGGTTCAATCAATCATCCCTAAGATAGTAATTTATTTATTAACTTCGATCACCTCCTTATAAACACCTAATCCATATTACCGTATTAAAATTAATTAATCCATAAATCTCAACGAATCCAGTCCAATCAAAACAAAGTTTTAAAATAAAATTCATAGCCGCAAATATTAAAGTATATAATTTGAATTCGGTTAAAATTATAACTTCATAGAAAAATCAAGAAAGTAAAACTAAATACGCTGCATAAAACAACGATGGGTTCTATCTTTTGTCTATTTGAAATAGAATGATATTGGATAATGAAATTGGCACAGCGTGAAATATATAGCAAGAAATTTAGTCCGATAATTTTAAAAATGAGATAAAAATAGAATTAGACTAAGAATAATTAAATAATAATTATTATATGAAAGTACTAAAAACGAATGCTTAGAAAGAACTGAGGTGGACGTTTCAAAAAGTAAGTAAAAAATACGGATAACGTAAAATACAAGGGGTGTATGTAAGATATCTTGAAATATAAAACATAATGGGCTATTGATTGTTCAAAAATAAAACAAGAATTTAAATTTTAATTAAAATATATTTTCAAGTAATGCTTTCTGCTTACTTATTTCTTTTCTTTCTTTTATACCATTTCTCTCTCTCCCTCCCCTTCTGGGAAGACCTATCATTTCTTCTTTTTAGTACACTGATTCTCAAAGCAGAAAATTGGAGATAAGAAAGGGGGAATATTTCCCCTTTCGCTCTCTCTCGGTCTTTTAGAGAAATAAAAAAGAAAGTAAACAAAAGAAACACAGATTATTGGAAAGAAAAAATGAGACGAATCCCTATTATCAATATTACAATAAACCTAAAAGAAGTAAAAGGCGTTTAATCCTTTACATTCTGGTACCTAATATATCAATTAATGCGCATATTTTCCTATTTGAAATTTTTCAGCCTTCTTCCAAAAAGAAGGGGTCTTAACTTGCTAACCACAACTTCTTTCACTTTTTCAGTCGACTTATTACTTTATTTTCACATTTTATGGTTTATAACTTTTGGGTGTTTTCTTGTGAAATAAATTGTTGAAATAACTTTCCAATATACGTATCAAACTTGGTATAATATTTTCTTAAAATTCCCACGTTCAAATGTATCATTCGTCACCATATTTTTAATTTATTTCTGTTTGCGATATTATTAAAAACCCTAATTTTGAACTCTATAGATTATTGATCGTCATAAGTGTATTTGTTGTGAGAAGTGAACTGTGTCACGCTCGAGACGCGTTATTCAGTTCACTGAGCAATTTATCAGCAGCGTTCAGAAGAGAAAGAGAGAGAGATCGTAATCGGAGTTTCGTTGCGGTTTATTGAATGCAAATGCGTGTGATCTTAGAAATAAGTATGTTCCTTTCATAAGGAAGATTTCATATTGTTACGCACATGGGAATTAGGATTGGTCTGTTCATTGTGTACGTTTATTCATTCATTAGTTGTTTTAAAGTCTTGTATATTTACATTTTTAAATATTCTCTTATTAATTTGTACTTCGCTAAGGTTCGAATGTTCTACCAAGGCTGTTTCCCCTGAAATAGGTCTCCTCCCGCCCAATTCATTACCAGTGCTGCTGGGGAGGTACCCTGAACTTAGACCTGGAACGCTTCTTTCCAAAATTCCTTCCCCAACTTATTTTATACTATATGAGCGTTTATTGTTTGTGACGCCACGGCAGCTAAAATGAGCGTTAAACACTATTTGAAAAAAAAAATCGTTTTATTTTTATGGATAAAAATCCGCTAGAGTTTGATGTCTGATTTTTTAAAAACCATTACATATGTCAACACGGTTTTTGTGCTGACAAACTGCATGTTGATTATCACCAAATCTGATACGCCGATTATGAATAAGTAACCTGATTTTCTCCATCACGTAGATTTCTGAGCACTTTAACAAATATATATTTTATCAATAGCCATTTGGTTTCCATCCATTATACCAAGCTCTTTACTTGAAAAATCTGAATAAATAATTTGTTGACGTCTTGAAAGATAAGATTGTAATGAAAAATAGGCTAACCTTAAAGCGGGAAAATATCTGAAGCTCCAGTTCCGAGCCAGTCCCTTGCGGCAGGGGGTAAAGCCGAAGGTTGTGTTTACTCCCACAGATATAGGTAGATAATTAGACATTTAAATAAAACAGCGTATTAGCTCAGATGGTTAGAACTATGATCTATAAATGTGAAGGTAGTGCGTTCGAATTCTTACTCCTGTTTTTTTTATCTGCTAGAATGCTAAGAGATTTGCCACGATTACAATGATTTACTTGTTAACTGTATCACGCACACAACCCGCTATAAATTTATCTACGATTTTTTTCTGCTGCAGTAAAGGAGATTTGTAATCATTACAATTATTTACCCACTACTTAGTACCACACAATCTCCTATCAATTTATATTTACGAAAAGGAGGGAAGCGTAGGCCATCAGGCCGTAGCGAACCGCAACAAACCACTGGGTCCACCGGTTTCTAGAATTTACCCGAGGTTGGTTTAAGGTAGTGCTTGTGTGTGTGAGTGTGTGTGTGTATATATATATATATATATATATATATATATAAATTGCAAATTCCAATAAGACAATGCGTGATAAAAAGCGAAAAACTCAGGAGCAACATATTGCAGCCAAAAAGTTACAGAGAACAACTTATAGGTTGCGTTATGTTTAACAAAAACATAATGCTTGCAATATTTACACTGTTACAAGAAGGTGCCTTTTTCATTTTGATTCCAAATATCCGCACTCTATAAGGTAAGTAAAACTAGGCATTCAGTTTGAAATTTGTTCAGTGGGTGCACAGGTTTGGGCAATAGTGAGAGCTGTTCGGTGTGAAATTATGAAGAAACAAAGACGTAGTTGTAAAAACTCTCCAAATATTTTTGCTTATACATGTGTTATCCCGGAACCTCGTGCCTCGGCTGTAAAATATGTAATACAAGACTGACTCAATTGTTAAAGGGGGAGAAAGAGCACTTACCTTTCGTGTGTCAATGGTGTGACGTTAACAAACAAAAAGAAAATGGTTATTATTTCTGTTTAACTAATAATTGGGGTTTCTTCAAAAAAATAAGAGAATCATTCAGTAATTCTTATTTCGGTTATGGTACCTCATGAAGGAAATTTACATGTTCCCATCCCACTTCTACATGACAAGAAGAATTGGAATCTGACAAAACGTCACCTGATGATATATAATCCTCTCCATCAAGAGGTGACATTTATACTCCACAAGAAGAGGAAGAAGAAAAGCCACATTTAATAACACAAATGACACTCAACGACTTGGTGCGTGATTTTTATTTACCTAAACAGCTGATGCTCATAGGAATTTTTTAAAGTATGAAAGTTGCTGCATAAAGCTACTAATATAGTAGCATATAACAACACAAATAAGGATTTATTGTCATATTTCACAGTTACATACTCTGGAATTTGTGCATGCAGCGACATGAATGGGCTGGTTTTAAAATTAAGGACCACACATAATGCACAACAAAAATTAAATAAAATATTATTAAACTCTATAGGGTCTTAAATATTTTTGTTATTGTAATTTTCAGTGATTTAATTGATTTAATTATAATGAGAAGAGTGGGCTTATTTATAAATGCTTCTAAAAGTAGTCTGTAGGCCGTTTTGTTACACAACAGCAACGAACTTCCCTCTATATCTGTAACACACTGTGTAGCAATGAAGTAAATTTACGAAAACATGTGCCTTATTCTTGAAGCCCGTTAATTATCAGATTCGTTGTTGGCATATTTGCGGGGATCTTTTCTCTTCTACTTGGAATTCAGAGTGGATTCAATATATATCCTTGTTTTCTGTGCCTTTGTGGCAGCCTTGAACCTCAACAACAAAACATAGTGCAGCAATGGCCAAGAAGAGCAGATTTCACTTCCGGAAAACATAATGTAAGTTTTAAACCTTTAGTTCATTCGCAAAATACGCAGATAAGTCCATAAGTTTAGGGCCTAACCAATTTCCAGGTATGATAAAGACAAAAACTATATTTCACTTTTCAATATAGTTATTCTTTGTTGTAATATACTCCTCACATCTTTGAATTAACATTTTAATCTCCCCCAAAAATAGTCAGAAGTCTTGTCTGCAAAATGGGCATAAACAGCATCCATCACTTCTTCGTCACACTTAAATTTCCTTCCTCGAAGGTCCTTTTGAGTTTTGAGAAGATAAAATAGTCACTGGGAGCTAGATCTGTGCTGTAGCGTGAATGGTCGATATCCTTGAAGCCACACTTCTTCACAGTTTCCTTTGCAACAAGAGCTATATGCACAGGTGCGTTGTCATGGAGAAGGTGCACACCACCACTCAGCTTTCCTCGCCTTTTCTCTTTGATGGAAGCATGTAGTCTGTTTGATGGGCCAGCATAGTATTCCCCATTTACTGTGGTGTTCCTTTCCTTGAAGTCAATGAAGAGTATTCCTTCACAGTCCCAAAAGATTGTGGTCATGATCTTGTTGGTTGACTGAGTGACCTTAGAGGCGGTGCTTCGCCAGGTATACGCCACTCCGTTGATTCTCTTTTGGAGAAGGGATCATAGTAGAAGAGTCTAATTTCCTCTTCTGTAACAATAGTTTGTAGAACTTCTCTCTCGTTGCCAGGCAGAGCTCCAAAAACGCCTAACAACACATGACTCGTTGCTGCTTTTGGACTGAGGAAAGGAGTCTAGGCACCCATGCACTAGCCATATTGATGTTTAAATGTGCATGAATAATTCGAAGGACTATTGTTTTAGAAAGGCCCAACGTTGCTGCTATTTCTGTAACTTAGGGCCGCCGGTCTTCCATAATTTCTCCTTCCACAAGAGCGATGTTTTCAGGAGTTGCACCTCCAAGGGTCGACCTGCATTCTCTTCATCTTCAATGTTTTCTCGACCCATTCGAAAACGTTTGGCCCATTCTTTTACGCTGGAATATGAGGGGGATATTTCCCCAGATACACCGTCCAATAGTTGTTTAATTTCATTTGGAGTAAGTTTTTTTGTTTCTTTTTCTTTTGTGAAGAAATCAATAACAGCTCGAAACTCCATTTTGAATATGTCACAATTTTTTACATATAGCCTTCTTTGTGCAATATATCTGAATATATATATATATATATATATATATATATATATATGTTTCTTATTTAATTGCTAACGTTTTGCTTTACATTCGTGCGAATTTCGGGAATGGTGTATTGATTTGGCCGTAAATGTACGACACGGGACCCACGGCTTTACTTCCCTTCCGAAGGAAGCCATACTTATAATTTTTACGCCCGAAAAATTCCATCGGTCCTGACCGGAATTGAACCCGCGATCTTGGTTTTAGAAGGCAAGTATGTTACTACTACACTACCAGGACCGACGAATTTCGGGAATAATTTTATTGATAAACGCTTTAAGACTTGCGCCAATTTTGTCTGGTTTTTTATTATTATTATTATTATTGTTGTTGTTGTTGTTGTTGTTGTTGTTGTCTATTTGTTTTGCATTGAGCCAGCAGATTAGAATTAGCGCACAGAATCGTGTATTGGAGCTAATTGATCTGTTTTTCTTTACCATTTGTCTAACCATCTTCAAGAATGAATGAATACTGCCGTCTGAGCAGCAGGAAACAGGAGGAGAAAGCAAATTTTGAAGTACAGGGAGTCACGGGCAACACGAGGTGTGAGCTTAGTAGCCGATATGTAAAAGATTGAGTAAGCGGACAAGTTCTATAACTAAACATGTATTTGTATACGTTTCCTATACACTCCGAAACCCTTTAATTGACATGAATAACACTTTTACGCTTAGCATCAGGTGCAAACATACATAACCTATAATTCCAGAGTCTTGGTACTTTTTTTTTTTTGAGTAGTGTTTAACGCCCGTTTTTACTACTGAGGCACCACAGGCGGTCCGAGTCTTGGTACTGAAAATTAAAAATTGTGCTTCAAATATTGAACCGTTTTCGACCAAAGGGTTTTAATTAGTCATTAGAAATATGCGAATATTTTAGATTTACAGCACAAACCCTGTTATCCCTAATTTTATTCCCTAAGGGATGATGAGGGAGTTAGAAAACCCCATATTCTCTGAACTCAGTGAAAAAATTTATGTCTGCGGACGTTTTCGAAATATCACGTTAGATGAACGCGTATGTGACCTTCGTTTTTTAGAGAAGACCAAGTTTTTTGCAAATAATGTAAACCTAAAAACCACAAAAGGCTTTTCAAATAATTTTGGACTCTAAAATAATGTTAGTGTTAATTAACACACACAGGATAAACTTCCGGATTTTGATATAGGGTGCATTCTATCGATAAAATTATTCATAATGTGCAGGTTGTGTTTAATCTAACTTAACCTGGAATACCACCACACAAATTGCTTCTTAAAGCTGCATAGTCAATAATACTGTTGAATGCTATTGATCCTCAAAGGCATTAGAACAAATCTGTGTATGAAAAACTCACGCCAAACTTAATAACAACGAAAGTGCCAAACTGTTTTATTCCATCATTGGCCTACCTCCAACCCACCATCCCTCCATCCCTCATTTATTTCTTGGTCTTTTTTTCTTCCGTCGTACCTGAGATGAATAGTACATTACTCTTTTAGATCACCTTTCGTCCCTGTTCCTCTCTTCACATTATAAAGTCGGAATTTTTGTTATAATTCTATCTAATATTGCCTCTTGAGCTCCCATCATTTCTTTAATTGTTTCATTTTTTATATTATTCATATTCCCATACGTCTCCCGAAACCATCCATTTAAACAACATTAATATGATGCTTTAAGTTCTCTGTTAGAACCAAATTTTCACATTCATATGTAAGAATAATTTTCACCACTGTTCTTAAAATATTTCTTTCTGTTCTATTTGTTATATTGTCCTTTGTTCTACTTCAAAGTATCCCATTCTAAACTTTCATAGCAGACCTTGCCTGTGTTATCCTATTCCTAATGTCAGCCTCAGAGTTATCTCTTTTAGCTATTATGTAGCCTAGATACTCAATGATGTTTTGCTCTTATTACATCTTCTTAACATCATATCTTAAGTCTGCTCTATAACAACCACATACTCAGTTTTCTTTCAATAACCGTAGGCTCTTTCTCATTTGTTTTAGAAGTCATCTCATCAGAAAGTCTATGACTTCTTCGTTCTGTCCAGTTATCATCCGCAAAAAATAGTGAATATATCATCTCCTAACCTGTCATTATGTCCTTCCTCCTGCAACTATCATTCCACTTCCTTAATACCTATCTAAATATACAAAGGGTGCTAAAATAGATACACACCTCAAGCACATAAAAAACTGCGTTAACATAACAAAACTGAATTCACACAAACAGAAAATGATGAGCACTCATGATCTTAGACTTTTACAGTTACAACAGTTGCTCAAAATGTCGATACACTCCTGAGTACGTTGAACTGATTGAGCAACATTTGCGAAAGCAAAGCTTGAGCAACATCAGCGATTGCAGCACATGCTGTTTCAATTTCTTCCCGAAGTGCTGCCAGTGTAGCTGGTTTTCTACGGTATAAACATCCTTAAGAGTTCCCCATAGGTAGAGGTCCAACGCAGTTAGATCCGGAGAATGGGTGAAAACTCAGTGGGACCTCTTCGTCCTTCCAGTGCCTTAGATAGGGCCTAGGATAGTGCCTTGGATCCAGTGCGCGGTGCTTGTTCTGTGCGAGGTGTCCCAGATCTGCTCTTGTGAACATTGCATATGGTCAAATTTGTCTCGAATGCGTGCAATTGTTACGTGTTGGCGGTTAGGTACACACATCTCCATTATCTTTGTATTTCAACAACATTCTTGGTTTTCCAATAACACTTCAAAATTGCTTTCAGCTGTTCAAACGATAATCTTGGCTCCGTTTTGTTGTAGCAACGCTAGCATAACGCAATGTGAGTCACATCAGCTTACAGAACATCATACGATAATCTTGGCTTCATTTATTAATAGTTGATTTACCTGTCACATAGCAAATAGTATCATAATGTATGTGAGTCACATGTGTTTACAGAACATCATATTGTAATCTTGGTTTCATTTGTTCGTTGTTGATTTACCTGTCACGTAGCAACGCTATCATAATGTATGTGAGTCACACCTGTTGAAGCAGGAAATAATGCTGCCGTTATTAATTTAATATCTAAAGGCTGCAGAGCTATATTTATAAAGGCATTAGATTTGATAAGGATAATTATTATGTATAGGTATAAGAAAATCATTTAGAGATAGGTATAATAGAAATAGAAATAATTTGTAACTTGTAACATACAAAAGAGTTTTGTATACATTTTGTGTAAAATATGTGAGAAAGACGAATATGTATACCTGACTCCACTCACTGGCCGCTCCTTAGACAAGGCTGAAGAAAGGGTAAACTATCTTTTGTTAGGTCACGAACCTTCTACCCAGGAAATACTTAGGAGTTGACAATAAGAGAAACATGTGGCCGTAACGGGACAGTATTTAACAAAGTCAGACTTAGCAATATTTAAGAGAAAATGAAAATGTCAGAACGGAGACGAAAATGTTTTATTACAGGAAAGCCGAAAACACGTGCGTTATCTCCGGGAACATTTAGGAATCTACAGACTAAGCAAGGCAAAAGATTTTCAATAGAAATCAGAATGTAAGGAAAGGGCCGAAATTTATGACAGCTTGTTCTGGGAAAATTCAAGTTCGTGGGAAGACGTTAGATCAGGGGGGAAAGAATAATTCTAGCCAATGGTCTTCGGATAAAAGTTAACGAATCAGGAGAACTTAGATATAAATAATAATTTTAGGATAACCAATGATGAAAGTACAACACGAAAATAGATAAAATACGAGGGAATTTAATTTAGCGAAAGGCGTGGCGATGTAGTAGAAAAACTGGAGTACAGAAGTCAGAGAGGGATTCACACATTCGGTAGAGAGGCATTAGGAGACACATTTTCACACTCGTAGAAGTCGGACATTCATAGATTCACATTTAGACATTCAGTAGAAATACATTCACAGATTTACACCCACACATTCATAGATTCAGAGCGACATTCAGACATCCAGATATTCACTCAGGAAGCCAGTCTAAGTGAGAAGCGAAGTCAGCGGCGAACGGTTAGGAAATACTTTACATGGGAATAAAATATTTTAAACAAGTCAACCTTGTGTATTTTTGGGCAACACATTTCTCGTTCCCGTGGAGCTATAATGATCCCGAAACACTCCAGTGGACCCTGAGATAAAATTCAGCAGAATTGGAGCAAACCACGTCATCAGTGAGCAGCACGGCCGAGACATCGAAACCACGATCAGCTCAGCGATCAACAACTACGCCCCCGCACCTTAATTCCTGCTCCACTGTTTACAGAACATCACACTATGCATTACTGATGTTTTTCGGTCTAACTTTGAAATATATTAAACAGATATCTACTGTGAAAGTGTGTAGACATTTTGTTGGCACCCTCGGTATTTTAAACACTGTAGGAAATATGCTTACAGTTCTGATGTAATCCTTTGAGGTTCCTTATACTACTAATACTCTCTTTCCCACGCTTACACTTGTTCAATAGCCCTGATACCCTGTCTTAGGGCTGTCCATTGTCTGTATATAGGAACAGAGTCGCATGCCTTCTCCAAGTCCTCAAATACTAAGTATACTTTTCCTTTAAAAACAAAATTTGGACTATCTATTGAATAGTAAAAATAGATCAGCACACGATTTACTCCTAGTATATGTTGTATGTACCTCTTACGTATACGGTCTTTCATGTCCTCCAATTTCTTTCCTTAACTATCTTTGTTACTTGACATAACACTTGACCTCTGCAATTCTTACATCCTTTCTTATGTACAGCTGATAAATATTATCATATTCTTGGGTGCCGTCTGTAGTGCATCAGTAAAACGGGAGTTAAACACCATTCAAAAAATATATTCTTGGGTATTGCTTTTCCCTCCCATATCTGGTTGAACATCCTCACCAGAATTCTGCTTTATTACCAACATTTTAACATTTCAATAGCAACATCACCAGATCCCGGTGCTGTTCCACTTCTAATTGCTTTTAAACTTCGCTCCATCTTATCTTCACGAATTGATTCAAAAAGCCCAACACAAACATTCTTACTTAGTATTTCTATCGTATCTTCGCTATAAACGACAATATTAATATGAAAAAGTGAAAGATGATTTTATTCCACGCGTTTTTACTTCAATTCCAGAGCGATTGTATTCCCAATGACCATAGACTTAGCTTGAAGCGAGGGTACCAATGTTGGAGCGATGTGTTGTTGAAGCGAGTGACCTCATGTTGTGGAGTCAATTTTGAAGCGGTTAGGTATGCTGATCATCGGTCGCTTCGTTGTTGTTGCCTACGCTTCAAGGACAACAATTTCTCAGCGTGAAATCTCCTGGGACTTAACAGAACCGGGAAAGGAGCTCAGTAGTCAAATAAATACGGGATTAGTATTTAATTTTGTCCAAAATTTCTCACGTCCTCTGGTGTTTTGCCTATGATAGACCTGACTATGTTGAATAAAAACTTAGTTGACGCGTGTAAAACTTACAGATGAGTGCCGCGGTGCTTGAAAGTGAAAGTCGTGCGTATAATGAGTACTGCAAACTGTGTGTATCTTGCGTCGTGTCGTGTCGAACTAACGAATGAGCCGAACTAAACTGAATGTATGTTGCCACGAGTAGATCTTCAAACTGAGTAATGAGCGATGAACAAATGCGAACTGAAAATCTTATAACTGCATGCCTCGTGCGTATTAAACTTAAACTGACGGCCTCAGCAGCCTCGAACATGTATGTCTCGCGATGTGTGGAACTTTAACGATGCCATGGGGTTACACAAGCACGCGCAATCTTCATGCCTATCTTTAAAAGTTCAAACATACATTCTTCATTGGCCTGTTCAAGTTCATTTTCTACACCTGCCATTCGTTTTTTTTTTTTTTTTTTTTTTTTTTTTGAAAGTTGTAAAACATATGTCAGCTCTGGCTGGTTTAAAGGGCTTACCGTACAAGCCTGTCGAGTTCAGAGACGAGTTTAAAATTCATCAGTTTATTAACCCTCAACCATCAGATCTTTTAAAAATTTACCTAGCACTTGACCCTCGGGATTTTCCTTTTCAATAGAATTTTAAGGCATTGCCTTTCCAAGCTACGGTAACAAAACACCAGGAAATTTCTCTTTTGTGGACCTAACACAATGCATGTGTTAATGTCGACATTAGTTATTACAATACTTAAAATATTATGATTGGGCTTACATAAATATACATTATAATTATACATTATTTCAGCGGGGCGTGGAAGGGAGTAACTGTTAAGTTCAAGGATAACCACGCAGGGCTGCAGCCATTAACTTAATTTCTCAAGTTTTTTTCCCAATCTCTACCATCAGCTTTCTCTCTAGTTCATTTTTATAATTGTGGTAGAATATTTCAGGAGATAAATTTATGCATAAATTTATTTTATATTGTAATGTAAAAAGGGCAATGCTTGTTTAGATAGAACTGAATCTGGGAATTTCAACAAGAAACTACTAATGAGCCGAAGACTAGGCATAGAAATAATGTATTGTTGTTAACATTTAGTTATGTAAATAAAGCTTATTTAATTAGTAAAATTTCTGAATAAATTAATAAGTATTATACATATACATGGTCTATAAAACATTTGTAATCTATGCTATAGAAATCTGGGCTATAACAAGTAGAGATGGAGAAACGTTGAAACAATTTGAAAAATAAAATTGAGAATAATGCAGAAGACATTCTAAGATTTATAAAGGTACAAAGGATAAGATTGCCAAGGCATGTAGAGAGAATAGATGAAAGTAGGGTTGCGAAAAGAATATTATATAGATTATTTTATGCCAATGCAAAAAAGGAAGACAAAAGATTAGATAGATGTTGTAATGGAGGATATTTAGAAAAGTGCAGTTAGAGGATGGAAAAGTAAGTCAGAAGATAGTTATAGAGGAATAGTATAGGGAGCCATTCATCATGAGCAACCAAAGCAGTAGATAGATAAATGTGCTAGATTGGATTTGATTGGATTAGTAGGGGCTTCAGTATTGCTATGGTTGGCTGTTTGTACCTACGCCCCCAATGAGACCCCTTTAGAAGGAAGGGTTGTACGGCCAGGGCCCACTGGCGGTGAGGCAAGAACATAATCTGTGACCCTGACAGGTAACAACCCCGACGCCAGCAGAGCTTCCCGTCCAAGGAGTTTGAGCCCACTTCGAGCTTCCATATCAGACGTGGGGGCAGAAACCTTTCCAAAGCGCAAGCCACCGTAACACCGCACACATAATATAGCACTTTCGATCCTGTAACAGTATGAAATAGGGTGAAATGGGAGAGCGGAAAAGTTGTGGAAAGTAAAGGTTCATCCCAGCATTCGCGTAAGCGACCGGGAGAAATCACGAAAAAAACTCGTCAGCTTAGCATTTTACAAGGGAACTCAAATGCCAGTCTCAAGCTGAAACGCTTGAGCCACCTCTTTAATGTATTGCATTAAGAAAATGTACTATATACAAATGATCAAGTGATTATTAGTAAAACACTGAAAATGCTTCATGCACGACGAGGAAACTAACTGAAGATTAGACATTTGGGGTTTCAGTATAACATTAACAAAGACGCAACCTTATTATTAGATATTAAAAATTATGGCTATGAACCTTGGTCTCTATCAAGATAAAATAGGATATGCTTCAAGTTTACCAGTACAAGATGGAACGGCAAATACTCCACGTGACACTGAAGCATAGGATAAAAATGACCGGCATGGCAGACATTGCTTAATGGAAGGAAATGGAGAGGGCACGTCATCAGAATGGACTGGTAACGATGATCTCAGGACACAACAGTCCTGGAATCGAACGAAGGAGCGTGGAAGAACTCGTTGGGCACATTCCTTCAGCGAGATAGCAGGATAGTAAGAGATAGACAAAGATGGGAGCAACTAGAAATAAAGTTAAATCATTTTATACAGTGTAAATAGTTGTAGTATCTAAGTGTATATAATACCATAGTTAAATGAATAAGTAACCAGCTAGGCAACATCGTTAAAACACAACTATCTGGCGTTGTGAAATGATAAAAAAGATTAATGTTCATAGGTCTTTTACCCCTAGCTGAGCTCAAATTAGCTACCCCTTGCCTAAGCAGGAGGTATTTTGCTCTTGAGGTCCCTTTAAGGCTGTTCATTCACTCATTCATTTAAAATAAAGAAATGTTACGATTGAAAATTAATAAATTAGAAAGGTTAATACATTTAATTATTTGAGATCAATTTAGTAACTAAGTTATCTGAAACAGAGAAAAGAATAAGGTGAAGTTCGAATGCTGAATTCTAAGTTGTAGATTAAGGATATCTTAAACAGCACAGAAAAACTTAAATTACTAGCTATAGGAATGCATTTATGTGAAGAGATTAAGCTTATAAATTCCAGAATTAGAACGTATGGATATAGACAAGAATGTTCATGCTCAAACCAAGAAAGAATACAAAAGAAAAATAATGAGGAAACTAATGAATTAATGGATAGTTTGTGTGAGAAGGAGAATGGCTAACAAAGAACTTACTAAAGAAGAAGCTAAAGACAGATATTTGTGAATGGGCTGGGAGAAACCTACTATACTGTTGGAAATTCGTAGTTATATCATAATATTTTGTCATGGACTAGTGATATTGACAGTTTATATGAACCAAGGGTGGGAGCTATTGGACTTTAAATGTTAGTTTAATAACGCAGCTTTCAAGAATCTTCCTACACGAAGATTTTTATCTGCAATCACTTCTGTAGATTAACATAATTATATTCAGTACACATTCATAATGCTGAAAATGTATTAAAGTCTATTTTGTTTACATGTCTGTTAGTAAAACTGTAATTTAAAAATATACATTTTTCTTCTGTTCAGTAAAAATGTTTTTTACATTCCTACTTTAGACTGATAGTATAAAAAAATCAACGATTATTACTACTACTGCTACTACTACTACTACTACTATTACTACTACTACTACTATTACTACTACTACTATTACTACTACTGCTACTACTACTACTACTACTACTACTATTACTACTACTACTACTACTATTACTACTACTACTATTACTACTACTACTACTGCTGCTGCTGCAGATGCATGTAATGCACTAAAGTAAAAATAATAGTCGACGTTTAAAACTTTAGAACCACTAAAAAGGTATAGCTATAAATGTCCCACTAAACTCTATACATCTGTACACTCCTGTATTGCTGCTCCGAGGAAGATTTATTTCTAGCAAGGGAACGACCCAATTGACAAACCCAACATTTAAACCGCTATGACACGTAAATTTAGTCGTGGGGGCGGGGCGGAACAAGCGTACCACACGCGATCTCTATTTACAAGCTGCACTTAAATATTATAAATTCAAAACCTTTATTGCTTACCTTCTCTGAGATAAAGGTGGTTTAAAACGAAGTGTGCGTCATACATAGCTATGAATACTAGAACATTTTAAGGCGGTCTTCCACCAAAACAGAAACAAGGCAGAAACTCGTCTAGATCGGGGGAAAAGAAAGTACAAATGTTTAACACAAACATTTTAAACGGAGATTGAAAACTCGTATTGTGGCAACTGGTTGTGTTTTGTTTCCGAGTCCCAATCAAATGGTGTAAACATAAACTTTTTATAATATATCATAATGTAGCTAATACTTATCTAATTTTAGAACTGAAAGTAGCAGCCTAACGGCACTGAAATTAAAAATTAAAGATTAGTGCTGCGAAGTAACTTTGCACCGCTACTTTGTTATACTTTGCCCCACAATTTTATTTAATACAACTTAAAGTACTTGCTATATCACGCAATTTAATAGAATAGATTTACGAAATTATTCAAGCAATGCAAATTACTTGGAATAAATAGACTGTAATGTTGAAAATTTAATTACCTTCGATTTTTTCACAAAATACTCCAACATAACCTTCTCACTAATTGTCCTGACTTTCTTTTTGTACGAAGCTGTGAATAAATCACGTTATCGCTCATATCGTTTTATAATTTTTCAGTCAGCAAATCATTACTTATACTAGTCGCCATTTTAATCGACTCGGCTTTGGTTCTTTCAAAACCTTTATCACTTACAAATCCTATTATAATATTTAATTAACCTTCATATCATCGAGCTACTTAATTTCACTAAAATCAACAATAGCTAACAAAACACTAACGCGTAGCTATACAAACAAATGAACAAACACTAATCGATTCATAATTCTAGTTCTAGTTACTTTTAACTTTCTAAATTAAAATAAAGTATAATAAGTTAAGAATAAGCTAGTATGGTAGTATATAAATAGTAGTAGTAGTAGTAGTAGTAGTAGTAGTAGTAGTAGTAGTAGTAGTAGTAGTAGTAGTAGTAGTAGTAGTGTATTTATTTGCAAAGTATATTGTTTACAAAGCTAACTCATCCATGTCACACGGTATTTATGTGCTTTCCCAATACACTAGGAAATAAATTAAATTACACCAACCTTAAGAGAAGATAATAATAATAATAATAATAATAATAATAATAATAATAAATGAAAAATCATATACAATAATATAAAAAATCGAAATACATAAATTAAATAAACAGAAAAGAACAGTACAAATGTAAATAACTTACTCCCCCACATATATGTACTAATAATTTAAAAAATATAATGACTCATGTTCCTCTACCTCCCTTCCCGGCCTCATCCGGCCTGAGTTATTTCACTTCATTTATAAATTTACCTACTCCATCTTTCTCCTTCCTACCGCCATGGGTGGCCGAAATCGTTAAGGCTCGTACTCGTGAGTGGGAGGTCTGGGGTTCGAATCCCACAAGGACCGTCCTCCCTGTCTGAGGTTTTTCCCGGTTTTCCTCAGTCCTCATAAATGGCAAATGCAGAAGAGGTACCCTAAACTTAGGCCTGAAACATTTCCTTCCTTAAAAAAATGTTTTCCCAATATATCATTTCATCTCATATATCATCAATGTTCATCGCCTGTGATGCCTTAGTAGTAAAAACAGGCGTTAAACACCATTAAAAAAAATCCTCCTTCCTATTTTCCCCCAAAATCGAGGATTGTCACTGCCCTCTCCCCTTGTTAACAAACGGGGCCGGTAGATATCTCTTCCATTCTTCTGTTCCTTGCAGTACCCCAGAATATGTTCCAAGATTCTTTCTCGTATCCTCTCTGTTTGTTACTTTAGCATCCCTTAAGCGTTTCTTATTTTTTCTCCAAAACCTTCCTCCTTGTAACATGTTTGTTGAAAGACGCATTGCAAATCACGCGCGTTACTGTCTTTATACACTTATATTACAATAAATTACTGCATTTGTTTAGAAACTGTCGATGTAGTGGAAATACCTGTTGTGAGGACAAAATAAAGCGTAGTTATAATGGAGAACGACGTATAAGTTGAACAACATGAAAAATTTAATTTAATTAAAATTAAATTCAAAAAGTCGATTTATAGAACACAAAACATATTAATGATAAAAAAATTAAAAAATACTGGTACAAAAACATGGTCGTCACATGTTATACAATTTTAAATGAAATTAAATGAAAATTTAAAAACACGATTTCCAAGCAACAATAAAATGGAAACATTAACAATTAATAAACAACATAAGAAGTTAAGTGCCGTTAGTGGGAATATCCACTTTATTCTACGACTCCTCTATCTAGGCTTCATATTATGAAGGACATAGTGTGCTTGTGATGTGTTACGTCTTGATTTTTATCGGTTAGGTATAATTGATAACAGAAAGGGGGTAGTAAATGGTGGTAAGATTGGTAATGTTTACTTAATTCAGAAGTCTTCCCCAGGAAGAGGTTTGATATATTTTTGATCCCTTTAAAGATGATCTTACAGACCTTTTTTGTTTTATTTATTTGGTTTATTTACGGACGCTCTTTAACATCTCAGGTCAGCAGCGTCCCATTCTATTCAGGGCGTGAAACGGCCGACAAATTTTGCTCAGGGGTCTCTTTTTTCAGGCTTGAGGTTCTTTTTCGTGCCGTAAATTTATGACATGAGACCCACGGCTCTACTTCCCTTCCGAAGGAAGTCATACTTATGAATTTTTACGCCCGAAAAAAAGCCATTGGTCCTGGCAGGGTTTGAACTCGCGATCTTGGGTTTAGGAGGCAAGTATGGTAACCATTACGCCCCCAGGACCGAATATCTTACAGACTTGCAACCATACCATTTTGATATATGAATACGCATTGCTGGTAGTACGTATATTTTTATCTTGTATTTTATAAGTCCCACACTTGCAAACAAATGCTAATAAATAATAAAGGTTTGGGTTTCACTCAACTGATCTATTTATTTGAGAAGTAAATAGGATTGGACAGTTTGTATGGGGGTCTCCTCCTCCTGTTGAGTCAAAGAAAGAGGTGTTAAGATTTCGGTCGTTAAAAGTGTAGTAGTTGCTCCTGAGGCCTGCTGAAAAAACTTGACTCGAACACTAAAGTTCCCACTGTTCCTACAGCGTTACACATTGATTTTTAGAAAACTCCGTCTGTAATCGATTTGAAAGGTGCACAAACCGATGGTTCATCTGATGCGTATGAAACAGGCTAAAATATGTACTGGGACTATGATTGCATCGTACTCTACCAATTCTACTTGGAAAAAGACCGTATTTTTACGCCTTCGTTTTGAATTCTATAGTAAATCACGGTCTCTTTACAACTGTAGTAGTGGCTCGAAAGCTAAACTACTGGCTTCTTTAGGGAGCATCTCTCTTGGTAAGAGTTCACTCAATTTAGGTAATCACTAAGAGAAATCAGCACTAATAAATCGATATTAACTATACACAGAAAAGTTTTATTTATCTTTTGAGTTTAACATCCTTTAAGCCTTTCAGTAAATTAATGAAAAAGTGACTGTGTAAACGAACTCAGGAGTGTAAGGAGCTAACCTACCTGATATTCAACATAAGGACTGAGGAAAAATCCTGAGTATAAACATGGAGCCGTATTGGGGATGTGGTCGTTGCTCGTGAGATAAGGAGGAGGAAATTAAGTGATTATTTAATTACTTGGTTTGGATGCCTCTTTGCTTCCGGTTTAGGAATGTTGTATCTCAGGGAAATCCTGGAATTTTTTGACTCGTTTGACTCAGAGGGGAGGGTAGGATATCTAGCAGGTTACATAGAAATTCGAAAGTTCTCAGTTCTTAGTTATCGGTTCAAAATTGCCGAACTGCTCAATTTTCTATAGACTTCGCGCAGTTCGATTCTGATTTTGTATTCTCACGCCCACATATCCCAACTAGCACTTACTATTCCTTCCTCTTAACCTCCGATTCCAGCCATTGACTCCTCATCTTATTTTTTACCTTATACTAGACATAGTTTATTGTATTGTTTGGACCCTTCCCCGCGAAATATAAATGCACAAAAATTATTGAGCTCGATTTGATTCTAACTGCTTTATTGGTCCTTCCTTAATATCGATAATTATTCCGATTCGTTCAACTTTGGAAGATTCCTATTGGCTGAACTCAACTAATTTTCTAAAATAAATCTTCTCAGGCTATGGTAATTCCAAGAACGGAAATTCCTGCCATAAATATTCGGAAATTTTTCTGATTTGACATCCTTTCTATTTTCTAACCTTTCAGATTTACCCACAATGAAATCGCGAAAGATCGCGTCTCGGCCATAAATAAGAAGCATCTATTTGTTTTTTGAAGTCATATCACAAACCTATTATGTATCTAAATATTGCTGTTAAAACATATGATGTCTGCTAAGGTTGACATGTGTTCATTTCTCGAGAGAATTTTTCCCTCATTGTCATTATGCACCGTTGCCATTACCTATTGAAATAATACTTCTCTCTGGGCTAGTTAAAAGTCACATTCTGTGTCTCAGGTAGGCAAATTGCTGTCCTAAAATCTTTCAAAAGAAACAAGTTCGTGCCAGGACAAAAGCTGTCCTCTTCCCTGGTCGAACTTTTTAAAATTCCATTGCCCCTTTACATAGGGCACATTCCATATTTTAACGAGCAGTCGGGTTTTGAACCTGTACATTCACACAAATACATAATGATCTCCTACTAAAGATTTAGCACAGGTGTTACCTAAATGAATACAATGCCCTTAATACAAATTACATACATGCATTAGATCATATTTACATTAATTATTAACATCGACTATAACCATATTAATTTAATTAAATGTTACCTTTATTTTCGGCTACAAACAGCTTGACCAAATCGGGATCCGAACTTGGATCTGCAGATTGAGAGATAAAGGCTTACCCCTATAGCACCGCAGTAGCTTAAAAAAGTATTTGGGGGTGGTCCTTAGGAACAATGGAAATACATTCTGCATGAAATGGTGAGGTAATCTTTATTCTTTCCATGTACATAACATTTTATACGATTCAAATTATGTATAAGCTATTTTTGTCCATTTCTGAAGAAACGCGTCATGGAAAACTTACATTCGTTTTTTTGCACTTTCTTTTTGCTTTCTTTTATTTCCTTTAGTTTGATTACCTCTCGTACCACGTCTCTTTTCCAAAAGATCCGATTTTCAATTCGTCTTGCTTTATCGTGTTTTCCAGGGCTTTGCTGATGAACAAAGAGAGAACCTGGGATGGCTTCCCGCTTAAGAAGCCAGACCGCCCCCGCTATTTTTTAAATCCTTTCATTGCCTCTGATCCTTGTTTGCCCCATTGTAGGCACATACCAAGAGTGAAGAAAAAGTAGATTAGTAATGTCATCTTCAGCGATAAGGGAGGTATTCTGTTTACTAAGCTATCTTAGGAAGCTTCATTACACAAAGAACGTGGGTTAGCATTCAACATTGCTCCCTGAAACAGCTGTTAGAACGACCTGCAAATATGGTTCGAATTACACGTCAGGCTTTGAAACACAAGTACGGCTCTTTTCATTATAACCAGCTATAACGTCGAAGAAACTGAAATAGGACCTACATAATTATTCAAAGAACTGCCTGCATAGATGCAACAAGTCTTTGACAAAAGGGTAAGAATAATAAATTAAATATCTTAATAGAGTATTTTTAACTCCAAATACCTGCCATAAAATACCTACCTTCATCATATATACAGAGTTTTCATTTATTTATTTTTAAAATAGCACGGAGTTGGCGTTTAAATGTCACGGGAATTCTGGGAGTTTTGTTTTAGTTAAGCCTTTTAAGATGTCTGAGTGATGTCGCCACCGTTCGATATGTTCATTTTCGCGTATTGTTGTTTATAGATGAAATGCCATATACGGTATCTCAGCTTGCATTTTCAGTGCTTATTGAATTCCATCATTGCCACACAAAGGTACGTTAATACGTGTCTTCCAAAAGAAACATACCGTTCGCCTTAGTGAGGAAGCTGAAATTAACGGTAACTTTGTTGAACGAGATTGACAAGCATCGTACTTGTTTGACAAATGTGGCAGAAGCCATCGAACCTTTCAGAACGATTTCCAAAAAATCATTCAATCCATTTTCATTTTCCAACATAGACAATACAGATGGATTCATATGCACTTTTGCTGAAAGACATTGGACTCACTGAAGGTTATTTTCATCAAGACGTTACCGAGTCTCTAGTTTGGCGACTAGCTACTAAGAATTTTGGTTATACAGACCGCATGACCTAAAGTTGCCAAATTATTTTAAGGGGAATCAAATGTACTAATTCCTACAATGTTAAATCAAGCAAATTCATCATCCATATCTCAAAAATTATTAAAGATACTGAGATGAATTTTGGAAAATTTATTTATGAACATTTTCATTGCTGATGAAAAAATAGCGTTGATTAATAAGAGAGTTACACATTCTAAATGATAACGCACTGTTTACTGTAAATTATGAATGTTTATTTCTTTTTAAATACCAGATAGTATTTTTAAATATTTTCTTTAAATTAGATGCTACTCTGTTACAAATTGCTATGCTTATAAGTTTATGATACAATAGGGAGTTTATGTAGAAAAAAAAAATGGGAAATTGAAATTAAACACAAAAATTAAAAGAAAGCTCACATTTTAAAAGAAACAGAACCTCAAAACCCTTCAGGCCACTAGCTCTCTTCCACTCCTCTTGGTCCTGAAGCATTTTTCTTCTTTTATTGTGCTTATTTTTTTATTGACCAAATATTAGAAAAGAATACATCTTCTCTAGCGCAAATATTTACAACAATTTTAATTGGAAATGAAGAATAAGACTTGAAAAATTCCGGTCACCGCCGGGGTTCGAACTACGGATATTCAGCTTTTGCTTCAGCTGACGCTCTACCAACTGAGCAACCGTTCCTTCAATCCCAAACCACCAAATCTCTCTCACCTGATTTTATATACTACGGAGATCTCCCTAAGGTTTCTCTACTACATTATGGTTCTCAAGAGATGCTCAATGGTACGAAGTATATGTGATCAGATGAGAGAGGTTCGCGGTTACGCGCTTGGAGAACACGATAGTCAGTTGGAACAGTGTCAGCTCAGAAAACTGAAGATCCGTGACTCGAATCCTGACCCGAATTTTTCAAGTCTATTCTTCATTTCGAAATTATCTCTACACACGACTAGTGTGAAAGAACAATTTCTATACATAAAGTATGGATGTTTAACTGAGTGAATGATGCCGTGACCCATAATTTCCAAATTTTTCTTTAATAGAATATCGTGCCGCTTTTAAACGCACATTAAAATAAGCAAGAAAAGCAAAATATTGAAATAGTATCTTAAAAAAACCAATAAAAACCACAATGTTAGATACTTTAATGGGCTTAAAGATCGATTTTATTACAATCAGTCACGAATAACGGACGCTTTGAAGACCACCGTCACGAAAATAAACGAACTGCCAGAAACAGGGAACATCGATCACAGGTAGGTCATTTTCGGCATTTATTGTGATGATATACTTTACATTTAAATAGAAGTTGTACTTTCTTTTCAGATAGAAATAGGACCGTTTAAAAACATCCGTTTGATATGGACCATCCTAAATTATGTTGAAGACATAAAACGCAAGATATCCAGTGTAAGTTAGAAATTAAAAAAGCCTCAAAGTAATTGAGGGAACTATGTTTTCTGTTAGAGGGGGCTGTGGATAAGATAGAATATAAGTTTTTGGACAGGAATATACTAGCTCAGACTGCAGGTTTTTATTCAAATTTTTCCCCAACATCGAAAGACATGAGACAACAAATCATTGTTGTGAAGATATACACAAGCGACAATCGAAGGAAACACAAGAAGTATTTTCATTCATGTAAAAAGTGCATTCACAAACCTCCTCCTTTTAATATTCATTTAATGGAATATATGGATACCGGTTTCTTCTGTTTTATTCGATGTCTGATTCCAAAAGTTTTAATAATGAATATCTGAAATGTGCCAAAGCAACAGCAACAGCATTATATCGAGATGAATTTGTAACCAATGAATTTCAGTACTGCCTAAAAACTTTATAATATTCTCCATTTTTGCATTGACAGGTTGAACAACCTAGTTTTAAACAAATCCAGAATGTATACTTTAAATCGATTTCTCCTTGAAAATTTGCCAACAAACTTTGTCACTGAAACTTGTTTGTTGACTAATTAACAATAGAGAAAACCATAATAAAAACACAATAATGAATAATTCAGAATGGACCACAGCATTTTGCTTCTAGCAAGACTGAAACGAAAAGCATGTACTGCAAAGGTCAAAAGGCCTGGTCAATTATTAATGTCTGCAGTTCATTTAAAATTTATCTAAAATGATACGACGGTTCATTATAATACGAACAGACGAATATAATTATTAAACATGATTTTTCTTTTTATTTTGCTATGCGGTTTTTACAAACTTATTATTGAAAAGTAAATAAGTTATGTAAGATAGAGTATTGAAAATGCAGCTTTTAAAATGTATAGGGTTTACCTAACTTGCGAGATCCTAATCGATAACTATTATAACAATCCACAGACGTTAAGTTTCTAGATCTCCAAATCTACATTCTGCTATCTATGCACATAGATCACTGTATTGCTCGCCTGGTTTTTAAAAACAGTAGTCCGTAAAACATAATTAGGAATGTATATCCTAGAATATTTTTCCACGACAGCACAAGGTTTACAGTATGATGGAGAGGCTATAAGATCACGATTTCATGGCTGACTAAACCGACCACAATCGACAAAGTAATTAAAAAAAAAGTGCGCATTACTTGCAAGGAGAGAGTACTACATGATAATACAACCAAAATGTGAATATGAATATTAAATGCGAGTTGCTTATGCTAATTACTTGTATTGCGTGTAATATTTATTTCATGAAATATCAAGAAAAATTATTAATTTTTTACAGAATGAGTTTGTATATTGAAAACGAAAATTTCATTTCCGTGCATAAACCGAATAGCAGTGCGTAATGTAACCAGTTCATTTCTTTAGCACAGGAGTTTTAAACATTCTTAGACATTAAAATCAATTGAGTGTATTGTACTGTTGTCGAAAAAATTTATTTATTACCTTTTTTCTATTCAATACTAAATAGGGCAATTCGAACAGTTTGTGATACTAATAAGAGAATTTTATATAAGAGAAAAGTTTAAAAAATTAATAATTTAATTCTTTCTTGAGAGTATATTAGTTTATATTCAAAATAAAGAATAATGTATTATTATTATTATTATTATTATTATTATTATTATTATTATTATTATAAGTGCAAATGTAAGTACTTGACAAAAAGAATCCTGATAAGCCAATCTTGCTTACGAAAAAGAAAGAATACATTATTAAAGAACAAATATATTTAATGCTTTCTCAACAATCTGAAATTACTATTATCTTGTGATGAATAAAAATATAAACGTGCTGTTACAGAATAAGGCCTACAACTATGTAGAATATTTTATAAGGGAAAATAATTCTTAAAACACTTTAACATAATAATGGATAATCGAATTTTCTAACAAAATTAATTTGAATTAACCTTGTAGTTCATATATCGTTTTCCTTCTTAAAATATGACAAAGTTATCTTGCAATGCACATAATTTAAAATCATTTTATTGATTGTATATTGTATAGCTTGGCGTGTCTATGCTCAAGTAGCTGTATATATCCCAAGGAACACACTTAAATGTTAAGTTAGGTTAAGATGCCAACACCATATATTTTAATCATATCATCAACATGTAAGTGATATATCGTCATCAATATGAAATGAAAGAACGTTAAGGTTTGCTTTGAAGCCTTAGGGAGGCTCCCAGAGTGCTATTAGCTTACCTTAGCATGGTTTCTGGTCACTCTGGGGTGAATGACTATGAATGGGAGATAGATTAGCTAAAGCAGGCACACAGTCCCAAGTTGTTGTATCAAAACCAACTTTAGCCATCACTAAATTAATAGAAGAAGACTACTAGGAGCTAGAAGACAGCATATATTATATTTGAATAATATCCAAAAACAGAAATCTGGTAAGCTTATGATGCCAATACTATGTTCGATTAGAAGTATGCCATTCTAAAATTGAATAGGAAGCAGATAAGAACCACTGACCATGGAAGCTTTAAGAAGCATACACTTTTAAACACTTTGGGTATTATTAAAGATGTTCCAAAGTGCAGATTAAGTGATCAGAGCGATGAGATTGCATTATATCTCCTATTCCAATGTGAGGTACTGGAAAGACAGCAACACAATCTGTCAGGGACTCGAGACCCAGAGGAAACTGATCGGAGAAAAACCTAGAGGTACAGGATGGATCAGCAGGAAGTACAATCGCACAATAAGCTAAACTTCGGCTTAATTTGGAGAGGTGCGGCTGTAAATGTACTTCTGACATTAATAAGTGCATTGAAAACCACGTGAAGTGAGGGAAATAAAACACTATGGTAACGTTTTACATTTAAGTTTTCTGTTAAAAGTTATTCTTTAAGTATTCATTTTATGATCTTTGTAGCAGGACGAGAATGTTTTACAGGTTTACGTTGCAACATGCAAATAATGAGTGCAAATTACTGTTACCTGAAAAGTGTAATTAAGGTTAAATAAGCATTGCCATAAGGAACAAAAACTTAAAACTATAACTGTGTTGCTTACTTTCCAAGCTCCTAATCTGAACCATGCGAGACCACTTCTTTCTTCTCTGTCACAGATATCTAAATAATGTCCCCTCCCCCACACCGGATGTATTTGAACCTGCAGGTTAAGCGATACTTTTTCTGCGCATTGAGACAAAATATGTTGTCTCTCTATACCTCACAAACGTCTGTTAACTATTTTCCACTATTTTATGTAATGTTCTCTCTCCTTAACCAATATACCCCAATTCAATTTTGTCTAAACCTTTCCTTATTTTTGATGCCCATCCCGTAACCCACCCTTACATTATTTGCTCCCGTAGACAGACTGCTCGAAGAAGAGCTTCATTCCCCTGTATTATCCTTAACCAGTATTTAACTGTTCACACTTTCGAAATACTAAACTCTTTAAGAACCCCATAATTTGCTGTACCCCTCCCTGCTTGTAGCAACCATTTTAGAAGCTGTTATGCAATTACAATACACTATATAAAAACAAATAAAGTACATGATATTTACGAGATACAAACAGCATGAGCCATGATATGAAGAAAGATGTATTTGTTTATTAAATGGTTTTGGGCAGAGTCTCTAAACCCCAGAGAGGTCTGAGTCGAGAAAATGGCAGATAAAGATCGTTTGAGTATTGTATTGGAAACATTTTGATGTACACTACACTTAAGAGAGTTGGTCAAGCTAGGAGATATTTTAAAGCTCGCTTAATTTTACAAACGTTTACTCCACAAAAAGGCATGCCTGCAATTTGCACTCAATGCTGCAATATAAAAGAGCTATGTAGAAGATTTGTTCCCTATTCTATACGGTTTGTCATCTAGAAATACCGGAAAATGGACATTAGCTATGTTGAACATTCTTTAAATCTGAAAAGTTGGAAAAAGTTCAATTTGTCATATATTTCTTAACTTAAACATTACAATGTTTAATTTAAAACTGAAATAATGGCATTCGATATACACCGGGTATAAAAAAAAATTAAAACTGGGGCATTATGTAAACATATTTAACATAGAAACACCCCCCATTCCCCTTTGCAAATGAGTCATGAATAATCCAAATGATGTCACAAGTACACAACATGATTTATGCCTCTCTACGTACTGTTAATAAAATTCCACGTTAACGAGTAAATGCTTTAAATTAAACTCCATGATGATGTTTCTACATTAACTACGGGATGCTTATTTGAGAATGGGGACACTTTAAACATCAGTTTTATTTTTGTTTTTGCAGCTTAGTAGAATATAATCATAACAGCTGGTATTAATTTATATTTTTCTAATGATGCAAGCATCCATAAACATACAGATGTTCAGCCTATGTTCCATGATAGTTAATATTTATCCAATAGCATTTTAGTACCTATTTTTAAAGATAGCTTTGCTAAGGTCCATGTGTGCCATTATTTCACATTCTGTATATATGTGAATTGAGTTTCGTTTTTTAAATCGCGCATTTATTTCGTTCAATAAGTACACTCAATATATTTGTTTCCTTTAGATACATCTCTATTTAACTGGTTGTAAAAATAAACAACAAAAATAAAAAATAGGCATTTTAGTAACTGTAATTCGACAGTTTGGAACAGCTAGTTTTTATCATATTATATTTTAATTTGTTTTTCTAATTCTTATATTTTCAGACACTAAACTGGTCTAGCAAAGGGCAACTGTAATAAATTAATTTACTTTCGGTAGTTATTAGAAATGTAAAATTTATTTTCCTTTACTGTTCCTATTTTATATGTATTCATAGTAGATGGAATATCATATGAAAAGGAATGTTGTGATAATGCAACAGAAAAAAAAAAAACAAAAACGAATTTCCACGACATATATGTTACACACACTAATATATTAGTTAAAATGATATAATGAACTTATTTGCTACTATAGTAAATTTTTTTAACACAACTTTATCTGGAAAACCCAGAATGGTACACAAACCAAAACATATGGTAAGTGCACAAAGGTAAAGGAGAGGCAAAGCAATACACAAAATGAAACCGCACTGAAAGGGGCTATATTTAGTTTTTTGAACACGTGATATATATAAAACAATTGTTTTCCGCAGACGTTTTTACTCAAGTCACCGCTCGATAATGTAGAGGAAGCCATGAAACGAGTTACGTAATCACAACAGGTTGGCAGTGCGCGCGGCTCGTTTCTCGTAGGATAAAGTACCTTCCTTACACGCCATGTGGTTTTGCTTTTACTTAGCCTAAAACAACAAAGGTAACTATAAACTGAATAAAGCTCATATGATTTTTTTTTTTTTCCCAGCACTGTCATGTAACAGGCAAATTATCGAATTTTCGTTCTCCGCCACCTTGTAAAACTAATGTTTATAGCTTTTTTTTTTCCTCTGTATTTTAAAAGTGAAATATTTAACATTGCTTTCGGATGATATGAATAGCTACAATTAATTTCTTTCTTAACTGCTGCTAAATGATTTCTTTGTGTATCAATTGCAAGTATATAATTTTAGAATTAATTTCATTTATTTAAAATAAAATCACGTTTATATTAGGCATTAAACGTGTTGACAATTATCAACTCAGTGGTAAGAACTGTTTTTAAATTTCTGGTTAAAACTCGAAGGGTAAGATTATTAGTTTCAATATTACTGCCTAACAGAGTTTCACGCAAGTACTATTGTTTGTATTAACATCAAGTGAATGAATTATTTCGAAAACACGAAAATTTGTCATTTTAAAAAGTTATATTACATATTCTCCAAATGCAATAAGGATTATATATATATATACAAATTTTTGCTAAAATAAAGGAAAAATCCGTTAAAGAGTATACATTTCTTTACTAGGGCCTTAACATCGAGAAATAATTTTCTTAGATCTTAAACTATTTGAAAACCACACCCTCACTCAGAAAAGTAACAAAAGTTTGCAAATAACTCCCACAGACATGCTGAAAGAAACAGTCACGTGGTATCACCTGATGGTTGCCGGGCGTCTTCTGCTGCGATAGTTGGTCCGTTTCGCAGGGTGGTAATCGGCAAACTGAAGCGCGCTCGTTCGCTGGATAGACGGACGGTATATCCACCCCTATCGATCTCTCGTTTGTTAGTTACGCGCACTGGCAGGTCAAGAAAAGGAAACTGACTAACCGACCCAGCAGTCAGCTCCAGCGCCTCACCTGACGGGCAGGCTCGATTCCAGGCTCTTCAAGGTCTTCCGCTCCTCTTCCAAAGAACTTATACTCTTTCCTTGAAGACTACACATTCTACAGTTCGTTGAACTGAAATCCTGTCAATGATTGTGGAGAAATATAGTTCGCAAAGAAGCTTGCTGGCGGTGATCACAAGTACTATTTCAGCTGTGCTGAGAACGGATATAAGCGATGGCTGTAGCGAACAAAAAGCGCAATTAGCAAGCTATCAAAACTAGTATCTTGATGATTGTTAACAATATGCAGCTGTGTTTCAGGTTGTCAGCAGTTTTCCGAAGAGCAAGTATTTATGTGAGAGCATTCGAGTGAAGGCCATACACGTGTCGTTGTTTACATGCACTTTAGGTGCACGTGGATTAGACAGCAGGGCAGAACAAAATCAAACTATACAAACTAGTAAGAAGTAAGTGTATCTTCATTGTTACAAAATTCTATACACATTATAAATATATATTTTGTATGGGTCCCTAGACCGTACAATGTTTATATATGATACACAATAAGAAAAACGAAATAATAAGATTGCTATTGCCATTATTTAAATAAACAATGTTAATAATAAATAAAAAGTTTTAACGTGCAAGAACGCATTTGCAGATATATAAATAGAAAAATGTTATTTATAATTATACTAGTTATTGCGTTCTAACCAGAAAATAAATTGCTTCTAGCTTTGCGCACTTTGGCTAGAGAAATGCCCAAATTCAACCATTTAGGGTGTAGTTTGCAAATAGGTTCCAGCATGGTGATCGACCTCTAATTGCTTTTAAAAAGCTTTCTGGAAACGGCGCTTTTTTTTAGGTGTTCCCAATGGGTTTATTTGGCCAGAATATGTATACCCATTCCTCATCTCCTCCACAAAATGGGCAGATTCTCCTACAAGAATTATTCGCTATCTTTTTAGCCTCCCAACTTCTCAATCTAAACCACTCCATTGCTGGCCTTACCTTTTCCCCTAAAACCAGCAAATAATATATCTCTTTACCCTAGGTTAATTTCATTTCATTCGATAGGCTTAAGCAGAATTTCGCATTACATTCTACCTCGATTTCCTGCCTGACGATAGCCTCTAGCCTTGTTCCAATCTTCTTCCATATATTTTTATTATTTTCATTACCTCGTTGCCACATTGAGCTCAGGCCAACTCCTCTGAGTCTTCTTTCCACCTCTGCAGCTCAAAACGTTGTTATTGTATTTTGTATCTGGTGTCTATAGCATTTAGAGCGAAGTGTGGACTCGTCTATTCATCATTATTTTGCTGTTAATCGTATCTTGATAGCAACCCACCTACCCTCATGACCCTACAGTTTGATCTTCCTTTGGAGAGCCCGAGAACCCTTTTCCAAAATCTACTTGAATTTTATTACATTTTCAGCTCTCTCCCGTCCCCATATTTCACTTCCATATAGCAGATTAGACTTAATCATAGCAATATACATTCTCTCTGGTGTATCTGCTGATATATCTGGTACGCGAGTCAGAACACGAAGTAACTCATTTAGTTGATCTCGTGCTTTATAATTAGCAACAGAAAAGTGCATATTTCATTTCCCACTCATATTAAAGGTAACTCCCAAATAACAAAAGCCTTAACATTTTGCAATTCTTGACCATTGTAGTAGTATTTTTATCTCTGTCATACATGTAGCCATTTTGAAAAGAGATTGTTTTGGTTTTGTTAACATTTACTACCATATCCATTTCAGACTATACTCTTCTAGGATGTGAATGCCATTTTGGAAGTCATTTTATCGATAAAAGAATTCTTGGATAGCAAACAAAAGTACAGGAATGCACTTCAGGGACATTCATTTCCTCCGCTATCAAGGGTACTCGAGATATCAGCGATAAATAAATTAAACATAACGGAGATAGAATATATCTCTGATGAACTCATCTACTGGCTGCCAGGACCGATGAATTTTTCCGGGCGTAAAAATCCGAAGTATGGCTTCCTTCGGAAGGGAAGTCGAACAGTGGGTTCCGTGCCGTACATTTACAGCACGATAAAGAACCTCAATCCTGAAAGAGAGGCCTCTGAGCAAAATTTGTCGGGCGTTTCACGCCCTGATTTGAATGGGATGCCGATGACCTCCGATACCATTTAAATAAAACAAGAAAAATAGTTTATGAAAATCAGGGAAATGTCATTGGAGGTGGAGGTTCATTTGAAAATCAAAATTTATAAATCGCACTAGCGGCATCAATATTTATTTTTTTCATAACAAAAATCTGTATATATCGTTTAAATAAAATAAGAAAATTAGTTTCTGAAAATTAGGGAAATTGGCTATTAGAAGAGTATACATGAAAACCGAAATTTAAAAAGGCTCTAGCGTTTAATTTTCTCACAATTGTTTCAAAATAAAAAAGACAAACTGACTCAGCATATAAACTGTATTTATAATGAGTGATACATCTGTTTTATATTTAACAAAAACATGTCCTAAAGATGTCACTGAGAAATATAATCTAATATGTGTGTGAGAATTATATTTGTACGTAAGAGCGCTCTGTAACAACCTTCAGAAATCGTTTGCGTTACTGTTTTTACTACAATAGCATTTAAATTTAATTTCCAAGCCAATGAAAATCGATGAAACTGTCAATTAATGATTATTAATTGTGCATATTTGCTTAGTACAATGTAATTGTTTTTAAATAACATTAATTAAATAATAACATGTTTTTGTTTTATTGATTAGAAATTTTAGAAACTTCTTAAATACACAAGGTAAGTCGAAACATTCTGTTATTTCTCTCTGTTTTAGTAAATGTGAAGTTGATACCAAGGGCTCAATCCTTAAACGTGGTTACATCTAAAAATAAATGCTTAAAATGCGCACTGAGTATAGCTTTGTTTATGAATGGTTATTTAATTAATAGTATACCATTTATTTTTGTGGTTTAATTTCAATAACAATAATAGTTTTCAAACGTTTTTATTTACTCGATTTTTTGTCTGTTAGAGTGGAATTTTGTAATTAATTTTTCATGTACTTCTAAATGAGATAAAGACTTGAAATTTTGCATATATGTCAGGAATGGATGACAATACAATGTAATATTGTAATTACCATTGTTCAATGGTTCCACGGTTCAAAAATGTGGTTCCGCAGTTTTGAAAGTAAAGCAGCGAATATCAAACACGAAAATTAAAAAAAATATATAAGACTGAATAGTAAGAACATATTTCTGTAGTTTCGTTAATAACGCATAAAAATATAAAATTTATAATGATCTTTATTTAAAAATAAGAACAGTTGCTATGATGGCTGTATGATATTTATCAATACAACAAATAAATTAGAGTGTAACTTGATTTATATTTAATTTCAATATTTTATTTGAATCTAAAATGATTAGAATTCTATTTGTTATATTTTGATAGCAATACAGTCACTATGGCAACTTTTCAAATAAAAACATCAAATTTAAATCCTCACAATTAAATCCTTACAAATAACATTTAATGAATCTGATTTCTATTTCATAAATTGCGCACGTGTGTATTAATAATGTATTAATAATCAACTGTGTAAATAGGTAGTGAATGAGTATTATAATTAATATAATATAACGAGTTACATATATTATCAAAGATTTTGACTTCTATATTGACGATCTGGTATAAATGTATTTAATACTGAAATAAAAAGTTTTAAAATTAACTTTGTGTTTCTGTATTTTGTTTTCAATTAAAAAAAAACAATAATTAATCAACTGTTTCGATATATCAGTCGAGTAGATAAAACAATTTTCTATTTTAGATGTGATTCAGAGAAAACAAAATGAAATAAATCTAAAAGTTACTCAATTTTTAATCGAGATTTCTAATACTGATTGCAATATTTCGTGCACACAAGACTAAAAAGTGGGAAATAATTTAAATAAAAGCTTTTATTAAAAAAAACACGTTTTTATTTTCTTAATTATAAATGATCTAAAAAGTTATGCAATGGATAAAATTAATAACTGTTAAGGATATTTATGGTTTAAATTAATCACACAAAAGGTTCAGACAAACTATTTCATGCGCCCCACGTTTTTCGTTTGGAAGAATTTTTCTAAAAAATGTTATGAGATTATGAATTTGCATGAGGTTATAAATCTGCATTTGGCTATGATGAATTATTTTATACTTTTTAGTTCATTTATAATTAAGAAAGTAAAAACGTTGTTTTTAATTTTTTATTTAAATTATTAAAATGTGGTTTCTCTTTTGTAATACAAATAGATTGCAAGAATTCTAATTTTGTTCCAATTACTTTTGAAAATCAGAATAATTTCACTATAGACATTTATTTTCAAGTTATTTTACAGTAAAAATATACACACTTAGTTAATTAACTATTATAGCTTGTCATGCTAATTAACAAACAGCATTGCTGTAACTTGCTTCATTAATTAATAAGGACATAATTTGGATTTTATATTATTTTAAAGAGTTTTACTTATTTTACTTGCTGAGGAATTCGCTTAGTTTACGCTATCTTCATTTTTACAAACTCTCTTTCATCCATTTGGTAAATTGTGGCACATTCAGGGTTTGTTACATACAATGTCTAACACAAAAAAACTATAAAGTGATAAACAAAATTTGTGTAAACTACAGTCTTTGGATTTTTAGCACTTCATACAAATTAGCATTTGCTGCAAATTGTAGAAATTTCAGTACATTTGTGCCGAGCAGTGAACATCAGATGAGAAGGTGGATTGCTGTTTGTCTTCTTTACAGAGACACTTTGGTGGAGATTAAACATATAAGTGCTTAAATTGTATAATGAGTGGAGGGGGATTGAGTGATTATATATGTTAGCAATTAATTGAGCTGTTTTCTCCTGAAGAGCTCCCTGTTTAAGATATTAGGATTAGAGCGATATTAAAAATCCCTAGAAAAATCTAGAAAACTGCAGTTTACTCTCATCATGTGTTCAAGAGCCAAAACTCGAAATATAGTGATTTTAGTGTTTAGTTTGATTGCGGTTTTTAGTGTAAACTTTTATGTGAACTCTTTATATTGAATTCTAAGTGCTTTCTATGAGTTTTATGCTTTTTAGAAGTTTTTTATTATTCTGTGAACAGTACACACACACACACACACACACACACACACACACACACACACACACACACACTGAAACATTGCATATAGGGAAATAGCTATAAGTAAATTTTCTTTATTAGCTTTTCTTTCAGTAGTGTTTTTATTGTTCGTATTTTATTAATTGAAATAGCTGTCATATTAATAGTTCTATTCCTTTTCAATGAATTTTAACAGCATACAAAGTACGTGTGTGCATTTATGATAAATGTTGAATTTCAGTGACTGTCAAATACTCCTCGTGATGACTGAATTTTAAATGTTTATATTATCAACATTCTCTAGTAAATTTCAACGTTCACTAATGCGCCTCAGTGAAAGTTTCAAGGAGGGTTACAGCTACATTTTGTGTGTACAGGAGAGGTCAATCGTCCTGTTCTCACTCGATTCTCCCTTAACCAACGTGATCTAAATCAGTGTTTTGTTCAGTTTCTGTGGGAATTTTCTATTCTTAGTTTTCCTGTGTCGTGTCGGATAGTAAGTCTTCGTTAAAATATGGTAGTTTGCTATTAATTTTTATGAAAAAGTTAGGGTAAATCGCGAACCCTCCAACAAATATTGTTTCTATGAGCAAACTAAAATATTATGACATTGTAATAAAGTTAAAATATTGAAATGAACGGTTCTAAAGTGAGAAAAATTTTACTGATTTTAAAACAATACTTAGTACAAGAGATAAATAAAGTTACCAAGTTAATATCTCTTATAAATTATTCACCTTAGATTGAATATTTTGTTCACGATTAAGAATTCTGCATGATGCGTTTGCATTTGGCATGGAGATCGAGATTTTTAATAGTGCTTAACGCCCGTTTTTTCTACTGAGGCACCACAAACGACATATTGGTGAAAGTTAACTTCTATTGGAAATGTCAACTTCATTAGCAAAATTTTATCGTTTCAATATTTGACATGAATATGATAAGCTTTGATTGAAAGATGCATGAATGTCTATAAGCATTACGAAATATTAAGGTTTGATGCACATTTACTTTTCTTTCTAGCAATAATGGGGGAGAAAACTTTAAAATAATGGATTCTAGGTGACTCTGGTTACAGACTTAATTTTAAACAATTGCATTTAGAACACCAGGAAATAAGCTGAGTTAAAAAGCGATTTTTCGATTTTGCATTTACAAATCTGTAAACATCTAATTAATACCATAAACCGGGGTGTCTATGCCCACTTTTTACAAAAACGTTTCAGCTCCCAAAAGAGCTAGTTTAAGAACCACTTGATCTTGGTTCAATCTTTTCAGCTGTAGCCTTGGCATCACTGATTATCTGGTGTGTTACGTATTGTTGATCAGTCAAAACAGGTTACATTGTTATAAGACTATCAGTCAAGTAAATTTGAGTGTCGTGAAACATTTGATGTGTAACAAAATGTAAGTTGAAGGAACTATATTATTTAGTTAGGTATTAAATGAGTTTTAACGCATTGTTTTTGTTTTATTTTTAAAATTAAAATGAAATTAAATTAAAATGAAAACGGCTGGTGGGTAAGGTTACCTCGTGTTCCATCATAAAAACGGGGTAAATTTGCCCATCTTGTTTGCTGATTGTAAATCACTCATTATTCAGTATTGATACCTATTAATAGTTGTTTATAGCATTAACGGTACATTTCTATAAGGGCTGTCCCTACAGAAATTCAAGCCAACACAGCTCAAAATTTGTCATTCTTTTTTTTTAAGTGGCTTTTACATGTTTTCATACTTATTGAAGTATTTAATTTAGATTTTTTGAAGTTTATAAATGGTTTTTGCGAGAATAAAAATAAAAATCATAATATGTTATTTGGGGGGGGGGGGTTCCATCTTCTATCCTGATTTATGTAACACTCCATAAATGTGTGATTTCCCAGAAACTTGCTGTACTTGAAAACACAGAAAAATAGTTGAGCAAAGTCTTCCCTTTTTCATTTTTGTAGACTAGAGAAATTGATGTAAAAAAAATTAAAAGACTCTAAGTGCATCTTCTTGCCGTTTACCCCCCAAAATTCAGTCTGAAAGTGTTCGAAATTTGTGTTAACTTGAAAAGTGGGCAAAGACCCCCTTTGACGGTAATTCTGAATAAACTTTTTTCAATGTCGGAAATTTAAATGCATTAAATCCGGATTTTAAATATATAATATATTTATTACATTAAATATATTTTGCATCATTATAGACACATAATTCAAAAACTACTATAATTGGCAGGATGATTTCTTTTCGAATTATATACCTTTTTAGAACTCTAAACTGCCCGTGAGATGTAACGTAGGTGTTTCAATTAAAAAATTAATTACATGTAAAAGTTGCATGAAAATTTAAATATGTGTTATAACTTTTTATTTTGAAACTGAATTTTATAATTGATAGGAACGTTAACAAGCTAGTTAAATAATATATGATATATTTCAAGTAAAATTTCCATCATTAACGTGAGCGATAGCTTTTGAGAAACTGTGTTCCGATGTATTCTGGTATGCAATTTTAATATGTTATACTTAAATATTATATTAATCGTAAATAAGCATTACCAGAGAAATAATAACTATGGTACATATCAAGAAAATTTAATTTTGAAAACTGTATAGGTATTTTTAGCCAGAAAATTTAAAGAAAATCACTTCCCGATGCCCTAGAGAGGTGAGAGACACAGAGTAATTTCAGCTGAAATGGTAAGATCATCATATATCATGTGGATTTTGGTTAAACAATGACTTAATGATACACCACTTATTAGAATGTGATGACTTTCTGCTACATGATAGGTTTTACTTTATGTAAGGTATTATAATTCTTGCATTTATTGCTTTTTACCACTTACTTTCTAGTTTGCCTCTTTCAATTTTGGCATTTTATAATAGATGTATATTTTACACTTTAAATTCACTTCATTATTTGATTTGATGCCCAATTTTTTGAAATATTATAAAATCACATGTGGTATTAATATAGAGATCTAAAAACGAACACGTAAAAATGTTAATACAACTAATAGATGAGGCCGAAATGGTATAACTCCAAACTTTAGCAGGATATGCTATATAATTAATGTACCATATAATCAAGAAGTAATAATTTATCTGTTAGATAAAATAAAACAAATATCAACATTACTTATGCATATACTCAGGATGGATCGGACAGAAAGCAATTTTCATATGCAATGCCTAATTTCAACTAATTGGAGCTTTTTAATGGAAATGTAACGCTCTATGGACATCGATATGGCATCGATATGCATTTCCAAATGCAATCTAGTTTTCCATTTCATATTACATAAAACCCAATATTTGGATATCGCTATACAATAATTTGTTTCACAAAGGCCTGCGTTGTTCACTTGTTTGTCAATTCAATAAATTCAGAGGTATGCCAAATTCAGAGCAAATAAAGAAATTGCAATATTTATACATTTAGAGATAATCTTGTAAAACGGTATCAATGTCGTCAACAGTTTGCACAATAATGGGTACAAAAACGTTATGTTTAAACAAAAACTTTACACGCGAAGAATTTAGTCTGTCCGAATTTTTCTTAAAATCTGTTTTCAATTCCATTATGTTTGGGTCACTCATAAAAATTGCTGTATAAGTAAAAAGAAAACACACAATGTAGCACAGAAAGAGAATGCTGGAAAGAGCAATTTTGTAAAATGGATCAACTGTGCTAGATCTAAACTAAACGGTATATACGAGGGGCGTTCAATAAGTAAAGAAATTTTTTTTTCTCGGCCAATTTTGGTTGAAAAAAGTTTAAATTTTATGTAGGACATCTTTAAATATTTCCACTTCACCTCATACAGTTTTATTAATTTCCAATAAATGCAGCGCTATAACTAGCCTTCAAAATGGCGTCTGTAACAGAGGTGCGTTCCAAACAGAGAGTAGTTATTGAGTTTCTTTTGGTGGAAAATCAGAGTATCACAGGCATTCATAGGCGTTTGCAAAATGTCTACGGAGAACCTGGCAGTGGACAAAAGCACGGTGAGTTGTTGGACGAGGCATGTGTCATCAATGCAACAAGATCGAGCAAACCTGTCTGATCTCCCGCGTGCCAGCTGGCCGTACACAGCTGTGACTCCTGCAGTGTTGGAACGTGCGGATTCTCTTATTCGAGGTGATCGACGGATCACAATCACACACCTGCTCAGCTTGGCGTTTCTATTGGTAGTGCTGACAATTATCCACCAGTTGGGGTACTCAAAGGTTTGTTCTCGCTGGGTTCCTCGACGCCTAACTGACGACCATAAAGATCATAGAAGGACCATCTTGTGCGGAGTTGATTGCTCGTTATGAGGCTGAGGGTGACAATTTTTTGTCTAATATCGTCACAGGCGATGAAACATGGGTTGATCATTTCGAACCCGAAACAAAACGGCAATCCATTGAGTGGCACCATACCAACTCTTCGAAGAAAAAGTTCGAAGTCGTACCCTCAGCTGGTCGTAAAGTCATGACTACGGTTTTCTTGGACTCTGAAGGGATAATTCTGTTCGATGTCCTCCCTCGTGGTGAAACGATCAACTCTGAAGTGTATTGTGCTACTCTAAGGAAATTGAAGAAACGACTTCAGCGTGTTCGTAGCCACAAAAAAGCAAATGAACTTCTCATTCTGCACGATAACGCAGAACTGTTTTTCCTCATCCACCCTACATCCCGGATCTCGCACCTTCCGACTTCCACCTGTTTGACCCACTCCACGGGAAGCACTACGTGGATGATATGGAAGTTGTTGATGCAGCAAGATGTTAGCTCCGACATAGATCAGTAGAGCGGTACCATGCAGGCATACAGGCCCTTCCATCAAGGTGGCGTAAGGCTGTAGTATTGAACGGAGATTATGTTGAAAAATAGGGTTTTGTAGCCAAAACATTGGGGAATAACATGCTGTATTTGAATCCTGAATAAAACCAACCTGGTTTAAGAAAAAAATGTGTTGCATTACTTATTGAACGCCCCTCGTATTATTATATTTAACGGTATATATTATTATTTTGTTAGAATGTAAGTTTGCGAACAATAAATTAGGAATGGAACTGGTGAAGTTTTATAGAAATTTAAATATATCATAATAAATGTTTATTATATTACCAATTTAAAAAAGAACTTTGGTTCCACAAAAGTATTATTTACTAACTTGTTTTGAGTTCATATTATTTATATCTCTCGTTTCGTTTAATATAAATAAAAATCCTATGCATTTGCTTTGCAATTTTTGCAATAATTAATTTATCTAAACACATTAATGAAATATATTCATTTCTTTGTTAATGCATCTCATTGTTTGTATTTGGTTTCACGCGATTATTAACTATTTTTGAAATACCAGTTTGCATTCGAGAGGATTTATTTTAAAAACGAGTTCCTTAGAAATTGTGCATTTTTGAGATCGACCTAATTCATATTTGTTAGAGCAATAATATCACAAAATATTGAGTAATGTTTAATGCAATATATTCCAAATAACTAAAACAAAGTTTAACTGCATTAAAATATAGGACTGTACATGGAGTGCAAATGAGGTAATTACCATCTCTTCTGAAAATAAAACCTCTCTAAGAACGTTGAGTAAAGCACAAGTTGTTCTTTTTGAGGTTATTCGTTTATCTTTTCATTGTAATATGTAATTTGCTTTTGAAGAAATTACGTCACAGTATTCGAAACCTGTTCAATGTGTAGCCGATAGGTTGCAAAAATCCCACTTCATTACCTCGATTTATTCGTAATCCCTTTTTGTTTAATACACGAGACAGTGACCTCCATGCCCTCGAGAGTTATAGTTACTAATATCGTATGAAAGTCACCAAAAATCCCTCTCTAGTTTATTCATCGACAATGCTTTCTCGACCCATTCGAAAATGTTTGGCCCATTTTTTACTATATAACAGGAGGGGAGTAGTTCCCCATATACATCGTCCAATCGCTGTTTAATATCATTTGGAGTATGTCCTTCTTTTGTGAAGAACTGAATAACAGCTCGATACTCCATTTTGAACTTGTCACAATCTTCCACACATAGCCTTCTTTGTGCAAATATATCTGAACAAACTGAACACAGCGGGGCGGAAGTTACAGCTGCAATTATTTACTTAACATTATACTATTATCTGGTATGGTACCAGATAAGGATTGTGAACTATTGGACCTACCTTCGTATGTAACCTATTTTGTATTTAAGCTCGTCACACCATATCTGGTTTACATAGATAAGTAAGAAATACTGGCATCAGTATTTAACAGCCCAGTAATTTATCTTTAAACAGACTGCAAGTTTGAAGATATCTCCTTTATGCGGTTAGGAGGCGGAAAGTCTAATCGAGAATCATTCCTATGTATCTCATTTACGCAGAGTTCTTGATGTTTACGGTAGAAAAAAGAGTAAGGAGAGTATCGTTATAAGGGAGAAATTGTCACTGATGGAGATCCTTGAAGTCAAGTGGTGCGGTAGAGACATGCGCCAAGCCATTATATTCCCCTCCTTTTTTTCCTTACGTAACATTCTTGGCTGGCGACAATTCCATCATGAATAATAGGGATACATCCACCCAACTTTTTTGCTTTGTTTGAGAATAAAATGCATTTTATTTGCATTTTCTACATACTAAACCTAAAAAGAAAACGGCACTACATCATATGCTATTATCCTGTATAAAATATAAGAAAACGTAACATTAAAAAATGAAGAATCATATAAAAATAGAATCCACTATTGTAAACAACTGGGAAAAGCCGGTAAAGCACGCGTTCCTGTTTATGCACCAAACGGAACATGCGTTTGCAAAAATCTGTCACTGCTTGGTCCCAATATTATCCATTATAGGTAATGCATAAAATAGTGCAGTTTATGATAAGATATAACATTATTAAGCAATATTTATAATCTTTAATATTAAACGCCCATTCGCTTCATAAGGATATACTGACTACAATGAGCACGCAACTGCATACTGGAAGAAGCCGTCAAGGTCATATAATAAATGTGGACGTAGCAGCTTGTTCGTTTGAGGGAGACTTTGTCAGGAGTGGTTGTCCTTTCTGTGTTACTCCATGCTTACATTTCGTTATGTATGAAACATATGTGAAAACGAATTCTTGCAGAGAAGTGATAAGATGATTTAAAAGATAATATTCTGGCAACTGTGTTCCAGTTAGACAAACTATTCGCCAACAAGATAAGAGAAAATGGATATAACAATGGCAAGAAACGTATTCCAAACAGCTGTGTTTTTCCGGAAGAAAAAGTAAATGAAATACAGGGATTTTCCTAAGCAAATGGCGACTGTGTATTATTACTGAGGCATATCATTTTCAAAATCTCCTATAACATAGGTTGGGTCTGATTATTAACAGTTTTAAATATAGTAACATTTTAAGATTTTAGTAAAAACATAAAAACTAAATTAATTATACTAACTATACGCGCGGAGACTCTTTTTTCCGGTTGTGGCAGCTGCACATTCTCCAGTAAGCAAGCTCATTCACACGGCCTGTAACTCAAATTATCTTACTGAACTTTCATTGCAAAACGCTCCCAACAATATATATGAGAGTAGGTTCATAAGTTTCCGGCCTCGCCGGTAAGAATTATTGCCTTCACATAAGCCTTATATGGTGTCACACCTTATCTGATAAGTAAGTAATTGCAGATGTAACATCCTCTCCTCTAGGTTCAGTATTTCAGATATAGTTGCATAAAAAAGGCTATGTATAGAAGATTGTGGCATGTGCAAATTGGGTATCGACCTGTTATTAAGTTCTTCTCAGAAAAAAAAGGTTATACTCAAAATTAAATTAAATAGCGATTGAACGGTGTATATGGGGAAGCATCCCCCTCATATCCTATCGTAAAAGAATGGGCCAATCTTCTTCGAATGAGTCGAGAAAGCACTGAAGACGAAGAGCGTGCTGGTCGGCCCTTGGAGATTCTCACTCCTGAAAACATCGCTCTTGTAGAAGAAGAAATTATGGATGACCAGCAGCTCAAAGCTACACAAATGGCAGCAAGGTTGTGCCTTTCTAAAACAATATTTCTTCGAATTATTTATGAACATTTAAGCATTAATAAGAGAGCATGATGGGTGCCTAGACTTCTTTCCTCAGTCCAAAAGCAGTAACGAATCATCTGTTGTTAGGCAATTTTGCAGCTCTGCCGTGGCGAATGGAGAGAAGTTGTACAAACCATTGTTACAGGAGAAAACTATGTTTTTCTGCTAGACCCCTTTCCAAAAGAGAATCAATGGAGTGGCGTAAACCTGGCGAAGCACTGCCTCTAAAGGACAAGGTCACTCAAGTCAATCAAGAAGATCATTGCCACAATCTTTTGGCACTGTGAAGAAATACTCTCCTTTGACTTCAAGGAGAGGAACACCACAGTAAATGGGTAGTACTATGCTGGCCTACTGCACAGACTACATGCTTCCATCAAAGAGAAAGGGTGAAAAAAGCTGAGTGGTGGTGTGCGCCTTCTACGACAACGCCGCCTGTGCACACCGCTCTTACTGCAAAGGAAGCTGTGAAGAAAGGCGGTTTCAAGGAGATCAACCATCCACCCTACAGCCCATATCTAGCTCCTGGTGACTATTTCCTCTTCTCAAAACTCAAGAAGAGCCTTCGAGGAAGGAAATTTAAGTGTGACGAATAAGTGATGGATGCTGTTTATGCCCATTTTACAGACAAGACTTCTGACCAGTTTTTGGGAGGGATTGATTCAAAGATGTGAGAAGTGTTTAGCAATAAAGGGTAACTACATTATAAATATCATACCTAGAAAATGGTTAGGCCGGAAACTTATGACCTACCCTCGTACATATGAGAGCTGTAATAAAGCACAGTTTACTACTATTACCTAAACCAATTTCCATTGCGATTTTTTTTGTAACACCACATATAATATCATCAACAAAACACTCGAGAAAAGAATTGAGAACCATACTATGTTCTTTAGAGCAGTTTTTCTTCGAGCACAAAACGTCATAATGTCCCGTAAAAAAAAATAAGGGAACAGGTAGTATACATATTATGTTGTTATGCATCAATGACATTAGTTTCTATAACTCACCAAATTATGTGTAATGTCTGTAACGTTTACATCTTGCACACAATATTTTTATTAACAGGATTAACAAGATTTAACTTATAAGAAATATTTTAAAAAATAAATTCAAAATTTATTTAAAACATGGGTAACTCATGTGTGCCATTTCTCCCAACATTCCATAATATTTAAGAACCACATTTTTCCATGTATATTCTCAATACACTAATGTACTGGAAAAATTTTCTGCATTCCTGAATAATACATGACTATACAAAAATGCAGTTTTGAGAAAGTTAATTTTGAAAATTTCCCACAGTATTTTACTTACTTTAACGTAATCCAGTGTCATAATTATATGATTCTAAATTCCTGGATTCTTTGACCTTTTTGCAATCTTCCTTGCTTCTGTTGTTGAAGTCTGGACTGAATTTACCACCATATACCCTATAGTTATTAATTTGGCGCATTGATCTTTTAGTGTTCGAGCCAGGTTGCAATTCCACTTCTTTGAGTACCAGCAATATGCGTGAAACCTCAAAGTGAAAAATAAGAATTGCATCATATGAGGATGGATCATTACATAAAGCAAATTTTTTTTCGCAATATTATTATAGCTGGAACGGTGGAATTTTGCAGTTTGAAGTTTGCCCTAGAGAAGTCATATGTTCAATCAATTATAAGTCTTGCCAAAAAAAAAAAAAAAAACCGAGAACTACGTAGTAAATATGGCGAGTATGTTATTGTCGTCAATTCGTGAAGAGCAAAGTGGTGTGGTTCCTTTTTTTTCACAAAAGCCTTATCTGGTGTCATACCTTATTTGTTTAGTAAATAATTGCAGCTGTAACTTCCTCTTCGCTGTGTTCAGTTGTTCATATATAGTTGCATAAAGGAGGCTATGTGTACAAGATTGTGACAGGTTCAAAATGGAGTATCGTCCTTTATTCAGTTCTTCACAACAGCGATTGGACTGTGCATATGGCGAAACATCCCCCTCATACTGTAAAACAATAGGCCAAACTTTTTCGAATGGGTCTAGAAGAACGTGCATGTCGGCCCTGGTAGGTGCTCACTCCTGAAAACATCGCTCTTGATGGAGGGGAAATAATGGAAGACCCGCGGCTCAAAGTTACAGAAATAGCAGCAGCAAGGATGGGCCTTTCTAAAACAACAGTCATTCAAATTATTCATCTATATTTAAACATGAATAAGGTTAGTGCAAGATGGGTGCCTAGACTTCTTTCCTCAGTCCAAAAGCAGCAACCAGTCATCTGTGGTCAGGCAATTTTGTAGCTCTGCTGTGGCCACGAGAGACAAATTCTGCAGCTCTGCCGTGGCCACGAGAGACAAATTCTGCAAAACATTGTGACAGGAGATGAAACAATGATCCTCTACTATGATCCCTTGTCCGAAAGAGAATCAATGGAGTGGCACAAACCTGGCGAAACACCGCCTCTAAAGGCCAAGGTCACTCACTCAACCAAGAAGAGCATGACCACAATCCTTTGAAACTGTGAAGGAACACTCTTCGTTGACTTCGAGACGAACACCACAGTATGTGAGGAGTACTATGCTGGCCTACTTCACAGACTACATGCTTGCATCAAAGAGAAAAGGCGAGAAAGGGAAGGGGGATTGAAATGTTAATTCAAAGATGTGAGAAATGTATTGCAATAAAGGGTGACTAGATTGAAATGTGAAATATAGTATTTGTTTTTATCATTCCTTGAAAATGGTTAGGTTGGAAATTTATGGACCTACCCTCTTATATAGGGAAGACTGGATGTAACAATTTCTCCAGTGGTGCACATTCTTTGAAGGAGGTCGTGTGAACCTTGTTGGCATGCCACGTTACGGGCGACCAGTAACATATAATCAGCAACTCAACGGAATGTCACACAGCCATTGAGAATGCAATTCTGAACGACCTGCGTATCCATCTGTAAACCTTTCTTACGAATCGATGTACGATATGGTGCATGAGTGGCTGGGTTTTCGTAAAGTTAAAAGCCCGCTGGATGAGATGTTTGGACTACTTATGGTGTTATCCTGCAGAAGGGCATACCTTTCTGGAAGAGATTGTGACTGGTGATGAGTCTGAAACACGTCTGAAACAAAACAGATGAGTGGAAGCATCCAGATTTCCCAGCAAACAAGAGATTCAGGGTGACTCAATCTGCTGTAAAAGTTCTGGTGACCATGTTCTAGGCTATGCATGAGTTCTGTTGGTGGAATTTCCTAATCGTATGGAAGGAACCACTGTAAATACTGCATCGTATGAAATAACTTTGGTGAAGTGGCGCCGTACCCTTATGACAAACGCAACGCTGCAAATGTTAGACTGCTCCATGGTAATGCTCGCCCTCGTTGCCATGTTACGACTTCTATCCGTACCAAAATCGTGAAACTTCCTCCTGCACTCATCATACAGTCTGGACCTTGCACCCTGGGACGTTCATCTGTTTGGCCCAATGAAGGAATTCCTAGACGCCAACGCTTCAATTCGGATGAAGAAGTGCGATCGGCTTTGCTCCCAAAAGACGGTGTTTTATGAACAGGGCATATTGATACTAGTACTATTATGGGAAAAATGCCTCCTTTATTGAAAAGTAGCTAAGGGATGTGATTTCATTGTGTATGAATTATTTTGTCTTAGATATTTAACCTTTTTTAAAAAAAGTATGCTACTTAATTATCCACTCTGGTCTATAATTTTATATCCCAAAAGTTTTACACATACCTCCAAACACAACTATTAACGTTTCCTTTTTATTCTGCACACATTAATCAAACAGATATTTTAAAAATTAATTTTATAGCCTACATTGCTTCATAAGGAACAGAATGCCTATGTGCTACAGCCTTCTACCATTCCTTGGGGCAGAGACGATGTTGAACTTTTGTCTTCTTTTGATGATATGTGTAGAAACATTGCCCATACACGTCCTCTGTATTACTACTAATATGTTTGTAGCTTATCAATTTGAGCTGATCTGTACCCTCAAGAGCTTTGTCATCACTTAGCTTTTGTGTCTTCATTTCCTTCTTCTTTTTCCTCAACTTTGTCCCCATTCTTTTCTGCACGTGAGTTTCTCAATTGCTACACAGTCACCATACGGCTTACTTTCAGATAATTTCTGTAGGTCTTTGTACCCACATATGTACATACTCGTATCTTACACCACTTCGCATAGAGATCAATGAAAATTTGTTTTGGCAACCTCTCTCTCTCATTCTACCGCTTATCCCGTCACGATTCTTCATACATTTGTGACCTTCTGCACTGCTACCGTTTCCTCTTTGACTTCTATCATGAAATCTTTGGCAACCTTTTTCAAACTTCTTTCCAAAAAATCAATCTAAATTTTTAAGGTGGGGTTGGGCGGTTCAGCATGCCAAACAACAGTTTTCTAAATTTCTTCCTCCTCAAAATGCATCGGAGGCCAAAACAAACCTTATGTGGACATTTAGCCTGAATAGCATTCTTCAGTTGGTCCAGTAGGGAAGCTTAATACTTCCCAGTGATGGATCTGCCCTCTGGAGGTAGTCTACGAGCATCACACCATGAGAATCCCGAAAACCGTAACTGACTTTTCCTGCAGATGGAACCGTTTTTGCTTTCTTTGGTGCACTTTCACCTATTGCCATCCACTGTTTGGTCTGCTCCTTTGTCTTTGGCGTGTAGCATTGAATCCATTTTTCGTCTACTGTTTAAAACGTCGGAGAAATTCACTGGAATTGCGTTTAATCAAGTCTAAACACTCTTGCGAAATGTTCATTCGAACGCGTTTTTTGGTCCGTTGCTAACAAACGCGGCACCCATCAAGCGGAAAGCTTTCTCATGCTCAAAACTGCGTGTAAAATGTAGTGGAACAGGCCTATCGAGGTCTTTGCAATGCCAGCCAACTCGTGCACCGTCAATTAGCGATCATGAGTAAAACATTGTGTTTTTGTCACAATCTCTTCGATCGTAGCAGTTTTGGGGCGTTCTGAACGATCATTCACACAAATGCACACCCCACTTTTTAACCATCGCAAACAAAGGGAAAGAATAATTTAATGTGAAATCTAACCCTTTTGTATTTCTTTTGGGGTTAAACCCTTCAGAAGGAAGTACTTTATCACAGCTCGTACTTCAGGTTTATTCATTTTGTAGAAAATGTGAACACTAGTTCGTTTACATGATCGTCACAAACAAGTGACTACATTTAAGCGGCTGAAACTTTACAGAGCGCCATCTTAAGGATGATACTTAACAACCATCAAGTTCCCCATCATCATGATGTCTCTTGAGTTAGGTAGAGAACTTTTAGAACACCCCGATATCTTCAAAATCAATTTTCTGCTTATATGAGAGTTTCTTCTTCAAAGAACTTGCAAAATCGGCAAATGCGTAGTTTTTACATGGAGTTTTAAAATTACTTTCACGGTTTTCTCCATTTGTGAACTGAGCTCCGTTGAACTTTAGCTCCTTAAATATTTTTCTGCTTCTAGGAATTGAAGAACACACAGAAACATCCACATTTCAATCACAAGCACCTGAAGAACACACAGAAACATCCACATTTCAATCACAAGCATCTGAAGATAACTTTTGTAACAAGATATAAGCTAGCTTTCACGTGCATTAGTGTAAACAAACACAACGAAGGCTTGGCAACGGAACTATGCAGCCAATATCCTTAACACCGAAAACAAAATTTGACCAATGTTTCAGTCATTCTAGGAAGTAGGGAAATATAAAGGAAAGTATGGCAAATCTTTTTAAATGGATTCTTTCATATAAAAAGTTTATTTAAACGGCTCAAAATTATCATAGCCACACAAATTGTTATATTTACTTACACTAAAAACTTCGGAGATTTTTTTCATGTCAAAAATGAAAACGTGTTATTATTGGTCATTTCAGAGCACTAGATTCCTTTTAAACTAGGAATAAGAACTATGCCTAAGTAAATAAGAAAGCGAAATAGAATTGACGTACAATATTACCTAATTAATGACATCGCAAACTGTGGCTGATTCACTATTTTTCCGACGGTAAAATACCCGGAAATGACAGATCATTTAGCAGGGCGTAGAAAATTGTAATCATGGCAATAATAAACGAAGCATGTTTGCTACAGAAGTCATATATATACATATATATACATATATATACATACATACATACATACATACATACATACATAAGATTTGATGCACTATTTGGAAATGCGCTTGCAGCATACTTTGAGCCGTCCCTCTTAAACCTACCGAGCAATTCAACTCATCCTGCAGACTGTTAGCAACGACATTTGCATTTTACAGATGATACTAAATCAGGTACCCCTTAATTACACTATCGTATTCAAAACATTCCTCCGAGCTTACTTATACAAATTTTCTAAAGATCCATCATGCTTGTAGTTTATGTAGACAATATTTCGAAAAGAAACTCAGTAACGGAAACATCTGCAAAAGAAATTTACGAAAAATAAAAAGTTTTTAAATAAAGTTATTTAATACTATGCGTAATAATGCTCCTGAATACAGAAATATAGAGGATATTCAAAGTTGTAAATAAATAAGTATTAAAACATAATGCAGATATGATATGTGCATGCCATATTCAAGGACTTGTTTAAAGAAGACGTCATGCTTCTGTTTTTTCCTTTTTATTTGTACAAATATTCCAGAGAAACAGTGTTTCATTTTAATGAATGTATAGGCTGAAGGGGAACTCAAGTGTCGTTATTTTATGGGGTGATTCTATGCTATAGATTTTTTATTGATTTATTTATGGACGCTCTTTAATATCTCAGGTCATCAGCGTCCCATTCAATTCAGGACTCGAAATAGCCGACAAATTTTGCTCAGAAGCCTCTTCTTTCAGGCTTCAGTTCTTTTTCGTGCCGTAAATGTACGACATGCGACCCACAGCTTTAATTCCCTTTCGAAGGAAGCCATACTTAGGAGTTTTACGCCCGAAAAAAATCCATCTATCCTGGCCGGGTTTGGACCCGCGATCTTGGGTTTAGTAGGCAAGTATGGTTACCACTATACCACCAGGACTGACTATGCTATAGATGACAAATATTTCTAATACCATTTTGGCCCATCATACGTTGAGCAAAAAAACAACTAAATTTCCGTTATTTTTTCATTAACTATAACAAATTAATGCGTCAGAACTCATACATACCGATTAGTAATGGATAGAGAAATAGAAATAGAACAAATAATATCCTTTACTTGGTCTTCATAACAAGACGTTTAGACGTAAATGTACTTGGAAAGCTTGATTTAAACAATTTGGGCTAGAAAATTATGTTTTGCATCGCTTAGCTCAATATTGTTGTTGTTGTTAACATTGATATTAGTGATCAGTAGTAATGAACTTGTTTTCAAGTTCATTAATGCATCAAACACTTGTTCAGTATATGCAATTAGTGCAGAATCTTTACGTGCTCATTATAAAGAAAATATTAATTATAGAGAAATTCAGGAGGTAGAGAAAATTATACAAAGTTACTTACATTACATAACAATACATAGAATTGTTCAATGTGACTATCGCATGCCGCATGGCACATGGTTTGGATAGGGTTCCTAACCGAATAAAAAGAGTATGAGCTTCCAACACAAATACTTGTGTAAACTTGTAGAGTTTTCCTGCCCATTGTTACCTCACGTGTTTTTTCTGCAATAAAAAGTTTATTTATACTACACAGAAAAGTTGTTTCGTCTATTTAAAATAACCCTGTACTTCGTTTTAAAATATGTTTGTGCAGTGACGAAGTTAGGTACAGAAGAAACATCTATTTAAGCACAAAACTAGAATTCGAGAATATTTCATTCACTATTATTTAGATTAAAAAGCGCAATTTGCAAATGTTCTCAATTTAGAATTTTCTCGATCGTGTGCGGGCATGAATAAAATTCAATATGCTTCCGGAAGACGATATGAGCTCACAGTCTGCAATATAGAAGATTAAAGCGTCTACTCAAAGAAAATTCTGATAGCATTTCGATGTGCAGAAATATATTTACATTTCAGCCAACAATAAAATGCAATCTACCAAAAGTGTTAAATGCATTTAAAAGCTATTTTGAGAAGCTTTAGAGCTAAAGTTTTACATTTTACATGGAACTATATTTTCTTCCGCCACAAACACAATAGGTCATTTATTAGCACAGCACTCGTTTATATTAGGTATCATTCTAAATAAACGAGTATATGCACTATAGAGTGGTGATGAAGGTTCAGTTGACATAATGGAAGACAGGAAAAACGGAAATACTTATAACATTAATATGTTATTAGCTCAAACTTCGTCTTTTCATCTGTACTAGAGTTTTATAGCGTTACTTGTTGAATTTACACTTAATGTTCTGTTATGTGGTACATCTATACCAGCAATGCAGAATTTTGTTTCGGTGCTCCTGCCCAAGATTAGCTTAAGAGTTCATTTATAAGTGCTGATTGTATTATACTACACGCGAAACTTAAAAAATAAACAAAACATAAAATTAAACAACCGTCTTTTATCATAAAATGTTCTGAAATTGAAATACTGTAAATTTATTCAACTCTTACTCTAAAAATACACCAAAAATAAAAGACCCTCACTATAGAAAAGTAAAGTTTTCGGAACAAGACTGTATCTCTAACACAGTAAGGCAATGACACTCTGAGCACGTTTCTCTTCAGGTTAAAGTTATTTCTTCTTTTCTTCTTTTATAATGATCCTTGCTTGAGAGTTTCGAGAAGAGTTATACTTTCTGGCTGGCTTATCTCTCACAAAGTAAGTTCGGACGTGTCGTAAGTCCTAAACCATGATGGAGAGAAGTAGGGAATATATATAGCAAAAAACATAAATATACATTTAGTATTTTTTCACATTTTGTCACTCGTCAGACTTAAACGCAAAGTTTTCAGATTAATTTTGATTTCACAACCAATTTAAAGACAGCTTGTAACACCTTCTAACACATTTATATTAACATTTAAGTATTATACAACATTAATATTAGTAATATTACATTTAAAATGTTTTAGCTAACAGCGACATAACGCTGCAATAGTCAAAAAGCTTGTTTCACTCTAAACAAAGCAATAGACACGTTGCCTTTAACAATACTTTGGGCCGATATTAATTTGTTTTCGTACATTACTAACTCTTATGTAAACAGGTTTATTTTTCGTACTCTAAGTTTAACAATACATCCAGTTTTATACTATTAAATATGGGATTAACTATATGGAGAAATATTAAAACAAGTTAATAGAAACTATAATGAACTAAAAGTAAAAAACTCTACTATAGTAGTTGATGTCTCAGAAACACCAATAAGCAATGAAGTTGTGGAGAAGAAAGATGGCTATATGGAATTTGTTTCTAAAAATATTCTATACGAATTCTATTGAACATTTGAACGAGTATATTTGCAGAGTAGCTTTGTCACATAAACTAGAAAGTTTCTCTTTTCGATGGTAGTGTAACCATTAAAACATTCCAATTTTTTTTTTAATATTTGAATCCAAAACGTGTTCCTTTTTATCTCACAGAGTGCCTATAAATATTCGTCCGTAATTTATTCTGTTTAAATGATAATTCTACTTTTGTCTGTGCTGCTGCCAACAAATGTATAATTCCTTTGATCTGTGCAATGCTTTGAATGTATGCATCGTGTAGCAGCAAATAAAAATGTAGTTTATATTTGTTTTTGTGATAAATGTTCAAAATTAATTATCTTTGTGAAAAACAGTATGTAGTTATACACTCTTTTTCAACACTCTAATTGCTTTTAAATATTTCATTCGCACGAAAACCTGCACTGAGAGAAAAATCTAGAAAGCTGTTTTTCACCAGATTGTGGAAGTTTTGGATTTTAGGTAAAAAGGGTAGCAAACTAGCGAGAGCTTGTCATACATCCAAAATGTAACACGCATCTGAAAATAGATGGGAGTGCACAGTCCGAATAAATACGCTTCTGTGAACGATTAGGCGCTTGACCAGCATGCAGAATGATAACTAACAAAGCAACTTCAGCAGTAGTGGTTATGGTGATGGAAATATAAATGGCGCAATATTCTAAAGTATTAAGAAACTGCATTACATACATAAGATCTTGCTTGATTGTAAAGCGAAAGAAGACCGAAATAAATCAGACAGATTACAAAGATAAGTTTGTTTTAAGAGGAAATCAAAATAATAAAGAAAATATGAAATGTTTAAAATATATTGATCAACATCAAACGATAGTAAATTGAAATAAAAATTTTAGATGAATTGCAGTGTACTTTATGCAATTTAAACGGTTTAAATATAGATTTCAGATTTAAAATATTAACTCAATAAACTAGTGTTATTTTGAAGAAATAATTTACTAAATCAAGGCAGATTAAAATAAAGTATTGAAAATATATAAAACTTCAAATGTTTAGGATATAAAATAAACATAGGAAAATAGATAAGGAAATGTACCAAAATCTAAATTAATTAGAGTACTAACTATAAGGTAAAACAAGAAAGGAATTGTAGGTAAAACTTTTGAAAGTAATGGCTATACCTGTTTTGTAACATGTTAGCGAAACTTTCGAACTACAAGAATGTAAACATAGTTCACATAATTTATTTTAAGAGGAACAAGTTGCGTTAAACTGGATAGTATTAAAAAGAAAAAGTCTGGTCAGCATAATGAATACAGTCAGTATAATATTCAAGAGTAGCGTAAACGGAATAGAATGGGTTCAAAACAACAATATGCGAAATGCACAACCTACGAAGAATCGGAAGGATTATGAAAGTGAAACAGACCTAACATTTCAAGTGAATAAAATCAGGAAAGCGCGTATTGCATCTAAAATATTTTAAGTAGAAACATTAAATTCAATTTGGTGAAATTAGAATGCTGAGGCACAGAAAACTTGTTTGGGACTACTGTGTTTAACTGGGAAGCTGGAACGCCAGTTAATTCTAGCAGAAGTCAGTTGTGATAGCAATGAAGAATGGGTACATATTTTGGCTAATGTATTCGATCTAATAGCTGATAGCTGATAGAAAATAATTGGCATACTACGAGGTAGAAGTCATAAGTCATGGCATCAATTTTTTTACCTCGCGAATAAGGTACAACACGAAAAATTAAAGGTATTCTTATGAAAGTATATAGAATGTACTTTCACATAAAGTAACCAGATTATGTATGTGAGCAGATCTGCGTGTCTCAGATTCTCCGCGGCAGGAATGCACGAGCAAACCCTACAGAGCTACGGTAACACTGAGTGCGCGTGCCTTCCCTATCGAACAGTGGCGAGGTGGGTAGACGCCTTCAAACGGGACAGAATATCGACTGCCAATCTGCCGCGCAGTAGGCGTACTGTGTCCCTGGAAAAGAATGTACTGGTGATGGTGTTGAAACAATACTTAAGCGATGCTAGACACTTGCGTAATTACCTGCGCTTTCCCACATTTCATCAAGTGCAATGATGCGATTCAATATGGCGTCCCCTCCTTATTTCCTGAAATCTCCCTAGATTGATGTGACATATTTCGTAGCGAGTCCGCTTCTGTATTTCAATTGAGTGGCACGCTTTGCTCACATTTTACGCATGTTCTGGTTCTCCTGTAAAATGCGGCGCACAGTCTAAGCTGGAATTCCTGTTTGCTTTTTTAATTTCACAAGTTCCAGAGCATATCTTTGCATAAGCACTGTTTCACCACAGCGGCAGATCAGCAGTTGTCATTCTGTCCCCTTCATCACTGTTCAACAGGGCAGGGCAGGCGCACCCATGGCATTCTCGTGCATTCGTGCAGCGGAAAAATGGCACTTTCACATACAGATGTTCACCTTACGTGACCTTCATTCCTGACCACTGTCACTCACCAACTGAACTTCATTTGATACAAGATATAATTTGTTTAAAGTAAATATAACGCCTCTTTGTTATAGTGGTTAGTGCTGCTATCTGCTATCGGACGGCCTGTGTTCAATTCCCGGTGCCTGCTTTAGACATTTTTCTAAGTTAGAGGTAGCATAATTCGATTTCATAAGCTGCGGGATATGACGATAGGTCCATAAGTTTCCGGCCTAACTATTTTCTAGGTATGATAAAGACAAAAACTATATTTCACTTTTCAATATAGTTACCCTTTATTGCAATGCACTTCTCACATCTTTGAACTAACACTTCAATCCTCACCCAAAAAATAGCCAGATGTTTTGTCTGCAAATTGGGCACAAACAGCATCCATCACTTCTTTGTCACACTTAAAATTCCTACCTCGAAGGTCCCTCTTCAGTTTTAAGAAGAGGAAACAGTCACTGGGAGCTAGATTTGAGCTGCCTGATGGATGGTCCATCTCCTTGAAGCCACATTTCAACACTGCTTCTTTTGCAACAACAGTTTTGTGCACAGGCGCGTTGTGTGAAGAAGGCGCACACCACCACTCAGCTTTCCTCGCCTTATCTCTTTGATGGTAGCACGTATTCTGTGCAGTAGGTCAGCATAGTACTCCCCATTTACTGTGGTGTTCCTCTCCTTGAAGTCAAAGGAGAGCATTCCTTCACAGTCCCAAAAGATTGTGGCGAATACCTTCTTGGTTGACTGAGTGACCTTGGCCTTTAGAGGCAGTGCTTCGCCAGCTTTACGCCACTCCATTCACTCTCTTTTGGGCAAGATATCATAGTAGAGGACCGTAAATTCATCTCTTGTAATAATGGTTTGCAGAACATCTCTCCTTCTTTCGTTGCCACTGTAGAGCTCCAAAAATGTCTGACAACAGATGGCTCGTTGCTGCTTTTGGACTCAGGAAAGAAGTATAGGCACCCATCTTGCACTAACCTTATTCATATTTAAATGTTCATGAATAATTCGAAGGACCGTTGTTTTGGAAATGCCCAACCTTGCTGTTATTTCTGTAACTTTAAGTTGTTGATTTTCCATAATTTCTCCTTCCACAAGAGCTATGTTTTCAGAAATGAGCACCTCAAAGGGCCGACCTGCCCCTCTTCATCTTCAATGCTTTCTCGAACTATTCGAAAAAGTAGTCTCTTCTTTTGCGGTACGTTTGAGGGGGATGTTTCCCCATATACACCGTCCAGTCGCTGTCACAATCTTCTACACAAGGCATGTGTAGAAGATTGTGACATGCTCGAACAACTGAACATCTAAACAACTGAACATAGCGAAGCGGAAGTTACAGCTGCTATTGTTTACTTAACAGATGAGGTATGATACCAGATAAAGATTTTGTGAAGGCGATAATTCTTATCGCGAGGCCGGAAACTTATGGACCTACCCTCGTATAGGCGACCGGCGGAATTTCGACATACTGCCCTCTATCAATGATGTCGCAAGACGGAGGTAGAGGATATAGTGGTAGCTGCGATTAGCCAGCAAAGATAGGCTAAATGTAGCAGATAATGGGGGAAATAGGCAAACAAAGGCTAAATGTTGTAGATAATGGAGGAAAGAGGCAAAGATGGGCTAAATTTTGTGTAAAATAAGGAATAAAAATGCAAATATAGCCTATATATTGCAGATAATGGAGAAAATAGGATTAACATAGACTTAATGTTGTATACAATGAGGGAAAGAGGACAGATAGGCTAAATTTCCCCGAAAATGGGAAAAAAATAGACAAAGAGAGATACATTTTGCAGAAAATGAAGGGAAAAGAGTAAGATAGTCTAAATTTTGCAGAAAATAATAAAATAAGGATTGAAAATAATAAAATAAGGGCTAAGATAGTCTAAATTTTGCAGAAAATAATAAAAAAAAGAGTAAAGATAGGCTACCTTTTGCAGAAAATGAAGAAAAATAGGCAAAGATAGACTAAATTTTCCCGAAAATGGGAAAAAATAGACAAAGATAGCCTAATGTTGTGAAAAATGAAGAAAAAGGCAAAGATAGTCTAAATTTTTTGGAAAATAATAAAAAAGGGCACAGATAGGCTGAATTTTGTGGAAAATAAGGAAAAAAAGGCAAAGATAGGCTACATTTTGCAGAAAATGGAGGTAAAAGGCTAAGATAGTCTAAATTTTGCAGAAAATAATAAATAAAGGGCAAATATAGGCTACATTTTGCAGAAAATGAAGAAAAATAGGCAAAGATGGACTAAATTTTCCCGAAAATAGGAAAAAATAGACAAAGATAGGCTAAATGTTGTGAAAAATGAAGAAAAAGGCAAATATAGTCTAAATTTTTGGGAAAATAATAAAAAAGGGCAAAGATAGGCTGAATTTTGTGGAAAATAAGGAAAAAAAGGCAAAGATAGGCTACATTTTGCAGAAAATGGAGGTAAAAGGCTAAGATAGTCTAAATTTTGCAGAAAATAATAAATAAAGGGCAAAGATAGGCTACATTTTGCAGAAAATGAAGAAAAATAGGCAAAGATGGACTAAATTTTCCCGAAAATGGGAAAAAATAGGCAAAGATAGGCTAAATGTTGTGGAAAATGGAGAAAATAAGCAAAAATAGGCTTAATGTTGTATATAATGAGGGAAAGAGGAAAGATAGACTAAATCTCCCCGATAAAGCCTATCTTTGCCTTTTTCCCCCATTTTGTAGAAAATTTAGCCTATCTTTGCTTAATTGAGGCAAAATTTAGCAAAATATAGCTGCGAAGGAGGAAGAGGAAGAGGAGGTAGCTATAATGAGCCGGGTAGTTTAGGCAGTGAAGTTTATGATTCGCACTTGGAAGGTCTGGGGCTCATTTTTTTGATGACTGGCATCCTGATCTTTGGTTTTTTCGTAGTTTACCCTAGTCACTTAGGCAAATGTTGGTCGAAAGTATCGCAAGGCTGGATGGTGTCTTGTGGTGCCGCGCTGCTTGCACCCGGGAAGTTCCTGTTCAAGCTTCTAATGGATTCTGTCTTGGACCTCGCGACACCTTGAGTAATACCTTAACCTTGGTAGTCCCGGATTAGTTCTTGCATGTCCTCCAGCGATGATTTACTTTCTGTGGAAATATTAGAGACTCCGTACACACCTCCTCGGATTCATGGCCGCTCGGTATATCCTCCATTTCAACCTTCCTATTCGAGATTCCCCCTCGGAGACATACGGGAGCCCATTTTCCGTGTAAAGGAGAAGCAGAAAAGAAGAGGAAGATAAACTGTTATGCTTTTAGACTTCTTGATTATCATAAACTCATTTGTAGCTTTGAAGTTAACATTTGCAGCACCACAACAATGCATCAGAGATTATTTGTTTCTATTCTGTGGAAAATTAATTTTTGTAAATTTTATATATATATATATATATATATATATATATATATATCTTACGCTCTGTATATCATAAGCTAACATTTGTATTACTGTAGATTTTTAATGGTGTTTAACGCCCGTTTTTACTATTGAGGCACCACAGGCGGTGCACACTGATGGTACATGGAATGATAAAATGATAAATTGTGAAAGAATTTTTTTAAGGAAGGAAACGTTCCAGGCCTAAGTTTAGGGCACTTCCCCGGCATTTGCCAATTATGAGGACTGAGGAAAAAACCTCAGTCAGGCAGAATGGTCCTGGCGGGATTCGAACCCTAAACCTTCCGCTCATGAGTCCGCGCCTTAACGCCCTCGGCCATCAGTGGCGGTGTGTTACTGTAATGGCCATGAATTGAGAAGAGAGTGTAAAAGTATGCTTTAGGTCAGATATTACATCAGACATTTGGTTCATTAGTACAGAGGAATAAAGAAAGCATTTAGATTATTTCCTTTCCTACTCAAGTAAGTGCTGGTAAATCTCACACTAGTATATGAGGAAAGTTTTTATAATTAATCAACATATTAATGAATCTTTCTATTATTATGACATACAATTACTTCAGAGTTAAAACAGAGAGAAAAACTAACGAATGGTATTGAGAACTTTAAAATATCCTAAATGTAATTCCAAAATTCCTAAAACAGTAGCCACGTTTTGCCACGTTTGAATGGGAGTTACATTTTCAAACTTGTTTTTTCTACCCAACGACTAACTCAGAAAGCGCGAATTATGTTGTCAACTAGTTGTTCACTGCAGAGGAAATAAATCCGCATGGTTTATTCAAGTCTTTTGATGGCAACTGTAAACAAAGCCAGTACGGGCGTTACTTTTTGCAGCTGTGCCTCCGGAAACAAAATAATGATAGGGTTGGCTTGTTGAGCGAGAAAACAGAGTTTTTAGTAAATATGTTAAAGAGGTTGTGTAACCCTTCTATATAAAAACTGGTCTAGACATTCAACAGCATAAAAATGGCAAACTAATAACAATTTTCTGATGAGCAGTATTTTAATATCATAATATTTCTTTTATGAATGCAATTCAAAGGCCTTTTGACAAAATACCATAGTCATATAATAACTGGTTTCTTTTTTTAAACATAGAAAATTACATACTCTATAAATACTCTATACTGTATAAATCATAATATTTTTTTAATTATCAATAATTAATCAACAGTAGAAAGGTTTGAAAATATTTCAACTTTTGATGACAAATATAAAATAGTTTTAAAAATGTTCTACGGTACACTATCAATATGCCAAAACAGAATAGTGATGTGTCTTAATAAAGTATCTTTCAAACTGTGCTACGTAGAATTCCGAAGCTCTTTAAGAAAATTAAAAATGTTTAACTAAAATAGACTTCTGAAAACGTGATAATATTTTAGCATTAAATAATTTTAAACCAGACCTGCTGATACTACTACATATATGTGTTCCATTATTGGAGTTTGCGGTACTAAAAGTTAAAATGTACACCTACTGTATCATTAATTTCACAGTAGGTTAGAGATCATTGAGATGTGCCTTATAATTCATAACAATTTTAGGAAAAAAAACAAATGTAGAATAAAAGATATACATGCTGCGGCAGAAACAACGACCCGTTTTAAATCGTGCTCTATTTGGTCACGGTTTCTTAGAGAGATGGTGTTTGCATCTTTGCGTAGTGCAATTCAAAGCATTTTCTGTACGCAGATTACATGACCTTAGACGCTGGCACTACTGCACAGTACTACTTGGCAGTCAGTATGAAATGCAGGTCGAATGAGCATCTTGCGTTTGCAATTGAAATATTTTTCAAATGTGATGATTGAGTCGTAAGAACGCAAGTTTTGTTTCGCTACAAACAAGAAGTCACCTGGTAGGTTACCTACAGTTTGCACTACCTAAACATGGCAACAGTAAGAGCTACTTTAGGGCAAAGTCCAACGCGATCAGTTCATCAGCATTCATCCGACGCACACTACTGTCCGATATGATAAGGACTTGCGAATGCAGACGAGCTGGTTGCGTTAAATTTTGCTCTAAAGCAGCTCTTGCTGTTGCCATGTTTATGGAGTGCGAACCATAGGTGACTACCAGTTGGCTTCTTGTTTCAAGCAGATATCGTCATGAACTGCTTGACCCATCTCGTAATCGCCTTCCGTGATGGAGCTTGTCCATTTCCATTTGAAAAAAGTTTCAATTTCAAACGCACCATGTTCATTCAACCTGCACCCCATACTGACTGCCAAGTATGTGCAGCGCAGCGAGCGGCCAAGGTCATGTAATATGCCGTACAGAAAACACTTTGCACTGCACTGCGCAATGGTACAAACATCATCTCTCTAAAAAGCCGTGGCCAACAATAGCGCACGATTTAAAATGGGCCGTTGTTTCTGCCGTATCCGGGGTATATTTATTTTAATGCACTTCAATACGGATATTTTATACATCTATACAGTTGCTCATTCAATGGTAAGGATATTCACGGAATATTCTTGTGAGAGATGCAAACGGAAAACAAAGTTGGCATTAAAGAACTTATAATAAGTTATGTATATCGAATGGGTTAGATTGTTAGTGTCGGAGAGGGTATTCCGGTTCTTCAGCCTTGCTCAACGGCTAGCCGTTTGTAACTACGCCGCCTGCGGAAGCACACCAAGAGGAAGGAATGGGGTAAGATGAACACGAACTGCCAGAATCCTGGGAAGGTGAAGCAAGGACATAGACCAGGTCCTTAACATTATTTCCTGATAAAATTTCCCGACATCGGCGTAACCCCCCCCCCCAAGAAGTTCGACACCAGACTCCGGGGCAGATACCTTTTCAAAGATCAAGGAACCGCCAACTTGTCTGGAACTTCCCACCCTGTAACAGAGCCAACGGAATGAAATAAGTAAAATGGAAGCGGAAAATTCTTGATAAGAAAAGATCCATTCTCCTAAGCGACCAGGGGAAACCATGAAAAAGATCAAAGGTCAGGATGGCTGGCTCTAAGGGTTTTGAACCCGGGACCTCGCAAAGGCGTGTCCCAAACGTTACCTCCCGAACCACCTGGCTAGTTAATTAGTGGACGCCATAAAATTGTGAGCGCAAATGTAATCTCAAGCTATGGAAATTACGACATTTTCTTGCATTCGGTCTTACCCTCGCTGTGTCTTAAAAGTAATACACACCGTGGATCAGTCGCTATGTATAGAATAATCGGAAAGACCTCTTAAACTTATTTACAAATGCTGAAAATCCATGACAATTTTATTTCCACAAGGCACATGTATTTTTATTTTTGTATTTTATTCTGCAATGCTTGTATGCTAATAATTTGATTCTAGATCAGAACATAATCTTCTTTCATTTGGCGCTACAGCCCGAGGTGAGCCATGGCCCGGCGACCTCAGCTTACTGTACCTCCGTCTTGGACTTCATTGATAGCAGTATTGCAGGGAGACATGTGATCAGCATGCCGACATCCCGATCAGGACATAATACTGCAGATTAATTTTTATTTATTCCTCTGTACATTTATCAATACCATTTAAATTACAATTTAAATTCTACAGATTTTAAAACAACAGTATTGATACAATAACAAAACAAAACTATAACTTCAAAAGCTAACCAGCATAAAAAATATTTTAACCCTGACGTATAGTTAAATCTACAATTTTTACACTTCGCTTATTTTTAATCAGCGTAATTTTAGATATGTTTACTTTTATAATTAATTAATTTACAATTTACAATCTGAAAATGTATAATATTTATTTCTACTGATGCACGGTATCCGGGCAGCTCCCCACCGAATTTCCAGGCAACAGAACCTGGACATCATAGAGGTTACTGCCGGTCTCAAGCAGCAGCTATACCCATTGTATTGCGACTATGCAATTTTCTTCTTTTCTCGTTTTCCTTCTGCATTTCAACTCTTATCTGTATATTCATCATAGATTTTGATTTGTAGTTGGTGCCTTTTACTTCTGTGCTTCTTGTTTCCTCCTCTTCTACTTTTTCCATATATTCCTTATATTTTCCTCCTTCTCTTGTGTCGGTCCTGGTGGTGTAGTGGTTACCATACTTGCCTCCTCCACCCAAGAACGCGGGTCAATCCCGGCCAGGATCGATGGATTTTTTCGGCATAAAAATCCTAAGTATGGCTTCCTTCGGTAGGTAAGTAAAGCCTTGGATCCCGTGTCGTACATTTACGGTACGAAAAAGAATCTCAAGCCTGGAAAAAGAGGCTTCTGAGTAAAATTTGTCGGCCGTTTCAGGCCCTGAATTGAATGAGACGCCTACCTGAGATGTTAAAGAGCGTCTGTAAATAAACCAAATCAGCAACAAATAATTCTCTTGTTCTCGGCCTGCTTCTTCTCTCAGCTGCTTACTTTCTATTCGTTATTCAATTTGGGTGTTACCTTCATCTTGTTGTTGTTGAATTAACTCTTTTTGTATGTATCTTTCTTGCCTTTCTCTGATTCTCTATGTTCTAGTAGAGCATATCATTTCTGACAGTTGGATTTTCTCTCTTATTTGACTGTGCCATTTTACATGATGTTTTTTTTTTTTTTTAATCTTTCAATATCCTGAAATCATCTTGATCTCTCATAATGTATTTCCCTCCAAGTAGCCATCATTCCTCAGCATCGATTCACTGGTATTTAGGGCATTCGAATGAAACATTTCCGGTGTATCGGTCACTTTACAAACCTTACATGTATGTCTGCTAGTAACTAAAATGTTTGGAATATTGAGCTATTTGGATCGTGTCCTGTCACGTAATGTATTAGTTCCTTACTGGTTGAATATGTTTGAGTAGTAATCTTTGCTTTATGAATGGTAAGATTTCATACACAGATTTTTTTAGTTTTTCTGTATATGTCGCAATAGAAAGCAGCCCTATTTTGTGTAACTGTTTCAAATCCAGAGTAAATGAATTATAATTATAGTTGTTATAATAAATGGTAATAAGAAGTGGAGTGTGAAAAATCGATTTAATGTTGCGGGGTCAAGTGTCATTCGCTTCACTGGTGGCTTGGAAGGAAGGGCAGTGATGCGAATGACAGATCATTAGTTGGAGAAAGTTGACCAAACTGAGATTTATTGACTACATATTCTGCCTAAATGCACATTATTGCATTCCTTTCAGGATACCTGATAGTAAACACATCAACCAGTTCGTTCTAAAAACTATCATCTTTATATTCTCATGTAGTATACGTATTTTATTCCATTTTGCCTCGTAGACCCTCTTGTATTACGAATTTACAAATTAAAAGCTTAAAGATTAATAATATATGTAAATGATTTCAGCAGACTTTTCGTATGCTCTGTATACAAGTGGCCCACGAAACATCGGCAGAAGCATTGATTTGTGATGCTCTGTTTTGGTTAACAGTCGTACTATTGACTTTCTTGAATGTGCTTCTGCAGAAATGGATCTTAGAAGGGTAAGTGCAATATTTCAGAATGAAGTAGTTAATGACTTATATTGAACACTTAAAATATTTTCCATATTTAGCACCAAATAACTTTTTAACAAAAAGAGATAGCCACGGGGGCCAAAGTCGCTAAGACACGGACTCGTGAGCGGGAGGTCTGAGGTTCGATTCCCGCCAGACCGTTCTCTCTGAATGAGATTTTTCCGGGTTTTTCTCAGTCTTCACAGATGTCAAATGCCGAGGAGGTACTCTAAAACTTAGGCCTGGAATACTTCCTTCCTATATAAAAAAATCCTTTCCCAGTTTATCATTTCATCTCATGTATCATCTGTGCCCACCGTCCGTGATACCTGAGTAAGTTAAAACGAACGCTAAACATTATTTAAAAAACCAAGAAGAGATATTAATGAAAAGGATTTAAATTAACCAGTCAAAGAATGCAATGTAATGAAATATTATCCTCTACGACACAAAAGCTTATACAGTCAAAGAACTTGCAATTTATTCCCTGTTACAAAATTAATGTTAGTTAAATTTAAGTTTTGTGAACTGTAACCTCATTAATGCAGCAAACCTATAAAATTTCACACCTGCGAGCCAATTAACAGTCAGTCCTACAAATACCAACACAAGAACTTCTCCCAAGTCAACGTATTTTAAGTACAAGACCTCGCCGTGCTACTCAAATGTATGCATGAAGCAACCTCACTCTGCATGTGGTGAAAAGGTTGCTAATTTCTTCTCAGTTACAATAACATTATCATTTTTTCATTGCGTCCACAGCATTTCATTTGTTTAGTCTGAGTCGAAGGGCAAAATGTATTGTCATTGCACATTTTATTAAACTTTCTGAGCATTAAGAATTGCTTCTCTAAATTCTATAAATTTAACCAAAAGTATTATTTAATATGGTAAATTACTTAAAATTAAATTTCAAATTAACACACATTGTGAACTAAGAGTTCATGTTGGAGATTTAGTTTTTTTTTTTTTTTTCCTAGACGTCAGTAATTATTCACTTTTAGGGAGACAACTTTGGAAGCCTAGCCAAGATAAAACGTTTACAATTAACACATAAATTAACTATCTTTGAAGCATAGTTAGCAAACGAAGAAATTTTAAAATGTTGTTTAAGATTCGAGCATCTATTGAAGGAACTTAGGTGGAAAATCTCCTTTAACGGTTGCACATGTCTGTACTTTTAAGGGATGTTTCTTACTAATTCTCATCAATGCTCTGCCTCTCCCAGCTTCTAAAAATACCCTAAGAGAAGGAGATATGGCTGTTGTAGTTTTCCATTTAGCACTCACTCCTCCATCAATTTACCTTTATTATTAATTTATCTGTTGGATTAGTATGCTTCCTTTATTCTTAAGTTTTCTTATTCCGTTGGTTTCTTCGATAGGTAATTTATTTAAGCTGTTTTCTGCAGTTTATCGCCCCGCCAGTTATACTGTTACTTTGGCACTAGTTGCCGCCTTAGGCAGTCAGCTCTCAGTTTCTTTCTTTACTTTTTTTTTTTTTTTTTTTTTTTTTTAAAGAAAAGCCTAAAGGACTCGAAATGTTTCATTTCTTTCGTTGTGCTTTCCTGTGTATGCTACTTGTGTGTTGCTTGGTCTACATGGTAAGTAAATCTACAACCTGTTATATATGATAATAACTAGAAAAACAGAAATGGATAAAACACTAAGAAAAAGTCACAGATTAGTAATCGCATTAATAATTATCGATTAAGAATGGCCCTAAGTATAAAACGCCTCCAAAGATACCAGGGAGTGGAAGATACCGTTGAGCCACGACCCACGGGGCGATGAGGTAAAAACATAAACGGGGTCCCTGACATTGTTTCAAGATAAAGCACCCCGACACCGGCGAAGCCCCATCTCCAAGAAAGTCCAGCCTCCCAGAACAGCCGCTTCCACATCAGAAGTCAGGGTACATATCTTCCCATAGCGCAAATCATCGCCACACAACCTCAGCCCACCACACCTTTCAACCCTGTAACAGAACCAATGGAATAAAATGAGGTGTAATGAGAGAGGGGAAAAATTGTGGAAAGGGAATATCCATCCCAGCATTCGACTAAGCGACCAGCGGAAACTTCGAAAAAGCTCATGGCCGATCCCAAGGGATCTGAATGCAATATTTTCCAAATACGAATCTCAAGCTACCACTTGAATCACACCGCTTGGTATTCCAAATGGAAAGACAAACTCCAAGATCAAAAGTTTATAGTAATTATTTATTTTACTACATAATTACATTTTGCGCGCCTCCTTGGTCTTGTGGCTAGCGTTGCTGACTGCTGGCCGCCTGCTTAGAATTTTTTCTAAATTAGGGAGGTCTGGAACCGGGTCCATAGCCTCATGAGAATAATTGGGGGGAGGTGTCTGATAGAGAGATGGCGTCCTTCGATCTCGTAAGTCGCGTGGTAGGCTACCGTGGAGTGCCGGCACGCTGATCACATGCCCCCTCTCCTGTGTAATACTGCCCTCTATCAAAGAAGTCCTAATATGTAGGAAGCAGAGGTCGCTGCGGCAAGCCATGACCCGATCTCGGGCTTTCGTGCCATAGAAGAGGAGAAATTTACATTTGGTTCTTTAATGTTTTCAATCAATGCTAGAAATTTAACTTTTTATTATGACTTATGGAACTTTGGCATTCCGTTGTCTTTATATTTCCAGAAACCAAACTTCCTGACAATTTTGAGAAAATGTATGGTATTACCTAGTACATTTATCCCTCTTAGCTACTACTAACCATTTAACAAGCTTCTGGGGATTTTAAGGTTGAAATTTGTAAAATAATTTATAATTATTGGGAAGAAATATTAATACTTTTATTTATTAATTAGTGCTATTTATTATAGTTTCTTCGTAGTAAAACCCGCTTTACAAATAGCCTCCACTAACATACTAATGATAACATAATCCTAATTAGATTTTCATAGTTGTGAGCAGCATATCAAAATTCATATTTCATGTTCTACGGAACTGGGTTCATTTTATTCACCCCAGAAAAGGCATAACAAATTATTTACTTATATAAATAATTCAACATACACATAAGTAATAATTTTACAGTTATAAGTGTTTCATGAGCACATTGTCAGTAACCAGACTTCAATAGTTAACTGAATGTTAAAATGTTCAGCTGTGACAAACTATTTTCTGTAGAGACGAATCAAAACATTTATAATAAATAGTACAAATTGTACAGTCCAAATAATGAACTGCATTTTACTATTACAAGGTGGAAATTTTTATAAATGAATTAAACATTTTCAATGTAAATTATAGCTTCCTGCTATAGAGTTAAATACACTTCTGGCCATTAAAATTGCAATACCCATAAGAGGAGAGTTAAACCTTCCCCACATTACTTGTCTAAAATATGACGCAATGCCAGAAAATGTCTGTTTTTGATTGCAGGAGAATTGTGGCGTTTGGGGTGTCGTTCGGAGAAATTGGTGCTTGTGTGACGAAATGCGTTTGCAGCGAATCAACATGAGAGTAGTGGATCGAGGTAGGACGATTACACAGACGTGAAGGATTCCAATAGAAGAAAGACATAATTTCCGAATGAATATTATGAACATGGATGAGGTGGTTGCAATCTGAATGTAGCAGTGTATTTTATCGAGAGTATTTCAAAGTTTGTTCATTCTTTTGAAAAATAGAATTTGTCAAACTGTTCAAAGAAGTCATTGATGGAAATTCGATGTCGTCCTCATTTGATCAAAATTGGTTTCCGCCCAGTCAAGAGATTAGTCTGGAACGCATGTAAAAAGAGTAATTTTATGCACTAATTTTGATCATTTTGTCTTCAATATATTATTTTAAACAGACATTTTCCTTTGTCTAGTGGTTAGCGTATGGCTGCTGGCCAAGGATCCCAGGTTCGACTCCCGAAATCTACTTAGGAATTTTTCTAGAATAGGGAAGTCTGGAACGGGATCCACCCAGCCTCGTGGGGACAATTAGGTTGCTTCCTGATGGACAGATTGCGTTCTTCGATCATGAAATCGGCGACCGGTAGGGTGCCGACAAGAATAATATATCCCCTCCTGCAATATTACTCCCTATCAATAAAGTCGTAAGATGGAGGTAGAGCAAGCACCGGTCGCCGCGCAGGCCAAGCCTCATCCCGGCTGGTGTGCCAAATGAGAAGAAGAAATATTTCAAACTGTTCAACAGTTTCGCAATTAGCCCTTGTCATCGTGTTAATCATTTTTCAAATAGTCTACTAGAAGTATTAGTTGGAAATGCTGAGAATCATTTCTTTCCCAGCCAACAGACATACTCCCTACTTAAGTCAATCCTGGTGGTGTAGTGGCAACCATACTTGCCTTGTAAATCTAAGATCGCGGTTTCAATCCCGGCCAGGGTCGATGGATTTTTCCGGGTGTAAAAATCCTAAGTATGGTTTCCTTCGGAAGGGAAGTAAAGCCACGGGTTCCTGTCGTACATTTACGGCATGTAAAAGAAACTCAAGCCTGAAAGAAGAGGCCTCTGTGAGCAAAATTTGTCGGCCGTTTTATGCCCAGAATTGAATGGGACGCTGATGACCTGAGGTGTTAAAGAGCGTCCATAAATAAACAAATAAAAAAGTTTCGACTTAGGTGTGTAGTGGTGGATCCAATTTTAATCCACATCACGTATCGCTAGTAAACCTCGCAATGCACTGCACTGAAATGGACTTTGGTCTGCAGTCAATAATCGAGCACTTTCAGCCTTTCATTTTCAATTGCAATAATTCAGGAATCGGTGCCCTTTTTACCTTTCGTGCATGTGCGACCACGTTCATACTCATTTATCCAGAAATAGTCTTGAATGATGCTGCAGAGTACCCATTAACTTTATTTGACTAGGCTTTGATCTGTATGGTCATCAGCTTTTTCAGTTATTAGTTTTTTCAGTATGGAAATAAATGGCGGACGTCATGGCAAAGTTAATGATCATCAACTCAGGAAAATGATTGAAGTAAAAACTTGTAAAACTATTCGAGAATTTACTAAGGAATTCAGGCTTGTACCTTAAACTACTTTTTACAGCATAAATGGCTCCTAAATTATTTAAACTATTAAAAACGTCGTACATTTAAATTCTGTTCTTCATTACTTTCTATGTCGGTCCTGGTGGTGTAGTGGTAACCATACTTGCCTTCTAAATCCAAGATCACGGGTTCAAACCCGGCCAGGATCGATGACTTTTTTTGGGGGGGGCGTAAAAATCTTAAGTATGGCTTCCTTCGGAAGGGAAGTAAAGCCGTGGGTCCCGTGTCGTACATTTACGGCACGAAAAAACCTCAAGCCTGAAAGAAGAGGCCTCTGAGCAAAATTTGTCGGCCGTTTCACGCCCGGAATTGAATGGGACGCTGATGACCTGAGATGTTAAAGAACGTCCTTCAATAAAACGAATAAAAAAATTACTTTCTATAACAAAAATTATGTTACCTTTGAAAAATGCAATCTCTACGACAACTTTAAAAAACCGTCACAATGGCCGAATTACGATATGCTATAATCTTCTACATCAGAAAATAACTATCAAAAATTGACAAAATGTATCAGAAGCTGCAAGAAAAACAGCCAGCACTAATCAACACTATTCATGATAACACCCAGTCAAACATTTCTTAAAGAACACTCCAGAAACTTAATGTACTAGGATAGGATTTAACATATTCACCTGAACGTTCACCAACAGACTTCTCCTGAAGAGTTTCCTGAAAAAATTTGTCTTCAATAACTAAAAAAATCTGAGATTTTCGTTTAGATATTTCATCGTCTCTAGAAGCTGTGATTTTTATCGGAATGGTATTTATAAGCTATATACTTGACAAAAACATATATCGGTAGATGACTGATATTTTTATAAATGATGTTAATTTTATATTTATATTATTTTGGAGTTCAAATCGCAAAATGTCCATTAATTTTTGAAAGACAATATAAATATACAGATAGTTTTAATTTTCTTTTATTTTTATGGCAGATGATACAGAGTGAATTCAAATGGTTGTCAGACATTAAACGTTGCAAAACGTTACCTAGGTCATTGCAAAACTTATTTTTTCCAACCATGATACCATAGGACATATTTTCACACTATTTTATGGACTCTCGTATTTTCACATGTTCTGAATTTGGTGAATTTGTGACTCCTTCCTGCCCCCTTTTGCAAAAGCAACATAAATAGCAGCAACCGTTTAGGAAATATGGTAATTTTAGGTTCCTCGACCAGTTTATCGTAACGTTAATCACCCATTGCAAAAGTTTTACATAATTACTTTGACTTACTGAAAAGAGAATGCAAAGTGATCTCACCCAACCAGGAAAAATTCCCTTGCATGATACCAAAGATGACGCCAAGCACTGAACCTGATTGGAGAGTGTCTTGAAATCTGAGCACTTATATGTTTTAACATATGAACAAAAAAAAAGTCAGATTTTCACTTGATCCAGCATCTTTGATTACATAAAGTGTCAAAGCATCTTATAATTATTATGCTATTAGACGATCGAACGCCAAATTTCTTATAGTGGATAGGAGACATTAGAACTAGGTATCTTCATAGATAATCGCTGAATAATAGAAGTACACCTTAAAACAAAACAATGATATGTTTCCAGAGTTCAAATTTAACTGTGGCTGACAGAAATGGAAAGATGGACATTCCAAAAGGAAATAAAGGAAGGTATCTAGAAACGGGAAAGAATAAGATTTGCATACATTGTTGTCTTCAAAAATGTATTCAAATGTTTTAGTAAATACAAATGTTAATACTTCACAAAAATGGCACAATAAAATGGAAAAATAATATCACAAAATATCACAACAATTCATACAAAAAAAGAGAAAATGTTGACATAATTGATCCAATTTTGTCATAACTACCCAGAATCTTAAGTTATTTTCCTACTTTAATTAAATCCAAGCTTGGTTAGTTAAAATTCAGTTCTAAATTGACTTTATGCACAGAAAATGTTATTGAGAAGCCAGATATTATAATAGCATCTAAGCTATGAAAGTAAAGGCGTTTGTGCGCAGAAAGTTTTTGGACTTCAGTTGCGCTATTCTAAACGGAGCGCTTATAACAGCATTATGTGGTCATTTAAAATAAATATACCCGTTTTGCACTGCCAAGTTTTCAAGCTTTAAGATCATGCAAGTTGTATCATAATTTTTGTCATTCAGTTTTCATACTATAATTTTCCACGAATGCTTATGTAACCATATGTCTAAATTAATGTTTTAGTTGCATTATTGTTTGCAGATAATCATCTAAGGTTTCGCATTTTATAAAATTCTATTATGGAGAACAAATGCAGTTTCATATGGCTGCCACACTTTCTCAGCACTCGCATACCCATCTTTTGCGATTTTAAACTGTTCTTTTCCCTATCCTTTAAATATCTTCATATTAACGATCCCTTATCCCTTTATCCATTTTATGATCTATAAATTACATGTTGTATTATATTTATATTTGTTTCTCCTCTCGCCGGAATTCAAATTCTAATACACCTTCGAAAATACTCTATGTTAGAAATTTAATCAACTAGCAGGCTTTCTATGTAGCTGATGCCGCAAGCCAGATTCTTAAGCATCAAAAGCTGTTTAAAAGGTGAACCACATGTGCTGAGACACCATCGTGTTAGCACCAGACATGCAGTCAGACGGCAGGGCTGACTTCATTCCCCAGCAATGGCAAATAATTCACAATGAACACATGTTACTATGTTATGAAAGTGTCATTGAAGAAATAGACTTTGAATTTTGAAATTATTAAATGATATTAAAAATAAAATGGCAATTGATATAACTAAAGCAATAATACCTCCTAGTTTATTAGCAATAGATCGTAGTATAGCAAATAGAAAATGTCTTTCTGTCCTATCAAAATTTGGAAGCCTATCTTCTGTGATTAGTGAGAATTGACCAACAACCAGATGTGCAAATTGTGTTGGTTGTTGCTCCAACGTCATTGAATATTAAAAATATAATCAGTGACCACAGATCCTAAATCAAGATAGAAATGGAAGTCATCTGAAGATTTGCTATGGATACAGCCTGTTCTCCAAAAATTGGGACTGTCGCATTTAACTCCCTGTACACTATTTCAACTGTATCTATAAAATTCAAAACTGATGGTTCTGCATTTCAGTAACCGCATGCACTCAACTTTGGTCCTCCAAATATTGCGTCTTCTATCGACAACCCCCTCTTCGTAATAACAGCAGGATAAGTCAGGAAGTATTTTGAAATGATCAACTAGCATTTTTGCTTGCTTTTAATAATGAAGGTTTGCGTTAAGATAGAGTTCATAGAATCACTGCAAAGTTACATTTCCATTACTTCCTAACCAACAAAGAAAATTAAAATTATCTTGTATTGCACAAGAAAATGATCTTTCAATATCGAGCACAGCAAAGTATTACATTAATTTAAAGTCCATGGCTTTTCAAACTAATTACAAAAATATTTGTATAACTTTAAAGTTCTTTTTGTGGAAAATAGTAGCTTTAAAAATTAATTTTCGAGCTCTTTTGATTGTTGGGTGTTGAATATTTCACTATTGTATGTAACTGAAGTGCCTAAAGCACATTTATAAAGATATTCACTAAAAACCACAGTGACCCATTAACCTTATAACAAAAAGCAGTTGCACAATAGTTCTAAACTTCAAAAAATTTCCATTCCTGGCATTTTTCCATATTTTTCCCCAACTTTTGTCTATCTGCAGCACAGAAGCCGTTGATCTGCCTATTCAATAAAATGAGAATACATTTCTATTGCAATCTTCATATTTGAAAAGTTCACCACCTAAATTGTTTTTAAGAGGTTCAAACAGATAATATCAACCGTTGAATGGAATACTGTCTTTACTACTTTGACTAGGCTCTTTAGGAATTCTGTTTAGGAGGTTTGGAATATCAGACAGCATTAATAGATTCCAACATGTTCACCAGACCCCCCAAAAATGAGGACAGTCTGCTTTGTTGGCAGAGAGTATGATCAAAAGCTGAAAACCAAGGAAGAGTCGCTTCTTTAAACTCATTTTTCAATCAACAATATATCCAGCTGTTTTCGGTTCTGCTAACAAGAAATGCCACTCAAGACTATCATTAAATTGTTTATTATTTGAATGTTTGTTACTTAGTTTAGTTCCATTTTCTTCATTGTGACAAATGGATATTTTTTCGCAAGTTAAGGGACTTGCTCGTGAACTTAGTTTATGAAAAAATAAGTTTTTTTTAATATTTATCGACAATCCATATACAACCTGTCCACTTGAATATTAAAGCTTACACATCACCCAATATCACGAAAACCTGAACTGAATTTAATGTTTGTAGAGATTCTGTAAGTTGCCATTAATTCAATCAGTAGATACTTTTTTCAAGTTAAAATGTATCGTTGATGTACATTTACTGTGGATTCAAACCTCTTGACGTTTGATACTTATCCGTGCAGCATTAGGTAATAGCAAGATCACTGTGTTTCTCATACTCCTTAAAAATTAAATACCACATGCTTTCGGGTAAATATTTAATGATAAAACTTTCGCAATTGTTTAGGATAAACTACAACATTTTTCTGAACCAGTCCAAATAAAATCATATTTTGCATAAGTATTTCGCATTATGGCATTTAATCTATTCCATTAACTTTCGAAAGGCATCGATAATAATTATTTTTGTTCTTATTGTTAAATTGACACACTATCTGCTGTAGTTTTAACAGTATTTAACATGCGTTTTTACTGCTGAGGCACCACAGGTGGTGGACACTGATGTTACATGAAAGGAAAATTATAAATTAGGAAAGGATGTTTTTTCAAAGGAAGGAAGCCTTCCAGACATTAATTTAGGGTACCTCCCCTAGCATTTGCCATTTACGAAGACAGAAAAACTTGGTAAAAACTCAATCAGGGAGGATGGTCCTGATGAGAATCGCACCCCAGACTCCCCGCTCACGTTCGCTCCTTAAAGACCTCGCCACCCGTGGCAGTCTATATGCTGTAGAATTTAACATAAATTATGCTTTATGTATATTCTCTAATATCATAAATATTAACCTTGTTGGATTATTACCTTCTATAAATGTGAAAATGAATTTTGATAATACTATCCTTTGTAATGCTATTGACGAATTCGTGTTCCAGAATAACCAAAACCTCCTAATCAATAAGATATCAACAAGGACTCTTTGATATCAAATATAGCAATATCTACTGAAATAAGAGTTTGGTACCTACATTCAATATGCTCGAAGAGTATTCAAAAAGTCATGTTTTCTTGTTTTAGTAATGTCTTTTAAAAACAAATAGATATGTCACTCCTACAGGCCGATTCTATGTAGTAATCGTTCAAGTGAACCTTGTAATGGGAAGATAAAATTAAAGGTATAATTTCTTTATATATTACACAATGAAGAAAATTGCAAATGTTTATTCTAAAGGCCACGTCATTAGCCCTTGAGTAGCAAAGAGTGCATTAAACGATATATGCTTTCTTTTTATTATTATCTGTTTGTGTAGTTATTCATTTTGTAAAACGATTTACGGGAATATTATATATTGGAAACGTTGTGGTTTGCTATTGAAGTAATTGTAAGTAATTGTAAGTACGTAGTTATGATATTATGCATATAGTTAGTACAGTATTAGGATATTTGAAAAAAAGTCATTGAAATTTAATATAGAGTTAAAGGAATATATTTCTTACAGTACAGTTTAATTTTACTGCAATGCCTAACCTGTTAGCTTTCTCACGACATGCAGAAAAGGACATTATTTATTATTTTGATATCTTGCTAGTAGAAGCTACACAGTAAATCATTATTACTAGACTTTAACTGCCCTTAACTACCCAGAGAATGTTGTCTCATTAGACACAGTAAAAATTAAGTATGAAACCACAACCCGTATCTCGTTAAAGAAAGATATCTCACAAAAGAGAGTGAGGCTACTTTGAGACAATATTTTTGTTGTATATTACTGTCTTAATCATACGAATCCAAGTTAGTTCATTGTCTGACTTAGCTCTTGTTATACACTGGGTTGGGTTATGAAATAAGTTAACCTCTAGAAGAGTAACAAAACTTCTTCTATAAAAGCGTGAGTATATAAGACCCAACTCCGGTACAATAAACAGGAGAGAAGCAAGAGGAACATTGACTATAGTTGACAACTACTCAGTTCGTTCTTCGATAAACGTTTCATTTATCTCTTCGCTAGCTGGAAATTGACTTAAACGTCCGGATAGCCTCTGTATTTCCCCAAGATACGACTTAGCTCTGCCCCCGACTTACACTTACTATCCCCATTCCCTTTACTCATCCTTCGCTAACAGGGATTAAGACCAGTTGGCAACTATGTACAACATCATCGAGCTTGCCCGTAATTGGCTCTCATGAACCGTTAAGAGGTTTGAATCGTGTAGTAATAATAGTTTATCTTACTTATTATTATTATTATTATTATTATTATTATTATTATTATTATTATATTTATTTCTATTAACATTACTTAAAATGAGGCGGCGCACCACTATACACGACAAATAATATAAAGTGTAGTTCCCCTGAATTAGATTATGTTTTGATCAAATGTGAATGGAAAATTTTAAGCGTTCTATCCCATGCAGAATAAATGCCTAGTCGAAGTCGCTATCGATCCGAAATATTATAGTGTTACGAGGACTTCACTCAGGATACAAATGACATATGACATACATTATTATTCTGTTATACAATTCAGCTTATTCGCGTACGTCTTCAATAACCTATAAATAAACTATAATCTTTGAAAAATGTCAAAAGTGACGTAGAAATGTGATTCAGGCCCTTAAAAAGTTGTATACCTTGTTTGCTTACCTCCTCGTAAAACAATAATATATTTTATCGGGCATTTTGTTTACAGACAGTTTGCAAATATGCTATTTCATCTGAAATTAAAACATTTGAAACTTATTGATTACTGATAAAGGTTTAAAAACATGCTAATATCAGTGAAGATTAAAAAAAAATTAAACTGTTGCTTAGAGTGTAAAACTTATTGCAAAATAGTATAAACTAACACTTTATCTGCCAAAATACTCTTAACTCACATTTTTAATTTTTAAAGAGCTCTGCCTCTAATTGCCTTGAGATGAAACTTGTAAAACAAGCAGTCATTTATTTATTCAGACCATTACCTTAAAATATTTCCGATATATTAGGAAATACAGGTAAATGAACACAAAGATATGTTTGTACTGTTAGTTGTCTAATGACGAGTTTACATCAATGTAAACATGCTGGTGTAAACCTGGCGTAGCGCAGTGCATCTCGGAAACTATAGTAAGTTGCTGTTATAGTGGCAAAAACACCAAACACAATAAAACTTATCATTCTTACATATTCGAGCTTAGAAAGAGGACCTTCAGAAAGGGAGCTGTTCATAGAGAAAGTTGTTTCTATCAACATCCGCCAGAATGAAGTTCCGGAGAAAGTGTTAGCACTTATGTCAATCCTCTCTTCCAGGTTATGATTTTCAGCAGCAGCATTCTAAAAAATACAAAATAGTAAATGGAAAACATTTATTTTGCAAGTATTAATTACTGGAACTAGCCAATTGGGTCTTACAAATGAAACAAATAATATATTTATGTAATTAGAACTGGAGCATTATCTACCTAAATACGATATCAATGTAACTACATTGCAAACTAACAAATACTGCATCAATATTGGGGCTAGGGTAGGAGCTTTTTCAATTAGTTTTGTTTTAGTAGTAATGTAATTATTTACAAACATTATTTGTAGAATATAGTTCGCGTGAGCCTTATTAAACAGGCACGTGTAGAAAATTAATTTGCACTTCAAATCAGATACATTTACAGTCATTATTTTGTAAGGCCTAGGAAAATGGGCGCTTCCCGCGAGGGAGGTTTCAATTACCAAGGAGCATAAAAGTGCATTATTTTCCGACAGACGGAAGAGGAACCAGTGGTAAGACCATAATTTCCAACGTCATCTGATAGGGAACAACAGTATTTCAAAGATCGATAATTTTGTCTAGGGACTTCTTTTTTTCAGGTATGGAGTTCTTTATCGTGCGGTAAATCTACAACACGGGACACATGGATTAAAGCTCTTTATGAAAGACTTGCGCTCTAGAGTTGTACGCTCTGAAAAATCTATCAACTCCAGCTGGGTTTGAACCCCGCGAACCTTCGGTGTTTTTCAATAACAGTAAAAACATGTTTTTAAACTATCAGTTGTGCATTAGTAAAGTGTGTTAATTGCTATTTAACTTCATTTAATGTCTGTAGCTCCGTTTTGATTTGTTTGTTTAATCATGTATTCAGTCAAAACAGTTCAAGGATTTTGTCCAAGCTCTAGTTATAACTGAATAGTACTTCCTGCAAACCAGTTTGAAGTTAATTAGATAAAAAGATATCAAGGGCATTGCTTAAATTTACAAAACGTTTCATTTGCCAAGAATATGAATAAATAAATGTTATTTCATGAAAAAAAACACGTAATTATAGTAAAAATAATGTCTAGCTGAGAACATAAGAGGAATGAATTGGAAATAAAGGAATTAAAAGTGTTAAAAAGTTTATTATAATGAATTCTGAAATGAGAAAAGGCATCTACTGCACAAATAGAAATTTCAGTGAAATTTAGAAAAGATAAATTTTAATTTGGAATAAGAACATTAAAATAAAAGTCTGAATGTCGTAGAAGAGAGAAAGTTAGCCAGAGTAGATGCAGCGTAGGATTTTAGAGTAACTTCAAAAAAGTTAATTAGTTGTTATGGATCATTAGGGTATATAATAATGTAACTGTTCATAGACTGATAGAAGAAAAATATTAAGGACAAAGATTTCTAGAGAATAAAATGTTGTGAAACACATTTAAAAATAAAAATATCCTGAAAATGACCTAAAAAATAAATATAGACATGCAAATGTTAACCAATATGAAAATTAAATAAAAATTTCACATTTTATCAGGCTAATAGATAAGTAATATAGAACATATAACATATTTCTAAGAGCAAAAAACTGAAACATCTGAATTACTCGTATATGAGTCTTTCATCATGTAAAAAGTACTAGTATAAGGAAGTAAACAGACAATTAGAATGTATCTCTACTTTGTATAAAAATAATAATAATTCATAAATAACAAAGAACAGTTAGTATATAATTCAACAAATTCCAAAAATAAAACAACAATTGACTGTAGCAAATGGTTGAAACTAGGATTTTCAGTCACTGTCAATTTTTTTACTAACAGCCCCGAAGCTACAGTATTATAATAAAATCAGGAGTGAATTGTTAATCAGAAAGTTTGTATGGGAACTACTTTTATAACATCATACTGAAGAAATATTAGACACAATAAAGTACTTTTAGCCTTTAGCTTTCTATACTTATCTTAATATAATGCAATTACCGTTTGAAAGCTACAGAATTATTATCCCATGCAAGTTCTATCTCAACCTGTCCATATACACACCAAATAAAATTAGTAAAACATATAGAAATGTTGAATTTCTCATCAAATTTACATTTCCAATGTTCAGTATTGCACATTCTTTGAGAGAATATAGTCTCTTTATAAATATGTCCACAAAAACGAGTCAAATTTGGAGATGTGCCCAGTATGGAATGATACAATGAATGAAATTCATTCAGCAGAGATTTGGGTCTGTGAAAGTTCTATGAAAATGTAATTAAATTATTCATGTTTCCCTCCTTCATACGAATAAAAATTGCAAATTCATAAAAATGTGTACAAGTACATATAATGCAATTACCGTTTGAAAGCTACAGAATTATTATCCCATGCAAGTTCTATCTCAACCTGTCCATATACACACCAAATAAAATTAGTAAAACATATAGAAATGTTGAATTTCTCATCAAATTTACATTTCCAATGTTCAGTATTGCACATTCTTTGAGAGAATATAGTCTCTTTATAAATATGTCCACAAAAACGAGTCAAATTTGGAGATGTGCCCAGTATGGAATGATACAATGAATGAAATTCATTCAGCAGAGATTTGGGTCTGTGAAAGTTCTATGAAAATGTAATTAAATTATTCATGTTTCCCTCCTTCATACGAATAAAAATTGCAAATTCATAAAAATGTGTACAAGTACATTTCAGTCACAACTTTTTGCCTTTCATTATGTTGATAGATGTATTAAATTTGTAATTTTAAATTAGGCCTATTTTTACTGTCCAATTCTATTTATGTATTTTATATTGTATTTGTTTATTTTGATGTTTTATGCCACATTGCATAATTACTATAAAACACTACAGATCCATGTAAAAACAGCATCATTTAAACATTAATCTTGTATATTATGTATTATATTAGAAATGTAAAGTTAAAAAAATGGTACACATAAAATAAATATAAATATCATTGCAATACACAAGTTATAGACAAGTGTGAATAATAGTTATAGTTCGGTATAAAACAATAGCATTTTATCTTTATAACTTTCAGTATGAAGTTCATATAAAAAGTTGTCTCATTGTTTTTTTGATTTATATTATGCAATTACAATGTATCTAGATATATAAAATTATAGCAATTTTAATTTTATAAACATAATTATGTACTTTAATTAACTAAAAGGTATAGTGGTAAAAGGATTGTTTCTTTTATTTACTGCAGCTAAATTATTATAGTTGGACAGCTTAATAAGGCTAATGAATGTTGACAAAATACCTTTCATGATCTGTTTGAATAAACAGCAAACGAGCTTTTCCATTATTAGAAATACTGGTGATTATTTGTTTAAATTCTGTCTAGTTTAAAGTAAAAACACTGTGTTGCCAAGATTCATAACTTCATAAACTCTATTTTATGGCTTTTTAAATCACAGAAATTAAGCATAAAATAGGAATTAGGTTTAGAAAATAACCAAGCTATTATCTTTCTAGATCTGTATATAAAAGCAAAAGCAATTAAAGTATTGTTTTATTCTAGGTGTAACAGTTTAGTATTTAGTATTAGAAACTTTAATTGTTAAAATATCCTTAAAATTTAAGTGTATAATCACATATATAAATTTATGTATGTAGTGTATTAATGAATAAGATCCAAATATTTTCAAACAAATTATTTCAGAGAGAGTCCATGGTTTCCAACTTCCGTATTATGCATCAAATCTCCAAAGCATGCCATCGACTTATATGAAGTTAATTTGAAAGCATGATGCACAATGACTGACGTTTTCAGAAATGTTTATCAACAATAACATAAGAGTGCATTATAAGAGCTACATTTTCTTTTGATGCCACCCCTGTTCTTCCCCCCCCCCCAAACGAAAGAATAATATTAGAATCGAGTAAAAAAGAAGCATAACAGGCTATAATGTCTCAGTTTTGTAGCCAAATTTTCTTTTTTGTTGCAATAATTCAAATATTTCGTAAAGAAAAATATATTACAGTGCACTGTTTTTAGAGAAATCGCTCGAACTGGCGACCTTCAGCAATAAGACAGAGGCAGCGATAATAAAAATCAGTTTTTCCATTCCTTTAATTTTAATTCGTTAATTACAGCTATTTCAATAGCTTATCGTAATCGATCAGTAATAACCTAAAACAATTGACAATAGATACAACAATAGGGGGGGAAATTGAACCCCAACTTTGTTGCCAACATTTGAATTTCTATTACTACATTGATATGATATGAAACATGTAATTAATATATCTCTGATCTTTTTCCTCAATAGTCTTCAGTAGCCTATCTAAAATTAATTATCTAAAACCCCTATAGACAGTGTAAATATTTTTTCATAAACGCACTGTATATATAAAATATTTACTTAAATATCTTCCACATTGTATGATTTGATACTGAATTTTAAAAATTGCCGCAATATATTTCTGAAGACTTAAATTGGTGAACTGCTGCTAGAAGGAGGTGAGAAGATGTAAAATAATTTAGATGTAAGGAATAATGACTCAATTAAGAAGTTGAATTAGAAAAAAAATGAAAGAGAGGATAAATTAGAATATCTGATTAAAATAGGAATGAAAGGAAAATGAAGATGCCAAAGACATTAGCACTTGCTACATATATAAAGTATAACGATATCCTATACTAGTTTGAACCTTTCATACTTACTGGATTGCTCACTGAACCATTGCAGTAGCTTGCATGAGTTTGAACCATGTGCTGTGACTGGAGAGTTCTGAAGCGAGTATATAGCAAGGGTGGTAGTACAAACATTAAGGGACTCATTAGCGCTCCTCCAAGTATACCCATGATGAGGTCAAATCGTGGAACCACTTCTCCAACAAGCACCGTCATACAGATAAGGATAGAACGTGTTGCCATGCGTTTCCATCCGAACTCTGTAGGAATAAAAAAATTAAGTACAAATCCTAAGGCGGTAATATCGGATCATCCATTTATCTGATGACCGATGGGATCGCATTGACTGATAAACCATCGCTCCGGCTAGCTAACACATTAAATTGGGAGCAAGTAGGCGGGACAACACAAGAGATGATTATAGTAGTGGTGGTAGTGGGGGTGGTAGTGTATTTATTTATAAAATATATTTGTTACAAATCTAACTCTCCATGTCGCATGGATTCTGGCACAATATGTGCTTCCCAATACATAAGAAACACATGAAATTGCACAAACCAATATTTAACTCTTAAAAAGCAAACAATATATATAATGAAATAAATAAATGGAAAAAGAAAAAATATATGGAATAGAAAAAATTTCAATACACAAATAAAATAAACAGAAAAGAAAACAGTACAAATGCATATAACTTACACTCCCTCACATATACATGCAAATAATTCCAAAAATATTGTGACTCGTGTTTTCCTAACCCCCTTCCCGATTGTCTGCCTCTTTCGTTCTGAGATATCTCGCTTTGTTTAAAAATTTACCTACTCCCTCCTCATCCTTCCTATCTGCCAGCAAAATTCAGCACTGCAACTGCCCTCTCCCCTCGTTAACCAACCGGTAGATATCTCTTTCTTCATTCTTTCTTTTCCTTGCAGTACGCCAGAATATGTTCCCTAGATTCTTTCTCCGCTCATATAGGGCAGATTTCGTTCTGTCTTTTTCTGTTACTTTAGTCATCCGCCACGCGCCCAACCTAAACCAAGCGAGCCCCTGACTGAAGAGCTTGGCCCCTTTTGTATGTAAAGCTGCATCCCCACCCGATTTTAGCTCCAATTATATCTCCAGTGAAGGTTTTTCTCCACACTCCGAAAGATGCAGCTGCCTATTAATATCCCTCAAGAGTTCCTTAATTTTTTTTTTTTATGGTGGTTGTAGAAACACTGGTGAGAAGAGATAATGTTACAAGTGGGATTGCCGCAGCAGCGCTAAGGTCTAGCTGGACTGTCTATTACCAGTGTCATGTAATCATACAGTATTTTAGGACTTAGTGGGAACAAAAATTGTCTGCGGCTTTAGGATAATGTTGAACAACACATACATGCACGCAAACACCTTCTACATAACGAGATGGATTTTAAATAAATGTAATTGCTATTTCCAATTGTCGGTATATATAAATAAACTAATAAATCAAATATATAGGGGCCGTAAGAGAGGGCAAGGGCTACAACACTTTCTTGGTTTATGGTGGTATAAAACTGAAAGAATTTGGCAAAAAAAAGTCTGTATATCTGAGATATTGTCAGTTACGTACTGTGTACCGGTAATTCAATTAAAGACCTTAATACAATTATAATACGATAGTTTAACATTCATGGTTCTTTTTTTTTTTTTTTTTTTTTTTATGTGTTAAAATTTCAGATGCATAATTACACAGCTTTACCTAAGTTCAGTGAAAAAAACAGCTCAAGAGTTAAAACATGTGTAATGTAAGTTGTAATGAAATGGACTGAATAAAAAAGATAACATTTTCCTAAAAGCAAATTATCTTGCTCCCTCTCCTTAGAAATTCTGCCAAGTCCACGTTAAAATATAAACTGGATTGGCTAAATATAAAAAAATGTTGTCAACTACGATATTTAAAAGAATAATTTGAATATTACCTAACTAGGCAGATGAAATGTTGGAGAGCTTCCGGGTTAAATTTGCGATACATAACGTTATTGTGAAGTACTTAAACAAGTTATGAAACATGTGAGATATTATTGCCCCTTGTTTCAATTTCCAACACTGGATATTTTTAAATTATTACCTTCTACTGTGAATGAAAATGTTTTTATGATTAATTCTTCGTGAAGTATAAATTACAATTTTTTTAAGATTCATTTTTGTATTTAGGTGACCTGGAATAAAAACACCTATTACTATAGCCTGAATTGCATTCTGGGGCAAAACATGTTCCAGTCAACTTGTGCTCGCTGAATTAGTCCGCTCTCCCTCTACCGCTTACCAATAATCGGACATTTAACAGAATTGCGATTATTAGGCTTATGAACTTCTTAGATTTCATATTACATAAATGATAACTATTATTTTAATGCTTTAAATGTATCATTATTCTATAATTAATCATTTGAATCTTCGAATATTCCAGGAATATGTCTTAAGTCTTGGCAATTTTTTCCCCTCGCGAACAAGGGACAACATGAAAAATGTAAGATATAAGATTGAAAGTATATGAAATGTACTTTTGCATGAAACCACCAGATGGTATATGTGAACAGAGCTGCGTGTCTCAGCACGCCCGAAGTTCTGTTAGTGAGCGACGTGGTCCAGAACGGAGGTCACGAAGAGTGAACAACATGTGTATGTGAAAATGCCATTTCTCCGCGGCAAGAATACACGAAAATGTCGCACAGAGCTACGGGAAACACTGGGCGCGCGTTCGCTGCTCTTTCAAACAGTGACGAGATGGGCAGAGCGCTTCAAACGGGGCATAATGTCGATTGCCGATCTGCCGCAGAGTGACCGTCCTGTGTACGCGAACAAGGATGTATGGGCGATGGTGATGGAACAGTGATTACGCGCTGATAGGCGCTGGACACCTGTGAAATTAGAAAAGCAAACAGGAATTCTGGCAAAAACATAGCATCGCATTTTGCGGGAGGACCAGAACATGCGGAAAATAGGGGGGCTACATCAATTAAGTGAATCCGCTACTAAACATGTCGCATCAATCAAACGAGATTTCAGGAAGGAGGAAGAGGATGCGATGTTGAATTGCATCATCACAATTAATGAAACGTGGGCATGGGCCTATAAACCAGAACCCAAACGACAGTCTGAATAGCGTCACCCTGGGTTACCATGCAAATACAAGTTTCGCCAAACTGCTTCACCAATAAAAGGCATAGTTGGCAATCGAGGAGTGGTTGTGTGTCATCGATAGCTTGAGGGGACCATTTGATTTTCCAGTATTCAGGTATTTTTGCTGTCACAATTGTGGCATGCCGTACGCACCAAACGGCCAGAACATTAGAACAACACCATTATTCTCTACGATAACGCGATAGCTCACACAGCCGAGAGTGCCAAGTGTCTTTTACAGAGGTGGAAATGGGAAGTTCTGCCACACCCACTATATTCCCCCGGTCACAGTTTATTATGATCTCATCCGCAAGGTGAAGCAGCTATTGCATGGGAGACCTTTTGCTAACAAAGCGAACTTGGGGACACATTTCGAAACGAGATGACTCACGTTAGCAACTCTCATGCAGAAGAGGGTATTCAGCGTCTTCTCCATCGCTGGCAACGAACCAGGATGTACTTGGAGACTACTTCGAAGGATGTTCAACACTGTAGATTATCTGGGAGACCGTTCTGTGACGGATTTGCCAAACAGTGTAAATAGCTGTGTGTAACTTTTGCTCATGTCATAATAAACCAATGTTGTCATTTTTCCTGTATTTGCTTCTTCCCTATGACGGCCGCCTACATCCAACCTTCCGTTGGTGCCACCACTCAACCAGATCAACAAATTCCTTTTTCGCGTAAAAAAATTAGTTCCTATGACTTACGACTTATCCCTTGTATTATCTTCATCAAATTTTCCAGTTTTCATAGTACACGCTAATTGAGTCATTTAATGCACGTCCTGAAGAAAGCAAATATCAAACACAAAGTGATAACAGTTGCCACTCAAAAGGATATTTGTCCTTTGTTGCCACGAACAAAACTAGAAGACACTCGCCTAGTATGATGTCGCACCATACCACCGACAATGGAAGAAGTCGGCCCAAATTCTCTTCTCTTTGCGTTGGTATCAGCTCTAATTCTAATAAACTAAAAGTATATATACTCCCATTCATGCCAGAGGATGTCGGAACTGCCTATTTTCATTTTCCACTCGTTTCTGGCATCTGCTTATCGAATTGCCATTAGCACTGGCAGTGGCGCGAGAGGAAAGGAGAATAAAGAAGCTGATTTTTAAAAACATTCTGGTCGATCACAAATGAAAATCTGTGGTTAAAAACCAAACAAAGACCAGACCAATAGAACTGAAATTTCAGCAGAGAAAGTGATTATTGGATACACTTCGTCGATCTCTGTGTTTCATTTAAGAATAATCCTATTGATTGTTGATAGCATCTGTTAGTCCATTTTGAGAAATTAAATTGATTTCTTGCCGGATGTTATTCTTTAGTTTGTCTAAAGTGCGTGGATACTATGAAACGCATTAAGACTTGGAACTCGATCATCTGGGAATTTCTCTTCAAATAAATCACTCACAGCACAAGCAACCCGTTACAGATTTACGAATCATAAATAAACAATATTTTGACGTAGAATAACTAGCCTAGTATTTGCTATTTGGTATTCTTAGCATATGTTGTTTCTTTCAGCTCTCAAAGACCCTAACTGAGCGGCATGATATTCAAAAACAACGTATCGGTTCGGTAAACCCTGCTGCTTGCCACGACTGAGTAGCCCGGCTGGCCTTGAGCGATGGTCGGATCACGTCGATCATCAGATAATTGGATGCTCCCATACTGATACTTTTAAGAGTACAAGCTGAAATGTGACACACGCATGTAAAGTGACAGATGCAACACACACATTTAAGATCTTCAGAATTTTTTTCTCTTGCTTTCTAGCAGTATCTTATGACCAATCGCTTTGCTTACAGCAGCACGATCATCTCTCTGGTAATCTTTTTAAACTGTCTACAGATGATGAGAAACCTTCTGGACTCAAAGATTTAAGCTACTATTTTCCGCGTGAATTTAAGCGTTTACATCCAAATACGTCTATTTGCTTTGGTTAAGGCTCTTTGGTCAAAATTCTGTAGCAAGTATTCGGTTAAGTTATCAAAATCAGATTTGTAAGGCACGACAAGCTAAAACAAAGCATGTCTTTTCTAAAGCTAAGTTCATTCTAATAAATTTATTTCATACAACCAATATACTTTTTATTAATCCACTAGATTTACTAAACGATGTAATTATCCTTGAGCATAAATTAATTATATACATTCAATGCACTTTTTAAAATTTCAATAACTTTACTAAGGCATGTAGTTATCCTTGAGCATTCCCTTCCTTGTCAGGGAGTCATTTGGTTGTCCTTTTCTTCAGACACCTTCAGAATATCATTTCAAATTTTTTGTACGTATGTGTTACTTTAAATGATAAAATCTACCTATGCTAGCTATTTTAAAGCTTTTAACAGAAAAAACACGATATTTAAACTGTTAGGAAAGCTACTATTTTCAAAATACCAAACATTTCTTCTAGTTATCGCATTTAGGGAGCTGTTAGTCGTGTGAAGTTCATTTGGATTAAGTTCACAAGCGCTTGCAGATTCAAGTACGGTATATTTGGACAAGAATAGAGGTTTCCTCGAATTCCAAGCATATCTCCAGTGTTATGAATACACTTAAAAATCGTTTATATTTTACAAAAACGTATCTGAACACTAGGAACAATTTTATTCTACATTACTTGATAAGTTAATCAGAATATGTTTTTAAATAAATCCTCTAACATCAAGCAATGTTCGGATTACTCATGTAAACTTAAAATGAAATGTGCTTTTCATGTTCAATAAACCGATGGTTTATAAATGTATTACAAACAATTCGGCACTTCAGGAAAAACACATAAATTTATTAGTCATCGCAGATTTTCTTTAAAATCAGATGATACAAATTAGGTCTTTGATAACTTACTATGAAATTAGAGAGGTTTACTTTTTAGCAAAAAGAAAATGTTAAACAAAATTGTTAAAATAACTGTAAGAACTTGATAAAGCATAATTCAAAGGGCTTGGGGCTTTTGGTACAAATGGGTTGTGGCCTAGGAGCTTTTAATCACATGGGAGATGGATGCCCTTTACAGACTGCACATGAATGTATCTACAAAAAGCATTGTATTAGTAAGAACAATTCTTACACAAAAGTATATATCTTCATGTTGATAGCTGTCATCCCTTGCATATCAAAAGATCTATTCCTTTTTCTCTATCAATCCGTGGTCATTGTCTTTGTAACAACTTTTCATCCCTCGACACGTATATTAAAACCCTAGCTTAAAAGTTCCAAGTCCAAAATTATCCTTCCTCGCTTTTAAAATCCGGTATACTCCCAGCGCACAAAACTTTCCAATGCAAACCTAAAACTTCTAATAAGAACTTCATTAATCTTGTTACTACTTACGTGCCTCGAATTGAAAGCATCCACCTATTTTGAAAGAATGTCATGATACTTGTTAATGTATTCATCTTTAAATGATTTTTCTAAATTTGTACCCCGAATAACTTTTAGAACACCCCCTAAACCTTAAAAGTATATTTCACCGAAACCTATCTCCTTCGAATTTACTTGTCGGTCCTGGTGGTGTAGTGGTTACCATACTTACTACTTCGAATTTACCTCGTCCGGCTGCTGGCTCATATCCTTGCCAACGTCCTAAATGTAAAACCTGTGCGCTAATTATGCCTTGCCATTCATTCCATATCCCTAATTTATCCAGAGAAAGTAACATTTCTTCATTTGCTACTTGTTTTTCTAAGAATGTCGTACATATGTTATCTTGTAAGCTTTGCAAAGCATTTTATATTGATTTTAACTTCTACTGTTGTCTCGCTACGTATGAACAATCATAGAGGCTCTGTTAAAACCAAGTCGCCCTTGCCAGTTGCCCAACATGCCTTATCTCAGTGCAAGGAGTTTAATGGCTCTTTTAATTTAACATTTATTGATGCGTTACAAACACACATAGCTCTGAAAGTATACTCAGAGATAGAGAAATGGCAGCTATATATTTACATAAAACGCTTATACCACCTGGTTTAAATCTTACGTATTAATTCCCCCCCCCCCTTCCACACTCTCATTTCTAGTTTCATCTGTTTCCATGCTTAAAGTTACCTTCCATACTCAATATTTACTTTTATCACCTTCACTTGTCGTCTTGCCATAGAACTCAAGCAGTTCGAAATATAGTGATCTGTATTTTTTTCTTAAAGTTTTATTCTTTTCTGCTTTTATAGTTATTATTTTAGTTACATTGTTAATAGTGTTACATTATTTTATTTATAATATATCCACAGCTACAATGCAGGCTCGTTTACAAAAGCCAGTTAACTGCGCCTGTCTCCTCATTAGCAAAATCAAAACCGGTTGCCATAAATTGCCTGAGCGAAATTTCTTCTCGCCTGCCCACTATCTGCCATTTGCTTCATTGGTAATTCGCTTTGCTCTAGAAAGTTAACAGCATTAAAAATGTTTTCTTGTACCCGAGCTAAAAGTAAAGGTCGATAAAGATGCTGTAGCCCGAATTTCTACTTTCATCATGAAGGAAGTTTCGTAACATACTAGCTTTTAAAAGAGGTATCTAATTCATATCTTTTCATAAGCCATGACGTCATTAGTTCTCTCACCTCTGGGTACACCTATCCTGTCTTCTATGTCCTGGAAAAGAGCAGATCCACCGACCACCATCGAAAGGCAAATTTGCAGCGTTACCAAAAGCAGATCCAAATACAGCATGCCACTGCCCGGTAGTCCTTGCAGAGCGTTATAACGTAGTCCTGTGCCATACTTTGTCATGGCTAACGATGTGGATATAACGAACAGGCTGCCCGTTACTGTAAGAGTTATTGTAATTATAACTAAACAAAAGTTGTTAATGTTAGACAATATATACTTTCAGAGATATATTTATCGGTGTGAAATTGGAGGAAAATTAAAAAAAATTGATCTTAAATTTCTAAAAGTTAATAAATCTTTATACAATTACAAAATATTACACCAATGTTGTGAAATTGATAACACTAGGTCTTATATTTTTCATGCTAAAGTTCGCCATATTTACTACATTTTATTATAGTTGTATATTTTCGACATAGCTTTGAACCCCCATTGATAGATATTTGAACTAGTGTAAAAGCTCATATCTTGTCAAAAGCTCATGTCTTGTCAAAAGTTTATAGTTTACAGAGTAGAAGAATGTGTGTTTTTTATATTTGACCTATTTCCTTTCAAAGACAATGAAAAATAAAAAAATGAAAAGTTATTAAGACAAATATAGTTTTGAGACTAGTGTCCCAAAGTAAACTAGCTTAAATAATCACACCTAAAAATAGAGCCCCTATGTGTTTTGCACATTAGAAACATCAAACATTAAGCACTCTTAAGTCAAAGTATTACAGCTGACTTCTCGCTTAGCCCCGCAAGACCATGTGGGCGCGACTATCAAGACCGGTGTGCTCCAAATATAATTTAACAAATAAATGTTTTATCGGAGTTCTTGATGGAATATCTTAATGATATCGGCACAGATTTTGCTAGAAAGCGAGAAAGCAATCCGCCAATACATATAACTATAAAAGCAGAAAAGGATAAAACATTACGAAAAAGTCAGAGATTACTATATTTCGCTATATTTCGAACTGCTTGAGTTCTATGGCAAGAAGACAAGGGAAGGTGGTAAAAATAAATATTAAATATCGATGCAGATGAAACAAGCAACAAGAGTGTGTGAGAGGGAGGGAAAAATACTAAAATGTAAAATTAAACCAGGTGGTATACGCCCTTTATGTAAAAATCTGGATTAAATCTTATATATTATTTGCTTTCTCCTTCTCACACACTCTTGTTGGTTGTTTCGTCTGTTTCCATGCATAATATTACCTTCGATATTCAATATTTATTTTTACCACCTTCACTTGTCTTCTTGCCATAGAACAAGTCAAGCAGTTCGAAATATAGCGATTACCAATCTGCGGCTTTCTCTTAGTGTGTTACCCTTTTCTGCTACTCCAATTATTGTTATTTTAGTCACATTGTTAATAGTGTTACATTATTTTTCATTTATACACTATATATTACTGATTTATTTATTGTAGCTTTGACAGTGAAAGTGTGCAGTCAAGAATGAAACGAAATTTAGACCCCTTAAAGCCTGGCATTCACCTTCTCAGGGTAAGAAAAAACTTCGGAAAAAAACGGAATCGAACCAAGGACTTCCGGAATACTGCTAGCAAACGCTACCACTAGAAATGGAGGCGGTCAACCGATATTTTTGTTAATTTTTTCCGCGAGGAAGTTAGTCAAATATGAATTAAAAGATTCGTGACCCGATGAAATGTTTCATTAAATTTCATTTATAGTACGTCTACTATTAACCATAACGTTTTCTCAATGTCTAACCTCTTAATTTTAGTTTACGTCCTTCGAAATTGTTGATTTTCAATAATATATTATAAATTATCCCATTAAAATAAGCAATTTACTGATCTAAAGAAAAACCGCCTTGATACTAACATTATCTCTTAACTATATATTTTTTTTCAAGACTCCTTGGTATCGTGATTTCACATGGGTTGGCCCCTTTTCATTTTTGAAATTAAAGGAACTCTGTACTCCTCACTAAATAATTTAATAGCATCCCCAAAAGGTTGTAATAATCCTACATACCCCACTTTATTAGAATTTTTACGAAAGTGAATATAACGTAACACCTTCCGCTCTAATAATATAAAAAAATCTACCATTCATTTTCAGACTTTCCCGTAAAGCATGGAAATGTGCAGTAATAGCTAGATTGGGAATTTTACAAAATTCTCACTTCCACTTACACGGCTAGAACAGCGCTCCGAGTGACTGTCAAATGTCTCTGGTATCTTATTTACAGACTACCGGAGTCTGGTTTCATAAAATGGCGTCACTTCATTCTTTGCAAAAAGCCACCAACGGCAAAGTTATGTACCTCAAGTAGAGGTGTCTTCGGCTCCCCTCCCCCTTCTACCTAAACAAGCCCAGCTGGCTAACTGTCCATGACGCCATGAAATTTAAATGCATGAGCGGGACTTTCTAAAAAAGAAGCCAGTGTTGATTTGTTTTATTTACGGACACTCCTTAACATTTCAGGTCATCAGGGTCCCATTCTATTCAGGGCGTGAAACGGCCGACAAATTTTGCTCAGAGGCCTCTTCTTTCAGGCTCGAGGTTCTTTTTCGTGCCGTAAATGTACGACACGGGACCCAAGGTTTTATTTTCCTTCTGAAGGAAGCCATACTTAGGATTTTTACGCCCGAAAAAATCCATCGATCTTGGCTAGGTTTTAACCCGCGATCTCGGGTTTAGGAGGCAAGTGCGGTTACCACTACACCACCAGGACCGACTTGAAGCCTGTGGAAATATAACTCTGCAACAACACTCTTATGTGCACTTGTATGTTATTTATTATTGCTTCTTAAAGGTACTACATTAATGGTATCGAGTTCTTACTTTATAATCTTTGTAGAATGTGTATGTACTAGAATGTATATTTACGTTTTATTTTGTAATATTTTTCTTCTCTATAGTTAAAGTTCTAGAGCATTCTCTCTCTCAACCTGATTTTTTTATTCCTAACTACTTCTTACAGCCCTATCTTCAATTGTATTTTAATATTTTGCAACATGTGTGCTATATACAGTGAGCTCAAGAAGTCCCATGAGTAGTGGTAATATAACAATAATGTAGAGCAAAGTTAAGTGAAGAACGTTGAAAATAATTAAAATCAATATGAAAGCGCGATACTGGCGAAAGGGCAAAGGAAAAAGCTGGAAAATACTTGTGCCTGATTAATATATTTTTGGAGACCCTCTACAAAATAAATAAAAGATTATATTGCGCCATTTAACTTGATTAAACTGCTTATAAAATAAGAAAATTGTATATTGTTCACTGAACTGCAGGTGTTAATGTTGATCAAAATATTAATTCCATCGTTCAGACCCAGCCAGGCTACAGGCAACTCTTTTAATCCAAGTATACAAAGTGTGAAAATACATGTAATGTGCAAGATATCGTGGTGTTCCTAGGACTAATCGCAATGAAGAAAATGCTCGAAATGTGCGGAATCTTTCCAACACAGTCCGCATAATATAACCACGCATTCATGGCATATAAACGCAACTTTGTGGAGAATATTGTATGATAAGGTAACACGAGTTAGATTCTGCATTGCGGTACTCAAAATCATAATAATGAGTGAGGTTTTAAAACATTTGTTGAAGGCATATCATGGTGTAAATAATCAAAAAATGTACTTTCCGAATACTACACGTTCAACTACTGCATTAGCTCAAAATATTTACCACGACATCCTGACTCCCCCGATGGTTTTCTTCCTCCTCTCTTCGTTTTCCTATGTTCATTGTATTCTCAATGAACTTCCTTCTTAACTGTTATTATATTCCCTTATTAATCTCAGTCCATTTTCTACACCTTTACATATCTTGTAATAATTTATTTCTCCTCTGTGAATAAAACGGCCTTAATTTTGTGCAAAATGCGCCATAACCTAAAACTTTGCTATGCACATCACCTTCTTACGTTGATCCGCTGATTTTCCGAGTTGCCAACTGTTACATAATATTAATATTTATAATTGAATTAGAATCCTATAATAGTATATTTTCTTGCGTTAACTTAGGTTACACTAGGTGTTTGCTATAGCAAAACGGCCTTACAGCTACAATGCATGGATTTCTTGGTGTTGGCAACAAAAGTGACAGCATGTCCTTTCCTACCACTCAAACGCCATTTTTCCTTCCTGCTACCGAAATCCACCTTAAATTAAATCGCTTATTCGGGGATTAGTGGGTGGGTTAATAGCTTCCGATCTGTGCAAAGCTTTTCCACATGACTCTTGCTACCATTTTGTGTAAGTTTTAAATTTTTTCTACCTACCGCTCATTTTTTGTAGTATTTGGCGGCTATAGGCGTTTTACTTAAAAAAAAAAGTATAAGTGTGATGAAACAGTCATGTCTGAGTGATATCTGTTTCCAGCAAGATGGAGCTACTACTCACAGGGCTAAGGACAATTTTAACATTAAATGGGTTGATCTCTCCATTTGGAGACATTCCTATACCGTAGGGTGTTTATATCTCACTGTTTCTTATTGTGGGGAAGTTTGAAGTAGCACATTTATATTCACGCTCTATAAGTCTGTCCTGGTGGTCTAGCTAGTGGTAATCATGCTTGCCTCGAAGACTCAAGATCGCGGGTTCAATTCCAGCCAGGGTCGATGAATTTTTAGGGCATAAAAATCCTAAGTATGGCTTCTTTGGAAACAAAGTATAGCCATGTCGTAGATTTACGGCACGTTAAAAGAGAGAGAGAGATCTCAAAGCAAAAATTATCGGATATTTCACGCCCTGAATAGAATGGGACGCTGATGACCTCAGATGTTAATGAGCATCCCTTAATAAATCAAATAAAAAAAAATAAAATGATCTATAAATATGAAAGATACGACCAACATTTATAAATGCATTCCTAAATTAATATATAAAAATATTAAGTAAGGTTTTGATAACTTTTATCGTTTAGAAAAATTGGAGGTATCATATTTTCATAAATAATATTTGTTGTTTACATATTGTCTTTTACCTTTGCATTCTGTATAATCTATTTATTATTTTGTATTTATTTAAAAATAATTACAAATTATAATTTGATAGCTATGAAACAAATTATGTTCTTTTCGATTATCACACTTCTTTATATTTGCATTTCATTAAGAGAAAATAGATTAACTATAACCTAATAGTGTTTATTCTGGATTACCTATCTGATGCCATCAGGGAAAGCATGTTAACATACTATATTTCAGTTGAAATTTAGTGCAGCAAGTATTTTATTTCCATTTACAAGGGTAATGAAGAAACATGATACAACCTGAGATGTGTTCAGTTTGAAGATATAAGACCTAAAGCCAATAGCCAAGATGTGAAGGGCCAATTTACTGTATCACCTTCCAAAAATGAACAAAAAATGTATACTTATACTCAATACTAACAAAAGTGCTCTTCATCTATATCGTGCGAAGTCTGTATAAAAATTACGAAAATCAGAACTACCTTAACGAGTAATCTGAACTGATCACTTTTTGTTCCAATAGAATATTCATCCTCGTATAGTTTAGGGATAAAGATTGATCTCCTCTTGTAAAGTAGGTAAATTCAGTGGAAGGTTACAAATGGAGGATTGAGTGTTTAGAAGCAGAACATGAACAGTGAATTAGAAATTAGGGAGATGGAAAGACAAAATTATTAAGAATAGCGCGATCCCTTGCACTAATAAGTATCATTGCAAAACAATCTTCTTATTCCAATTCATTTATACCGCTTGTAAGAAAACAATATGAACGTGTTGTTCATAAGTGAATTTCTCAATGCAGTATTTTCTCTAGCCGTTCAGCTGATTATCAGCTTGTGAGTTCCTGATATACCATTTTTCCTCTAAAAATAACATGTTCAATTTTGCATTGATTGATATATTGTGCAACACAACTGTTGCAACTATAATGGGCGAAACTCGTTGCAATTTGACTCCCAAGTTTCATTCTCAAACAGGGAAAAGCCCTTTCAATGACTGATCTTGTTTGCTTATAGTCTGTGTAGTTTGTGTAATACGAGTGTTAATAAATAATGGCAACGTGGTAGACACTATCTGCTAGGAGTATGCCTTCAAAAACTCTTTTGCTTCAAATTGTGCATGTATTCTAGAATTCACAAATATATTACTATTATGTGCACATCCCGGCAACAACATTCTGAAAACGAAGCTCGGAATCGCATACTCTTTGGACATTCAAAGAAAACCAGTCAATATGATTTCTGAAGAATTCTGCTTTGTAACCCCCAGGAGATGTAAAGGGTATGTGTGTGCAGTCTATAGCCCCTAAAACTCCAGGAAAGTTGCGAATCCTATAGAAGCCTTGCATCACTTTCCGTACATCACCCTCTTCGGTTGGTATTTTAATGAACTGAGGTATCAGAGCTGCAATTGCTCTACTAACTTTATACTGGCCGTTCCGTTCTTTAATTCGAATATATCTCCAATAACTATATGGAAGCTCCCTATCCCATATAACCTTAGCCTTAGTAATATCATCAACATCAAATTTAAAGTATGATTTTGTTAGTTTGTGATTGTAATCGTCTGTTCCAATTCTTGGACATATGAAGTGAAATCGCATTTTGAATGATTTATCCTTCAGTTCTAGGAACGGGTTATTACTCTTATGAAATATGCAAGGAGCGCAGTAAAATTCATCTCGAATGAGATGGAATAATCAGAAATCTGTAAAGATATGCGTCAATACACCGCTTGTAAGGTTAGCCTAACATATCTACAATTGAATGCAAATCGTTATTATTATGTGGAACTGAAAAGTGAAACTTTGAAGATACTTTATCTACGTCACCTTTGTTTATAAATGAATTTACACTTTATAATGAATTTACACCTCTGCACTCTGAAAAAAAAGTATTTAAAAATTATTAAACTCAAGTTAATACTTCAACTTGTGAAATTTTGTGAGTGAGATTTAATTTGCGGTTAAGATAAAATAATCTTAGATTAATGTTTATACAACCAAATGTTCTTCAGTAATAACATGAGTTCTAATAATTTTTCGATACTTTAATTGAAATTTATGAATTGTCATGATAATTTTTTGTCATCGGTGGTCGAGAAATAATTATCTAATGACAACAAGCATGAGTTGGAAATATTAAATTATCTAAGAAAAGTTGTAAGCAAGAGGGGGGGATTCAGTAAGGTAATCGCAATGAAAAGGATTTTTTGGTACTTTTAGTATAATTATTGAAGTAATTTGGCTTATTTGTTTGCTTTTCCTGAAAACATACACTAATTTTATTAGGTTTTATTCCAAGTAGAACGCGTGGAGGTATAAATTAAATAAAATACAATTGAACGCTATTATAACAACTACTTTTACTACTATTTTTGTATCAATTTGCCATATTTCGTGTATGATCAGAACTTCTTTGGGGAGACAATGATATAATCCAATCGAAGCAAATATGATAGAATGCATTGTTATTAGTTTTTGTTCCAAGAAGGACTACGAAGATATCACAGGAGAATACATGAGAATAGGCTTCCTAGATCACTAAGCAAAGATTATAGGAATAAAAAAGTGAACTTAAAAGAAAAAGCTATCAGTGATTAATTTTGAGCACTATTCTTTAAAAATATCGATTTATTTCTATTTTGATTGGTGAATAAGGTATCAATGAGAGCGTGCTTTTGCTGAAAAGGGCTCGCGTACAATTATCTTTATGCCTTAAACTCAAGTTAACTCTTTATACAAACTGCCCTTAGAGAAATATAATAATCATATTGGGAAAAAGAATATATTAAGAGAAATGTAATTACATAAATATCTAAATGTCACGCATGATAATTGGTACTATATACGAAAGTTTAAAAATAATCAAGAAAACAACGAGACTGAAGTTTTACAAATGTATTAATTAACTCTGTTCTAATTAAGTGAGAGACGTGGCTAATAGTACTTGAAATGAAAAATATAGAGCATGCAGTGCAGAAATCAATTGTCTTCACAAAACCAAAGAATGCTTTATATTGGGTCATAGTTATAGAAATCAAAATATATGGTTCGATTTAAACAACAAATTATAAAATTTAAAAAATCAAGAAAAGTATTTCAAAGAGAACGGAAACGACAAGATAGAAGTATACAGCTATAAGAAGCAAGGAAAAAGCATTTAGGAGGAATATTAAAAAATGGAAAGAATAATTAAAAGGTGAAGCAGAAATTTTGCGAAATTTTTGAAGTGAAGAAAAAGAAAAAAATATTTTCATAAGGAACATACTCGCTGAACAAATGTGCGTTTTAAAATTCGATTAATATATAATGAATGACACGTATATTGCAGTTAAGTAAACCATACTTAATCAGGAATTCTAAGCTGCGTGTACCAAAACGTATGTCATACTTGCACCAGCAACTACAAAGTAAAAATGGTACATTCTGTTATAAATTAAAATATTTTCAACTGTGTTTCTCGTACATTTTAAATGCCTTATACAGTTAAAAGTATGAGTGGAGGATTTAACGTAAATAGATATATGAATGTTGAAGATGGTTACATCATACTTGCAAATCCTCCAAGAACGGCGAATCCAAGTTTATTCTTGTCTTTCATGTCCATCTGTACTGTTAGAACCATGGGGTGTACATCAAACTGAAAGAGAAGACAATATTAAAAAAATTATCTATACATTTTTATACACAACCAATAAATAATTTCTCACATATGTACATTTAGTTAAACTTCAACAGGCGTGAGCATGAAATATAACTATTCTGCAGCGTATTCATTATAATAGATCCACTCTGAGGTTTCTACAGCTTTCTACTGCGGTATAAAGGGAGAACATTAGTAAATAGAAAAATTATTTTCCTCCATCTAACTATTGAATTGACAGATATAAATAACCTAGCTTACCCTAGTTTCTTGGATAGTAAATACGTTTTAAATCTCTGTTAAATTGACTGGCATAATATCCTAGCTTCTTGAACAGTAAACAGGTTTAATCTAATTTTTCCTTGGTCGATATTAAAACGCTTTTGCTGTTTTTTAATTTTCTTCATTCAAACACTACATATTCCAAACACTATTTTCTTCATTATAAAATTTCTGAGAGATTAAAATCGTTTGTGCTTTTTTTGTCGAAATCTGCTTAAAGATCGTGTTTCATATAGAATAAAGTAGCGAAAACCGTAATGAATGTAAATGGTACCACTTAAGATTAACCGGACGCCGCTGCCATATAGTCATTTGTTAAAGCACTTGGAAGAAAGCTTGTTGCAAAAGCTCCTGGTAAGAAACTTGGTGTATTATGAGTATAATGTGACGATTGTTCGTTATTTTGTTTCTGTTGTTTGTAAATAAGATACAAACAGGTCTGTTTTCTTTAAAGTATTGCCTGTTCTTTGTAACAATGAATGTCATTTCAAGAACTATGCTTGTTTCCTACGCAAATCGTACCAATTTGCTTGTTGCGAATGTCGTGGGTAATGGAGTGACTTAAAAATCGTTATTAATTATGTAATATACCTTAATTATTCACAATTACACCTACCGTGACCAAGAAAAACAACTGATTAAGGAAAATATGATTTTGGTTAAAACGATTCAATATCAACTGTACATAAGAAAGGTTGTACTGTTATAAAATCACCAGAGATAATAGAACAGTGAATATCTTTATAGAGGTGTCAGAAACAGACTACTTCAATAGAGATCTATTCCCAGATAACGACAGCATTTTATAGACTCCAAACCGAAAAGTTTAGTACTACATTTCATGAACTTAAAATAATTATCTTTGCATGAAAGAACTTCCACGCTACTTCAATTGACATACGACCAATGACTTTGGTCCTTAATCGTGGTTGTGTGACATCTTTATAACTGTTTACAATCAAGTGTACGCGGTGCGTAGAATTTCTAAGGTGTCAGCTTTTTTCCCGAGACTGGAATCAGATAGAAACATGCGGTTTGCCTTCAAATATGCTGGCACTCTTTGTAAGTGCGCGACAGAAATGGCAGCACTGTACGGTGCACAAAGCCTTGGTGTCTGCAGCTGGAGTAATAAGAGTTTTTGATAGTTAAAATGGCGACGTTCTCATTACAAGAACAGCGAGTAATCATTCGTTTTCTCCACTTGCGTGGTGTGACACCTGTAGTATGAGTCCCGCGAGAGACAATTAAATGACCTTACACTGCCAAGGTCGTCCGCTATGGGTAAAATTGGCGCTAGTGTCGTTTTAGGTGGGAGTGAGTATGACGTCAGATTGTGTGTGGCGGGGATTCATGCATTAATATGAAATGTTGAAATAGGTTTAGAAGAAGGAATGGATGGTCTGTGGGTAGGTAGAAAAAACTGAAGTTTTAAAGTTGTATATTGTGCATTCCAATAAAAGTTGTGATAATCAATCAAAAAGTTATTGGTCACATTTCGGACATTCGGGTGCATGTAATTCACGTACATGGGGAAAGACAATGCGTATATTATTTAGGTTCCACTGCCGTTTTTCCAAGCACTGTAAACAATGTGAAATATATATATATATATATATATATATATATATATAATTGGCCGTTATAATATGTATAGTTCATGGATTGAGACCAGACTATGCACTTATATTTATGGCTTGAAATGTACGTGTAATCACGGCAAACTCTGCAGCATTGGCTCATGTTGTAAGAAGAGGATGAAAAGGAGCAACTGTAAATAAAAAGGATATGAAGAGTAATAAGAACATAAAAATCAAAAAGTATATGTGGTGTACAAATATGCTCATTAATAAATAGATAAATAGAGAGGGGTAAATGAAAGTATAAAACAATTATTTTGAATTTGAGTAGAAAAGACATTGAAAGATCAAAGGGACAGGGTTATCAATGTGAGCTGAATAATATGGTTGTTTCCGATGTGAAGAATAGCATTTAAAATTCCCAAATACCTTTTTACACAGTATGTTCAGAAGGTGTCATACTTCGTCTACTTCACTAGGCAAGAATTTCATCATGTCTGCTAATGGCAGCATTACGATGATGGTTTGTTCTGAAACTGTGATAGGTTGGGGATTATGGAGGGGATAAAAAGGAACAACGGAAAAGAGGGAGTGTTAGGGGAAAAATACTGTTGGTATTACTGGTAATTGTGGTTTTGGTAAAAGGAGCGAAATGTTGCGTAAGTTTTGGTAGATGTGGGTTTAAAATAGATTACGTAACTGGGTTGCTAAATAATGCGACAATATGAGGGGAAAATAACGATTTTTTAATTTGGTAATTTGGGAATTTGGGAATAGGGAAGATGTAGTGTCCAGAGGGGTATGTGCTAAGCGAGGTTGTGAACGCATTAAGGATAGGAAGAAGGGTAAGACGTCCGAATATTATGGTAATCCGGTAGTAATTATGTGGTAGTAATGTTAGCATGCAGGTGGAGATATTGGATTGTAGTATGATGATGGAAGCTATGGAATTGTTGGGAGAGTTCGATATACATTAGAAGTTAACCGAATAGGAAAGTGAATTGGTGATAGTGTATAGCGTAATGAATGAAAGAAATAGTTTTTTCGGATAATTTTGTGTGCATCATTGGAGAATGTGAGAATGAAGAATAGAATTCGGAGTTTAGGAATAGCAATAGAAAGTGAAGCGTGGTTCACAATGGAGTGCAGAGGATAATCTGAAGATAAGCACAAAACGTAATAGTGATTTGGGGAGGGTTTCGGTGAACAGTATAAGGAAGGCTCCTAGCGAGCGTGTAAGAAAAGCTTTTATTCAGTTAAGAATAAGACGAAAAAGGAGTGTGAGGGAATTTTTTTTTTTTTTGAGTAGTGTTTAACGCCCGTTTTTACTACTGAGGCACCACAGGCGGTGGACACTGATGATACATGAAATGAAATGATATATTGGGAAAGGATTTTTTTTTTTTTTTTTTTTAAGGAAGGAAGCGTTCCAGGCCTAAGTTTGGGTACCTCCCCGGCATTTGCCAGTTATGAAGACTGAGGAAAACCTGGAAAAAACCCCAGTCAGGGAGGACGGTCCTGGCGGGATTGGAACCGCAGACCTCCCGCTCACGAGTCCATGCCTTAACGACCTCGGCCACCCGTGGCGGTGAGTGTGAGGGAAGGGTGAGGAACATGGCGCAGGATTGTAGGGTTGCGGGGGCGTAATCGTAATTTGTGGACTGCTGGACTGGGGTCGTGGTCTCGATGTTTGCTGCTCGTTGATGGCGTCGTCTGCTCCAATTCTGTTAAATTCGAAGTCCGCTGGAGTGTTTCGTGGATCAGTATAGATCAACGGGAACGACAATGTGTTGCCCAAAAATACACCAGGTTGACTTTTTCCAAATATTTTATTCACATATAAAAATATTGGGGTTACTTCCTGACTGCTCTCGCTGACTTCACTATTCACTTAAACTGATTTTAGAATCACCTTAGAAGGACTTAGAATTTCTTAGATTGGCTGCTTTCGAATGACTTTATAATAACTGAAAATTCCTTAGACTGATTTTAGAATGACTTAGAGTGACTCCGAGTGCATTAGAGTGCCTTAGGCTGACTTTTTTCAAAAGACCTAGACTGCCCAACTTTTATATGACTTTAGAAAAGACTTAGACCGCCCTCGACTGACATTCGAACGATTAGCCCACCTGCTCTCATATATCCCACTTCCGATTCCGTACTCCAGTTTTCTACCACATCGCCATGCCTCTCGTTAAATTAAATGCCTTCATATATTATCCTATTTCCTTCATATATTATCCGATTTATATGTTCACCATTCGCTAAAATTATTTTCCCCCTTCTGATCTGCAATGTCTTCCCACGAGCCTGAATGTTCCAAGAACAGCCTGTCATAAATTTCGGCACTTTCCTTACATGTTGATTTCTATTGAAACATCTTTTGCCTCCCTTAGTTGTAGATTACCAAATGTCCTCAGAGATAACGCAAGTGTTTATGAGCGACTTTAATACCTTGTACTCCCGGCTTTCCTCTAATAAAACATTTTCGTCTCCGTTCTGACATTTCCATTTTCTCTTAAATTATTGCTATATCAGACTTTGTTCAAATACTGTCCCGTTACAGCCATCCCCCGTAAGGGGGGCGCGCGGCTTCGGTCGTTGCTCTTCATATGCTCCTGGTGCGGGCTCTGCGGACCCTGAGTACCCGTGGTAATTCTGACGTTACTAGAAGGAGCCGGGCCGGACTTGAAACGAGCCCCTCCCGCAAGGGAGTTATCCGGATTGGGTTGGACTCGGCTTGGCAGTGGTCCCGCAACTCACGGGAAATTGAGTACTCACGAAGGTAGCGTGTCCCAGGGGAGTGCCTATGGCGTGTACCCTGGGGGCAGGTTCACCTGAATCGCTGTCGTTCGTGGGGAGGGTGGTGGCTACCTTAATGCTGGGGTGACTCACCTCTATAACACGACTAGGTCTAGCTAGATGAGGCTGCTCCACCAGTAAATCTGGTAGCTAAGGCAACTTAGCGCGTCTGGGCGTCGTAAACGTCTGCAGCCGAACGGCGGGTAGGAATAGCTTCTAGGTGCCGTCCTAATGCAAAAACCTACGGGATGCGCAGATCTCTATGAAAATTTTTGCCCACGGCGACATCCCCTGGTAACAGGGAGGGATCCCTTTATAATGTCCCGTTACAGCCATATGTTTTCTTACTGTGAACTCCTAAGTATTCCATGGGCAGAAGTGTCGTGACCTGACAAAGAATATTTTACCCTTTTCTCAGCATTGTCTAAGGAGCGGTCAGCGGACGAGGCGTCAGGTATACATCTCTGTCTCTTTCTCACATGTTTTACCTCAAATATATACAAAACCCTTTTGTAAGATACAATCACCTGCCACATGACATATATATAAGTACAAGTTTTCAAATTATATCAATTCCTGTTCTAACTATCTCTAAATTATTTTGTTATACATATAAATAATAATTATCCTTATAAAATCTAATACCTTTAGAAATATACCTCTGCAGCCCCAAGTTATTAATTTAATAAAGGCAGCCTTATTTCCGGCTTCAAATATGAGTAAATAAAATAATGTTGTTATAAATGATTAGGAAGCGCAGAAGGTAGATTAAGAGGAATGGAGGAATGGCATAAAAATAAAAGTTCGTGACGTACACGATAAAAATTCCCTGGATATATGGAACACGTGATACAGTGCATAAACAAAGTCACAGTAAGGTCACAGAAAAATGCGTTATTAAACCATGTGTAATAAGACAACCAGCAAGGTTACAGAAGAAGCAATACTGCGCATTCGAAATAGGAGGCTGTGTTAAATCCAAACCAAAGTGTGAATATGATTACCGGAGTTAGGAGAGCGGGGCGCTTTGCAGAGTAACGTTGGTGCTACTTTTTTCCAATTTATAATTGTTTCCCTGGAACCTTGCAGTTTTCTTTTTTATTACACGTGTCACATACATAAAAGCGACAGGAAATATATTGCACTATTGAAACAAGTGTAATTAAGGAGCGGTAAAACCCCGCACTTGCTGCAAATTAATACGTAAGGCACCCTTGATCGAGATTCCAGGAAACATCTGTAATCAAGGAGCGGGTCTTGCCTCCACCTCAGCTACGCCTAAGGAACCTTTCAGAAATTGTCTAAAGGAGGCGGGAGGAAATCTTAAGCGAAAAGCAGACGATAAATTATATTCCATTCTGTGGATGGGCAATAAGCGCATCAGAATAAAAACCGCACACAGACGAAAAATAAAACATTCTAAAACTAAACGAGTGAAACGCAAGACCAAACGTCAATGTAAGACTAAGCGCAAAATCAACAAGGAAAGAAAAAGAGGGTTACCGATATATTTTCATAGTGTCTACCGTGTACAAGTATTTCGAATTGGATTTATTTCGAAGTCTACCAATTCAAACCAACATCAAGGAATACAGGATCATTTCTCTCAATCTCAAAACACTCTAACTACAAATTCCCCAATCACCTTTCATTACTCTGGAAATGGCCATGATTACTTAGAGCTGTCTTACGTGATTCTAGAGGCATTCGTTAAAATCGTCAAGGAAGAGGGCCCCTATTTCGCAGATGCGGACGAAATCACTTTTCTCCAAATTTTTAAATTCTCTATTCAGCCAGATTGCGTCTCAAAAGTTCATGCCTCAAACGGAATACCGCTTCAAAGCGTATCTCTGAACCCTACTAAACTATTCCTCTGAAGTCATGAAAGGGAGATTGCAGTCGTCACTATGGACCTCAAATACCCCGTGCAAGTTTGAACGATTTTGATTCCAATGAAGAAATGAAGTGAGGAAAAAAATACACCAAAACTGTAAATTGGTGCAACTCATAGACTGCCTCTCTAGTGACTTTTCAATCAAAGCATGCTACTCCTCAATAACGTTAATCTCACCGTAAAACTTGCCCATTCCACCTCGCCATTTCATCTATTCTCAAAAATAATCATATTTTCAAAGGACACATCAACATCGTCTCCGTTGAACTCCGTCTCAATCAGATGAGAAACAGCCCCACCATCAAGTTAGCGCACCAAATGGCTCTCGCAAATGCAAGGCCAAACATCGCTTCAAAGACGTCGACTTTCATATCCCAAGAGAAACATGGAAGCTCAATTCAACGAACCTCTCGTTGGGAAAATACTACACATAATCATCATTGCCATGACGAAAGGCCTATGTGGGCGATATCTCCAAAAACCCATATCATTTCAAACACTTTGATCTCGCTGCGCTGCAATAACTTGTAAATAATCAACCTTTTCCCAAGCAACCGCTACAACCTAATTTCGACGAGGAACACTTCCTAAACTGCTTCCAAACGCTATATGACGGCTTGGGCATTCGTTTAAAAAAAAACAACGGCACCATCAACAGAATCCTTTGTCCCAACGGGTACACGATATTTGCTTTCGATCTAACTGCCGACATTACTGCCAACAACGACTGTGCTTCAGACCTTCACCATGGCACGTGGTGAAAAACTTGCATTTTGCAAAGGTTTGCCAGAACCTGTGTGCCTTCTCGTTATGTCAAAACTATATAGAAGCTTGGGAACCAACATGCACAGATTAATACTCATATTATGTATGCCAAACTAATAAACGATAATCTCAAAAAACACAAAAACATTTTGTCGGAATATTCGCCTACAAACAATTACTTGTACATTTTCGGAAAGCCCTGCCGCTCATACGGATCAAGCACAAAACCAGTAAAACACAGGATTTGCTTCTTCATTGCTAGGGACGGGTGGGGAGAATATTTCGAAAGATAAGGACTGTCCTCGCTCTTGCGCACCTTTCTCATATTTTAACAAGCCATTGCGAAAAAAGTGCAACTACAATACGCTTCGACTACAAAGCACCAATTGCGGCCACTATGCAGTCGCATACTTCTCCCCCCGCTGCTGATGCTTGCTGACCTCCCTCTTCTTCCATAAATTCAGAATATCCAATTAAAACTACAAAGACAATCATCCTGCAGACCTATAAAAGGCGTGCACGGTGAACCTCTGAGCATTTTTTTTTATTTATTTATTTACATGGTAGTAGTTGTTACATTTATTTTCCATCTATGAGAATTTGGAAGTTTTGACTCAAAACATTTTAACAATGATATTTTAATAATCAAATTAAATTAAGAAACAACATAAAAGTTACACATCTAACATACAGCCCCTTCTACGGCTGCTGGTGCGATACGGCGGCTGAGTGGTGGTCCAACTGTTTTTATTTATTTATTATTATTATTATTATTATTATTATTATTATTACTTCATTTAAATAAAATCTTCAAACTCGAGTAAATACTGTCCAATACATCGCAGCATTCGTTGAGGTACTGAGGACCAACTGAATACTGGAAATGTCAAATAATGGGGTTCAAACCATTTCTCAGAGATATCCAGGATCTGGAGGATCTTGGACTGCACCCTCCGCCATGCTGATGCAGCAGCACCACATTCCAAACGATGGAGTATTGTATCTTGAAGGCCGCAAGCATCACAGTTAGGAGATATCTTCATTCCAATACGATGTAGACGCTCATTGGTAGGGAAGATATTATTCACCAGTTGGTACCAGACACTCCGTTGGTAAGTGTTGAGTGCAGGATGTCGAATGTTGGACCAGATTCGGCGCCAGTTGTACACTGGGTGTTGGAGAACTACTTTGGAAGCCGGCAATTGGAATAACCAGGCAGTATACAAGTCTCTGGTTTTCGGTGGTTGGCCATGTAGGTCGACAGGACAGTATGCGATTAACTGAAGTAGCTTCTTAACCTGGGGAGCCTGAATCGGCAACCTTCGAAGATCTGGTGGATTCTTGAGACGGTGTTCTGACAACCACTGGGTGAGAAACTGATGACTATAAGAATCGCCATAGTCTCCTAGGTGTGCCCAGTTTGTCCGGAGAAACAGACAATCAGCTTTTGCCTGTGGATCAATGGCATTCAGACCCCCTTCAGAGGTTGGAAGTGTGAGTTGATTTCTAGGTACTCGTAACAAAAAACCTTTCCAAATAAACCATCCTGTAGCTGATTTCAACTTAGCACCAAAGATGGATGGTAACGGCAGAACCTCACTCACAAACCATACTTTGGATAGTGAGAATATATTAACAAAATGAACACGTTGTAATAAATTAAGGGAACGAAATTGATGCTCTTGAAGAACTTTACGAACACTGTTAATAACACAGTTCCAATTATATTGAATGATCGCCGGTAGCGTGGATAAAAACGTTATACCCAATATTTTAATGGCTGAAGTCATAGATATCCACGAAGGTGGGACTATAGAAGTAGAGCCAACGAGCATATATCTTGATTTATTCACATTGAGGAGCGCTCCAGAATCTCTACATAATTATTCACAATTTCGTGAATATGAGGAAGAAGAGAACCACGTGAGATCAGCAAAATGACATCATCAGCAAATGCTCTAATAAGAGAGTGGCCATCAGAACGAAGGCACTGTTGTAATTTTCTTAGGAAAGGTTCAATGGACATCACAAACAAATGCATAGCCATCGGGCAGCCCTGTCTGACAGACGCTCTCACAGGAAAGGAATGAGTGAAATAGCCGTTCACTAAAATTTTGGAAGTAGCTGCTTTTAATATATTTCGAATGAGGTAGCAGTATGTATCAGGGATTCCTAAGTGCATCATAGTTTTAACTAAATAACTATGTTTCACCCGATCAAATGCATGGTCAAAGTCCAAGGAGATCAAAAGTTTCCCAACCCGCGAAATATGAGTGTCGCTAAAAGCGTCACGAAGAGCACACAAGGCATACAGTATGTTGCCTCCACGTCGAATGGATTGTTGTACCGGTGCAAGAATATCAGCAATAATTGGTGATAAGCGATATTTAATACAACGCATGAACAATTTATAATCAGTATTGAGCATTGTTAAAGGACGAAAGTCCTGTACAATATTGGGATGGCTACATTTAGGTACAAGGACCAATACACCATGGACAAATGCAGAGGGAATCAAGGTGGTACACAGTAGCTCATTGAACATTTCAAGAAGTGCATCCTTCAGCAACGGCCAAAATGCAGAGTAAAATTCTGCAGGTAGTCCATCTACTCCAGGTGATTTATTTCGAGGACAGGCAACTAAAGCTGCATGCAGTTCCGTCATGGTAAAAGGAGGAATATTATCACTGGGCCCAGAAGAGGTTGGAACCGTAATTTCCTCTGTACCAAGGAGTTCGTCAGGTGTGATATCAGAATATAGCTTCTGAAAATATTCAAACACAACAGAACGGATATCCATTTGGCTACTTACAGAACCATGAGAGCCATTGTGAATGCTATGAATATATTTACGCCTAGCACGCCGTTGTTCACGGACATGATGATATATGGACGGAGATTCCATATGAACGAACGTAGCTCGGGAACGCACCTGAGTGCCCCTCAAATCGTGCAGTTGAAGTTTAAGAATCCGAGCTTTAATTCTTTTTATTTCAATACTACAATGTGTATCAACCACAGGGCGACTGTACAAATTTCGCAATACCCCATAAAGAAACTGGCGATAACACTGTTTTCTGCGGTATTTATCACCAGACACATATTGCAGAAACCGTTTTATCTTTGTTTTGATGACAAGCCACCATTCTAGTTTAGTAGAGTAAAATCGTTGCTGATAAGTCCAACAGCGCCACCGCTCTACAAAGAGTTCCTGAACATCTTTGTCAGAAAGAATCTGCACATTAAGCTTCCAGTAACCACGACCATATGATGAAGAGGACGCAGGTAGCGTAATGGAAGTAAGATATCCACAATGATCAGAGAGTTCTGTCGGACATATATCCACAGTACTAATACAAAGAGCCCGATCAACATAAATGCGATCGAGTCGTGCTCCGGAGAGATTGCGTTGAAATGTATAAAGCGGACGATCACGATTCACGACTTCCCATGTATCGCGTAACTGAAGTCGATGAACTAAATCTACAAATGCAGGACAAGGCAAGTAAACCCCTGTGCAATCTTTAGGAGATAAAACAGTATTAAAATCGCCACCTAATAACACATGAGAAGAATTAGAACATAAAGAAGCTATTTCTTCAGCAAAGAATTTTTGTCTTTCTTTCCGCATATGGGTGCCAGAAGGACCATACACATTTATAATATTGAGATTCCCTAGGATAAGGCTGATACCCCTAAAATTTGCAGTCATACGCACATCCGTATATTGTAAGTGATCTTTAAGTAATATGGCAGTACCACGGGTAACAAAATCAGTATTAATTTCAGCATTATATCCATATAAGCGAGTTATAAACGGAGAACTTACCTCCTGAAGAAGAGCAATGTCAATATCCAAGGAATGAAAAGTTTTTGCAAGAAGACGAAATTTTTCAGGAGTTTGGATATTACTAATATTCAGGGTAAGAATTTTATATGCCTGTGACATAAAAAGGGACAAGTTAGTCCAAGAACAATTAAAAGAATAAGAGCTAGAGAACAGGAGTAAAAAATTATTCTCCAAGAGGGAGTTCTAAAGTTGCATGAGGCGTGTCCTCTGACATATGCTCAGTAGGACTTTCAGATAACGGCAGAGATTTCCCATATTTATCACTGTTAACACGACGTTTAGAAGACAAGCCACCCTGTAAGCGCGGATCTCGAGGTGAAATCTCTGGTTTATTATTGAGTAAAGTCAGAGCATCCAAGTCATGCAAAGGTGTCGCCGTAGATTGGGATCTTTCACGTACTTTTTGTTTCTTTGCATTTGGTCCGATATTTATCTCCTCTGCATATAATGGTGCAGTAGCTACCTGATCAGTGTTACTATCAGGTGGGGATAGGGGAGGTATGTCATGCCGTTGCGACAATAACAAGGTGGGATTCATAGGTTCCACGGGAGAGGCGGGCTGTTGAGAGGGCTCGAAAGGGGGGAGAGCGTCTGCCTGCTGATCAGGTTGAATGGGGCTGGAAGCAGAAGTTTCCTGAGGGGTAATAATATTTTCCTGAGGGAATAGTTCACTCATTAATGTTGGACGAGGTACCTGTGGGATCTTTGAAGTAAATTTCTTGTAAGGACAACGATCACGGAAATGAGTAGTTTCTCCACACGTATTACACGTGGGTGGTTGCCCTGCGTAGCTAATGTAAGCCTCGTGACCAGCAATCATCAAATTAGATGGAATAGGTTTTTTCAAATCAATTTGAATAGAACGAATACCATTTTGCACCCGATACTTATAGCCGAGAGACCAATGTTCATTTTCAATTTTAATTACAGATCCGTATACCTGTAATGATTGGCGTATTTTATCATTTGATAATTCCGGGGGTAAATTAAACACACGGGCATGGGTATATTCTGCACTGGCATCACTAATGGTTACGGAAGTCACAGATCCGTCTTCAGTTACAAAGGGAGATGTGCCCTGGTGTACATTTAACAATTATTCGAAAATCACTCTACTGTGTAACTTGATAAATACTGCATTTTGCTTACCAATTAATTGAAGTGTGTCCAATTGATCCTCGGCTATACGTAGGGTGGTATCCAACCAGAGATGTATATCTAATGGTGTAGGCCGAGGCTTACTTTTATCGAAGGCAGCTTTTAAAGTGTTTACTCGTGTGATCTTGTTCATAATTAAAGTTGGCGAAACAACTATGAAAGTGTCGCAAAGGAAATGTGAAGAAAAAATTTAACCAAGAAGAAACTGACAAAACTGAATAGCACAAAACGAAACGCAGTCAACTATTACGTCTGTACTCCACGCCACTCTGCAGCGGACTGTCGGTATTAGCCCTCTCAGCCTCTTCGATAGCAACACATTCTGTAAACTTCCGTCCCCTCACCGTTACTCTGCCAGAAAGCATCAAACAATTAAGTACCGTTCTTAACGCTTTCTCCATACCGCACATCTATTCATAACTAACGAAATTGCATTTCTCTCTCTTTTCAGGTATGCAGAATACATACATTTTAGTAATATTATCCATTCGAAATACACATTCCTCATAAGGGAACCAGGGTTCCCACACATAATCACCATTTCCAAGTGCGGGCATAGACACTATGCCACCATCAACGTGATCGATGAGTGAACCATATTCGTGGAACAAGCCGGGCCGCAAATCAACAAACATCTGCAAACTAAACCGGAAAAACAACCTAAAAACGAATACCCTCATTCTCAACGCTACACATTCAGTTCTTTACAAGCATGCATTTGCCATTATCTTCACTAACATGCAAAAAAAGGCCTGGAATTGTCGCTTTCCACCAGGAATAGGATAAAATAAAGACTTGACACAATAGATTTGCTCAATCTCACCATTTTCTTAATAAACATCTCTAATCTAGGAAAAGAAAGAAATCTCTATAAATGAGGTATAAACCCATTAGCTTAAATTAGCTTAGTTTTCTTTACATTATGGCTTAAGATACAAAAGAATGTTTTATATTTAAGGATTATAGTTTAATTCTATGTAGCGGTTCCCAAAACCCAATCTTTTGTTATCTAGGCTCATACCTCATTACTAACACGTATTTGAAAATCATCACAAATAAACTGTATAAAAAAACACCTGCAATAGCCATTTTCCGCCAACAGTGGATTAAAATAAAGGATTTACACATTCCCCGCATAAATCTGCTTTTCCCCTTCTCCCAAATATATACCAACTTTTCTAACCTGTTTTCAAAAGTGTTCCCAAAATGCGTTTCGACTTGTCAACTAAACTGAATGTTTGCGATTTAAGTGTTACGACTGGCCTTCTTTATCCATCCACCGTCCAACCACCAACCAACCAGCCAGCCAACCAACCAACCAACCAACCTATTATAACCATATCTCCTCTACTCTCCCACTTCTCATCGTTTTAACCAATCATTACCATACCCCTCCGCTATCCTGCGTTTCATCCAATCACCGCTACTTCCTACTTCCAGCACAATAAAACCGCTACTCCCTACTTCCCGCACAATAAAACTACCACCCATCTTCCTTACCCACACTCATTCGTACTTAGACGCCGTCCAATCATCATGCTGCAAAACCCCATCATCCTAGTACAAATTTCTATCTTCATCGTAATAAAGAATCTTACCCTCAAGGCAAGCTCCATCAACACTCAGTATAGCAACAAAACCGTACTACGTCTAGAGGACGGAAAAAACTCTTCCTACCTTCCGCATTTAACAACTCCAGTGACGACATCATTCGCTATCTCAACGAGACGCAGTTCCAACTGATACACATCGGCACAGAGTAACCTGACCAATGGCCAACAGGACATTCATGATCTACTTTCGGGAGTTACGCGCAGATTTACTCCGTGATAAACACTGATTATTTCGTTATTATTAAGTACCACGTTTTAATTCTAACCATCTTATTTTCAATCACTGGTATTACATATTTTTCCGTCACTAATCTTATCTCTTTACAGTTAACTACAAAACGTTCCATTACATTATTTTCATCACTAATATTGCTCTTTTTTTTTCTTCTTCTTCTTCTTTTCAGGTAACAACGTCGTGCTGTCTTTCAATATCGATGCGACCGACAGCACATACATCCAATCTACCAACATCGCCCCCTCACCACACAAAAACTGTAACTTTCCGCATCAGAAGCAATCCAAGCAATTCCCTCAAAATTCTATTCAACTTCCTACAACCACGCCAAGATAATAAAACCTCAAAAAATCACATTGGTAAGAAATTCACATACCATCCTCCCAATCTAATCTATTCATGCAAAACAAGTGGCAATACACATGATAGTACATTCCCAATACATCTCACTTTATTGTTAAAAAAGAATTACCCTTTCCCTATGTTTCTACTTGTATTTATGTTAATATGTTTTTACTTGCACAACGTCACGCTTTTTTTTGTATCCTATATATCCCATATGTTCTATACTACTCTTTGTATATTCATATCTGTATATATTTCTTAACCATGTAGCAAATTATAATCAATAAAAAATAAAACAAAACGTAAGTCATGCACCTATCAACTCTATTGACGAAAAAATTGCCACCGCCAACACTAGCACGATTCCTTTCCCTAGCGGATGAACTTGGCAGTATAACGTCAAACACCGGCCGACGCAATCTATATTACTTATTGTTTATCCACATTCAATATTTTCTTATACCTACCCATGTAACAAATTTTTGTTAATAAATAATTAAACAAAATAATATGAATATTAAACAAAACATGCTTCTAGTAAAAACAATCTAAATAAAATAATATAAATACTAATTTTAATAAAAATATTAGTCTGGCGGCAGACAATCAACATTACGGAAAACTCTGCCACTTTCAAAAACAACACTAGCGCCAATTTTACCCCTAGCGGATGACCTTGGCAGAGTAACATAATTTTAATTGTCTCCCGCGGGACTCATACTACTGAGAGCAGTTGAAATTCATCGTCAGTTGAGCGAAACATGTGGAGATGGGATCATGAATGTGAAAAATGTGCATTCATATGCGTGACAGTTCAAAGAAGGCCGAACGTCGTTTGACAACGAAGCGAAACAACCTAGGCATCACACCAGCCGGCCAGATATGTTTGCGCGAGTGGAGAAAGTTGTTTTGTAGGCTTGATTCCAAAGTTGCCATTTCCGCGGGATCTGTCCACATAATCCTGCATGAAAACCGGAATATGCGGAATGTGTTCCTCGGGGGGGGGGACATTACGCAGGAATTTCTTTATGAAAATAACTCGAATTCATTTCTCATTCTTCCTACTAGCCTAACCTGGCTCAAAGCTATTTTTTTTTTTTTTTTTTCCAACAATGAAAGACACTCTCCGTGCTCACACATTGTCCAGTCGGGCCGCTATTGCATCTGCGATTTTCCAATGGTCAAAACAGACTCCTAAAGAAAGTTCGCAGTGGCTATGGAACCATGGCATCGATGTTGTGAAAAATGTGTACGTCTACAGTAGGATTGCGTTGAGAAGTGACACAAGTTTCAAATTTTTTGTGCAAATAGTTTGTGAGAAAAAAAATTGTAGACTTTAGAACTTGAGCACACTTAGTATTGCGTAATAGTAGAGGGAAAAACGCGACACAGTCTGAAGCAGCCAAATGGGTTTTAAATATTGGCCTTTCGACCACTTTGCATTTCCAGACTATAAATGTTTTGCAAGTAAGAATAACAATAACAAAATGGCATGCCCATTGGGCTCATCAATAAGAGGTCTAGTTCATCACACTCCATACCAGTATCACGCGGAATTTCAAAAATCTCTTCGCGTATCATTGAAGAAAATTAAACTAATTCCAAAGTGAATATAACTGTAGCGGAAAGATTGGAAGGAAAATGCAAGAATAGAGCATTTCGATAGCCTGTCTCCACAAGATGAAGGCTGGTGAAGAAACTGAGGCTAAATCCAGAAAACACGACAAGAACTTCGACATCAAAGAACTTAATATTAATTATTGTTCAGAATAATTTTTGAAAACGTGGTTTGGTGTAGTAAACGTCCACACAAAATATGTGTAAACATTAATAAGTAGCATAAGTTACGCAAATTTTGAGTTATATGAAGTGCGCCATCCAGAAGCCAAAGATTTAAATAGATCTACATTTTACATTATATGTATGCATTCCTGTATACTTCAAATTATTATGTTCAACTGCAAATAAATATATTACCTACTGGGATAGTTTTTCTCCTGATAATGAAATTGTCATGTTCAACTTATTCCTTGAAGATTCAGCAAACAAAGACATACTCTATTAGCTATATTAGTGCATATACATGTATTTTATGCTTCAATACATCACATATATTGTTTCTGAGACCGTGTTGCTATGTAGTATTAGTTACCAAGGATGAAAAATAGAACGTGTTTAATCCAACACTAATGTACTGGAAGAATAGAACATTTGCTAAACGATGTAAGTTAAATAACAGTATGACGAAATTAAAGTAGGAGACTCAAGCACAAGCGTAAAAGAATATTTTTCTCTCTCTTGGTCTAAAAACCCAGCTTAAGCATATGAGCAGGATAATATTGTTAATGAAGCTCTATCTATAGCAATTAATTTTAGCTTATGTTTTATAAAATATTATGAGTTGAAAATCAATTATTATTATTATTATTATTATTATTATTATTATTATTATTATTATTATTATTATTATTATTATTACAATAATATATAGAAAATTGTGTACAGCTGGAAATATTAAAATTCCAACACTTTCTTATCTTTACTTTATCTTTTAATCTTATTTTATGCTCCATTCACTGAACTCTAAGTTTCTTGGACATCATAAAGGTAACACAAGGTTTAAGCAATGCAACTTTAAATATACGAAAAAATTAAATTCTTACACACAATATATAAGCATATATATAATAACGGTATTTGAGTTACGGGCCGCCTGAGCGTGGCTCCTTAAGGGAGACAGAATCGCCACGCATAAAGCTAGTATTTTATTTGAGTATTTAGACTTTACTGAAGTATAAAATTGTACTGTATTTAAAATTGATAACAATAAACACTAATTTATTTGTGTTATTTATAACAGGTGGTTTCTGCATAGGAAAGTCTTGTATTTCATCAAACTTTTCTTCCGTAAGATCGCGGTGATTTAGAACACGTTTCTTGTCATTGAGAGATCTAATCTCTCGTAACTTTTTAACAAGTTGATGGACAGTTTCTGTACCTGGAACACGATTGTCAGGATATCCTATTGAGAATCTCATCTAACCACTGCTCTGCAAGAATCCGGTTTCGCACATAAAAGCCTGTTCAAGGCTATATATATATATATATATATATATATATATATATATATATATATATATATATGGTGCCACAACTAACGAAGAACATTAGCACGTAATATACACATAATAAAAGCACCGAGTAACATACAAATGCGCAATCCTCGCTGACAGATCTCCGTCAAACTTAATTACCACCTGCCAAATTTAATTGATTTCTTCCTATATGGAATTGCACTCTGAAGTCCGTAACTCAAAAAACTTCACTATAGTTCTTTTGTTTTTATCTTCCATTGAAATAGTTTTATACTATCCTTTAACATGTGTGTTTGACTGGAAATTGTGGAGTATTTCAACCTCTTTACTCATAGTTGTTCTGCATTAAGAGTAGCTTAAATATAATTAATTATAATACAGCTCCAACATTTAAGTATTATTTAAAACGCCATAAGGTAGTAAAATAGAAACCAAAACTACTGTAAAGTCAAAACTTTAACAACTAAATTTTACGAAAATTGTTACAGTATAGAGTAGATTTTAATATATATCAAATGAAAGTCAGCCATTACTAATAGCAGGGAAGAAATCATAGTTACCATCGATAGAGTTGTTAGTACACTTCTCCAAGTGTGACGGATCCAGTTTCGTAAAATTCATTTGGTTAAGAACTAAATGAATTGCCTTCTACGATTCATCTCGTGAATGATATCCATTTGCAGTAGAGTTCAAGATTCTTATTTGAATAAAACTAATGTATTAACATAGAGAGTTATGTGGTTCAACAAAATCAATACATTTTTATTTCAGTCAACACGATCTTCATCAATGATATTGACAAAGTGTTAAATATCCTTCTCTTTTGCCATATTAGAGACTGTTTTCAATAGGGTTTCAGTGAGTGGAGTTTTCAGAATCCTACAACTTTGTACACAGGAATTTAATATGGTTGACTGCTCAGTAAAGCTTAGTTTTATTTGTAATTCATCTGTTGTATTTTAAACTATCCAATTTTATATATTGCTTAAATGTTATTTCCAGTTTCTGGTTTTTTTAATAGTGTTTAACACTCGTTTTTACTACTGAGACACCACAGGCGGTGGACACTGATGATACATGAGATGAAATGATAAATTAGGAAAGGATTTTTGTTTTTTTTAAAAAATGAAACGTTCTAGGCCTAAGTTTAGGGTACCTCCCCGGCATTTGCCATTTATGAGGACTGAAGAAAACCTCAATCAGGGAGGACGGTCCTGGCGTGATTCGAACCCCAGACCTCCGCGCCTTAACGACCTTGGCCATCTGTGGCGTTTCTGATAAGAGAAGGTTTGTTAATACTTGGAATGGTGTTGAACTTTTATGACATTACTTCAAGGCAGGAAGTTGTTATTTGACAAGCATTCTTGAAACTATTTTATTTCAGATGGATGACAAAAAATCTGGATCTCAAATTGCAAAAAAAACAGTCATTCTTGTTTGGCCTCCAGCAGCATCACAGTAACAATGAGGGTGCAAGTAAAATATTTTTGTAGGTTATTATTAAAGAATCATATAAGACAACTATCTAAGAAGCAGAACCTGGTGCCATAGAAGAACATTAGTGACAGTTTTAGTTGTATCAGTATTAACATTCCTATATAAATATACCAAGTTCTCCACTGCTTTATTTATATATTCATTTTTTAATGCTTTGTGAGAACACCGTATATTTGCAAATTGTACCTCTTCCTAATAAGATGTGAGGTTTTGTTTCAATAATTTCTCAGCTTTAGTGTAGAAATCACATGTCAGTTTTTATTTACAAAAATAATATTTGACTTTCGTATTGAAGTACGAGAGCTATTCACTGAAGGATGATTATGCATAGATTTTCGCGTTAAAATTTACTTTACAATATTTTGTTAACTTAATGCCTAATGTACACGTGGTACTAATTTCATTGCTGTCACTTCCAGTTTGCCTGTGAGAGGTGTGTAATTTGAGACATGTTCAGTTCCGCCTAGAACAAAAGTGAGGTGACACGTGACGAACAGCAAGTCTGAACTTCTGCTTTCGTCTTAATAAATCTTCAGCTGAGGCCTATGGAGAGTTTGTTTATCCCTATTGCACACATTGAAGATGGCTTAAAATGTTCAAAGTGGGAAGGCAATCAATTTCAAAACTAATTGGATCTGGTGTTACAGTTTGTGCTCTAACGGAAGAATACATTCATAGAGCTGCTGTCGTTGTAAGAGAGGATTGTTGAATAACATTATGAACACTTTCAGAAAATCCGAAAACTTCCCTGGGCGCCACCCCCATGTTGTTAAGTGAATAGTTGCACATGACACGTGTTTATGCAAGGTAGGTTCCTAGACTGATTTCCGAACAAAAAGGACGTTCGGGTGCACGTTTGCATGCAGATAGATGATATTACAGGAACATACAAAGTAACTTAAAAAATATTGCTGAATCATTTCGATCCTGAGAGCGAAGAGCAAAGCTCTGTGTATAAATCTCCATCATCAAAAAAAAAAAAGAAAAAAAAAAGTAGTTCAATTATGACCATCTCACTTTTTGATATTCAAGCAATGGTTTACCTGTATTCACAACTGCAACTGGGAAATACTACAGAGGTGTCCTGAAAACCCAGCAAGGGCATATCATACGCAAAAGCCCACCTTTCCGTGCAACAAGCTGGATGCTGCATAACCATAATGCATGGTCGTACATAATATTGTTGTTATTGAATATTTCACAAAAAGCAATGTTACATGTACTCCTCATCCTCCCTATAGTCCAGGTTTAGCCCCGTTGTGGCTTTTTACATCAGAAGTTCTGGTGAAGGCTACCGGGGAATTTCTGAAGCACTCGTCAAAAAAGGCAGCAGCATGTCTTTGAAGATTGGCAGATCACAGGGACAGGTTCATTGCATCCAGCGGGGACTACTTTGAGAAAGATCATCAAAATTATGAGGATGAGTGAAGGTATGTTGCCCCGGTATTTCACACCTTACATTTCACAATTTTTTCCAATAGATTTGAAACAATATTCAGAAAACACTGAGTGCAAAAATTTTATCCCATGAACACATGAAACTATCTTAGGGGGTATTTTTATGGCATTAATGTGTTGTTTTCCTAGGATTATTAGCTAAATGTTCTGTAAACTCTCAAACACTTCTATATAACATATTTTATTTGTTTCTCTTCTATCAAAATTTCCTACATTGGGCGATTTCTTAGTAAATATCTTCGGGAAATGTTTTATCAATAGTACACAATACATTTAGTATATCGTGGAGTGGTTCTAATATTTTTTAATTTATTTCTTTAGAAACTTTCTGGTGATTTTTTAGATCTTGGGTTACGGTTGACCGAATTGACTCCCTCTTTTATATTTTGTTGCGATATATATATATATATATATATATATATATATATATATATACAGATATATATATATATATATACAGATATATACACATACAGATGTTGATGTTGTCGTTGGATGTACCCGAGGATCCCACAGGTCACAGGAGGAGGGAGATGGAAAGAGGTGGTTAAAACCACAAAATGTGCTTCATTGAACGCATTGAGATATTTAATCATACTACACTTAGTTATCGGCCACCTGGTTCATTACCTTTATGGCTTTGATGATGCGTGCTACATATGTTGCTTGAAATTGTATCTATGTGCCTCCCGTCTACTTCCCCTGGTAAAGCGACGTTGATCATCAAAAACGTGATTTTTACAAAGTTGTTTCCACTTATATAGGAAGTTCAAAACGTCGCCACATGGTTACAAAAGCTCACAGAGTTCACCGCATAACGCCCACGGCTTCCTAAGCCTTTAAAATATTTAAATATTATTGGTGAGTGCTTGTTTTAAATTTGTTGCTTCTTTGATTCCTTAATGGGGAGGTTCTGATCCCACGATGTAATGATGTCATCGCCGACCCTTGTTCCCTTTCTTCCTTTGACGAATTTTGAAGCATATTCAACAACTAAGATACAAAGGATATATTGTTCGGCCACCTGCGTGCACTTAGCTTTGTCACAATAGAGAGAGCCATTGCTTCAGCCATTCTCAGCAGAAGACGCACAAAAGATTACAAAAGGCAACCTTTTTCCTATTGTCATAAAGTTGTACGTCCAGGTAGCCATGAATACATTTTCGTAATATATTAAATGTTACTGTTTGGTATTAGACGCTATATATTTAATAATAATAATAATAATAATTATTATTCTTATTATTATCATCATCATTATTATCATTATTTAAATTACTTAAAGGCATTCACTCTTGGACATGCGTGGGTGTGAGGCCCTGTCACAATTTTTCTCGTTGTCCTTCAGTTTTATGAACCGTTCTCTTTCTGCCATGTTTGTTTCCTGGATTGTTATCCATTTTTACTCCACTCACCCACTATATACACAAAGATCACCTCAACAATGTGCATTGCTTTTTCTTCCTACAAATATTCAGCCTTATTGCCATTTTAAGGTATGGAGATTTAAGCATATCCTCAAACCAACATGATATTCTATCTATGGTCTGAATTATAATTTTTTTCTCAAAGTAATTACACAATTACAGAAGGGTAACACACTAAACAGTATGACTAGTAATTATGAACAGAATTGAAAGATGTTCCTGTGGCTCACTTTCATTTGACTGCATTATATGTAATATACATAAAATACACAGGAAAGTAACGAGTAGATGGAATGGTTTTATTAGCAGAAGAATATTTTAAACTAAAGTACATCTAATAGCTTTTCATACACACTAGTCTGTCTGCCATCGAATTAAACTAATTGAAAAGCAGCTTCACTAATATTCCCATAAATACTTTTTCACCTGGAAGGCTATGATACCATAGGCGATGGCGAAGGATTCCCATGTCGGATGTGGGATCATTACCGACGCCAACATGGTGGGGTCCAGTGCCATACAAGTCCACGTCAGTATTGATACTCCAAGCACGGTGCATACGGATGTCACAGCAACCCACCTGTAGAACCAACATGTTCCTGACAGTTGTTCGTTATATCTGGGCACTGCTAATGTAGAATAAAGTATTATAGGAACAATTGTTAACCACTTCCAACTTAAACCTCACAGAACACCAAATATTCAAAAAAAAATGTCTTGGTAATATGTGAAAACACTAGTGATAAAGGATACATATTACATATTACTCTTCCACAATTTTTTCTTTTCTTGCTTCCAGTTTATTCATACTACTAACAGAACTTTTAAGCAGGGGTTAAATTGGCAGCTTGTATAGAGCATTAATTTTTTCGCATATTGTTCCTTATTCCCATTTGAAATTTGTAATATATATATATATATATATATATATATATATAGGGCAGCACGGGGTTTTTCGTATTCATTTGCCGCGCCGTGGAGTGAGGTAGCCAAGCCTGCTTGCTTACTTGTTAACCTTACTGATTGTCGCATTCATAGCGCAGCTGTTCCCGGGTGTGTTTTGTATTGTTCATTTCTTAATTCGACAGTATACATAAAGTGAATTATGTTTACAACAGCACAACATGTATTTATGTACGATACATATATGTTACCTCAATGGTGAAAGAATCAGAGGATCAATTGTTTGAGCATACAGTTGATTCTGTTATTCGCCCCATTTTCAGTTAATTAACCTACAGGGAGTGTGGCCATGCATTTTCTCAACAGGACTCTCCCACTGCCCACACTGTGAACAATTCCATGAGAGTAATTTACAATAATACAGAGTTGGGATTGTGAGCCTTTCTTCCTCGATTTTACCCCATTATCTGTGGGGTAAACTAAAAAATTCCGTGTACAAGACAACCCATACACCATACAAGAACTCAAAGATAATATTAGTCATAAAAGTGTCCAGATTTCTCAGAATGAATAATTCTAGTGATGTGATGAATAATTTTTTAAAGAGAGAAAAAATAGGGGAGAACAAAGGCGGCAGTTTCAACACATCATTTGATAAAGTAGTAAGTAATGAAACCCTGAAATTGTTTTGTATATTGTTGCGTGGTTGCCTTTTTTTATTACCCTCCTGCTAATCACCGAGACCCGGCTGACCGGTTGACCAGCGGCGCGCTCCCAATATGCAAAACATTCCAGGGGGGAAATGAAGCTGATCGCATGGTATATGTGTATTCTTATTCCCTACACAGTGAACAAATTGCATATCTTTGTCTAGAATTGTACAACTTATTTTATACAGTTGCTGAAATATATATATTTTTGTACAGGCTGTGCATTTACTTTTCCTAATTACTGCACAAGATTAAACTTAAAACTTGGAAGATGGGAATAATTCGTTGCTTTACATTACAGCTACTGTTTATAAAGTAATTTAGGGAAATTTTGTATATTGGACATGAAGCTATATACTGAAACAAGAAATAAAATATAGAAAAATATACTAGTACCTACATATAACTATATATCAATATTGAAATGTATTAGGTTTGAAGACAAAATGCCAAAAGTTTTCTGTATTTGAAAAGGGTGATTCTTTATTGTGCATATGCGTTAAATTTTGGTTTTAAAATGCTTTTAATAGAGTCATCATGCTTATATAGGTAGTACTAGTTTTGCTTGCAAGTCTAAAAGATTAGCACATGTATTTCTTCTGAATGTTTCAAGTTTCTTTTTCCTTCTTTTCTCTTCTGTATCCATTTCAAGAAAGTGTACATTTTCGCTCCCTAAGTATAATCAGTAGTCTAGAAGAAACAAGGAACAAGTTGGAACAATTATGTAAATACACAAATAAAAAATATAAAAACAACTGAGATAACCGTTCAGCAACTCCTTGTCAACAAACCAAGTTAGTAAAACACTATTTTCACGCAAAAAGTCACAAACTTTGATCAAATCAACTGTATCCCTTCTTGTTAGAGGCATCTTCTGCGGCGAAGCATTTGCTCCTCTTTCGCAGGCCGAGCATGCGCACTAAGCTGGTGGATACACTTAGATATATGAAAAATGATATTATATCGATTAGTTTTTAAATATATCATTGCATTTGTTTTAAACTTATTTAAAATTGCGATATAATTATATTTATATTGCATGGCAAAAATAAAAATAAAACAATGCGCGAAAGGGATACGGTATTGAGTAATACATTTACACAAAGGAAAATTTTTAAAATAAATGTTACAATGTTTTTTTTTTTCTGAAATAGATTATTTATAAAGCTTGGATAAAAGAGTATGAACGCCTGTTTAATAGAGTGTAGCGCCATTTTGAATTGGGTTGTTTAGAGCGTAGGGGGATACTTTTGGTACTTCAGCCTTGCTCACTATCGGCCGTTTGTGCTTACGCCCTAATGGGAACAACTCCGGTAGGAAAGGATGAGTTGAGGGAGACACAGATGGGCAGGATCCACGAGTGATGAGATGAAACATCCTTGCGCGAATGAAGTTTAGGCCGCTCTATGCCAGAAGACGGGGCAGAAACTTTTCCAAAGGGCAGGCCACCGTCACACAGCACCAGCCCATTTCGCCTGACACTTTCGGCTCTGCAACAAAACCAAAGGATTGAAATATTCATCCCAGAATTGCCTTAAGGGACCAGGGAAAACCATGAAAAAGTTCACATTCAAGATGGGCCGTTCCATGGAATTCCAATTCGAGGTTTTCCTTTGCCGTCTGAGCCACCCCGCTCGGCTAGAAGCACTTTACATAAAAACAGCGTGCATGCACATTACTACTGTCGATTGAGTGATGCTAAAGAAAGGATAATGCAATTTCTCCTATTAAAAATAGCTATAGTTCCTATATTTAAAGCTTGACGGATGTACAATCAGGAGAATTTAACTATTAATTTTCTGAATCTATTATTGAATATTCCAAATTGAGGTGTTATTACCGTGGGAAAGCAATACCAGCACCATTGCATGGTTTCCTAGCAACTGGCAGGCGTAGTATCTTTCATAGTTTCTTTTCATGAGAAAAGTATAGCGACTAAAACAAGGGACAGAAATGTTCATATAGAATGTTTTTTTGAATTTTTGTTTATTTTATTATCTTTATTAATATTTGTTTCCTGAGTTTATTATAATATATATCCAAGAAATAAAAATAACTTTAACACAAAACATTAAATTACTTAAATCAAAATATGAAAATATAAGTTAACGCAATAAACCCTTTGACTTAAAATAGTTCCAGTTCATCTTAATTTTAATCTCTTAATTGAACCATAATATAACACTAATCTAATACAATCTACCAGGTGTGCATATTACTTGTACGCACATTGCAAAACTTCATATAGCTCAGAAATAAAACTTAAAAATAAAGAGAAGCTACAACATTATAGAATTATAGAAAAAAATTAATGGAAAGCAATTACGGATATGGCTTTGGAAAGAGAATTAAAATCAAGTGAAAAAAGTCTACAAAGAATATAAGCTTACCTATATATTCTTGTTTCTGAAAAAGAAAAATATCAATGTCAACATGCAGTACAGAAAGTTATTTTTGGCCTGCGCGCTTAGCTAACACAATCGCGCCAGTCCTCTGTCTCGCATTTCTATCTGCACAATTTATATCAATAATAGCAAGTATAAAATAATTGTATTTCATAACGAGTATCAACCTGTGTTGCTGAAATTGCAGGAAATGCTGTACGTCTATAGCAAACATTTTTTACATATTAAATTCCACTATAATCGAGTAGTGGGGGGGGGGCAGGAGGGTTTATTCCTGTAGACTTTATTTATTCCCTTTTCTGCAATACAATTAACTACAGTACAGTTTACTTCACTAACACTGACTCACTAATAGACTGTAATAACACAAAGGAGATAAAAATAACCGGAATTAACGTTAACTCCTGTAAGCAATTTAACAGCACTGCCTCTGCAGCGACTGGCATGACTTTAGCCCAGCGCGCGCTGCGCTCAACTATAAATGCAGTTTAAAAATAACTCTCTATAGTAATACCAACTTCTATTACTTAAAATAATAGTAAAATATATAATGTAAATTTGTGCTTACTTCATGTCTTTTGGACTTCCCAGCCACATAATGGGGCATAGTAACACTCCGAGTATTACCATCCAGTAACAGTAAGAAAATTCTGTATCCGTAGTTTTAACTCCCAGGATGAACAAATTCTGAGAAGCTAGAAGCAAGAAAGTAACAAAACTAAAAATATTGAAGAGTTGTTTCTTTAAGAAGACAAAGCAGTAATGGTGTATACAACATTTGCATTTTTAAATGTATATCAAAACTCTAGAATGGATTTTGTTGATTTGTTTTATTTACGGACGCTCTTTAACATCTAAGATCATCAGCGTTCTATTCTATTCAGAGCGTGAAACGGCTGACAAATTTTGCTCTGAGGCCTCTTCTTTAAATGTTCGACACGGGACCCACGGCTTTACTTCCCTTCCGAAGGAAGCCATACAAAAATCCATCGATCCTGGCCGGGTTTGACCCGCGATCTTTGGTTTAGAAGGCCAGTATGGCCTTCACTATACCACCAGGACCGACCTCTTGGGTGAAGATTGTTCAATACTATGTAGACAATAATATGCTATACAATTGCATTTATTGTCACAGAATATGTGTATTGTGTTATAAAACTGTTTTATGAAGAACATTTAAACTTAAAACAGCAAAGACAGGGACATTTTCTATATCATTTTCTTGAAACCTATAGTCAATAGAACATTGAATTTTTGCATGATTTTAAATATTCATTAAGCAATAAGAATACTATAATAAATTTTATTAGGTAGCAGAGAAAAACTTAACATTAAAAATGCTGACTTGTATTTCTGAGAAGGGTTAATTCAAATGTCTCTATTTCATTTATATTGTTTTAAAAAACGTTCTTGAAAAACATTTTAAAAATAATCGTAAAATATTATCAAAGTTAATAATATAATAATTTCTACAGGTTATTGTATATGTGGTAACATTTTAAAGATTTTTGAGATATTTCAAATATAACATATAATGTGAAACATCAATACTCATGGCTCGTGAATATTTTATTGCCACAGCAGCAAAATTAACAGAACATCACAATAAATCGACGAAGGTCTGTTCGAAAGCTATCCAGCCATTTAAGATTAAAAAATAAAACACCATTTCAGGATACTCTCCTTTAATATGTCACGCTTTCTTAGTTCTTTTTACTTTTAAACGCAGTCTACAACATTCTTCAACGGCAGAAGGGAAAAAGGGGGGGGATACAAGGGGAAAATCTGCTCTGTACAGGGTCTGAAAGTAAGTAATTATGCGATGATTTACCAAAAATTCTGCTCGAAATATGAAAAGCATTAATAACTGCACTGATCATCGACATTGTACTACCCATGCAGGCAATGTCCTCATTATATTCCAAATGGCTGGGTACGGTCAGAATTTATAATATATAATAAATCATAAGTAACGCAATTTACTATAGACATGAATTTCGTAATGGCATTCAACTTGCAAATAAAGAATGTTTCAACTTATAATTTCGTTTCTAAAGTACCAAGTACATTTATTTAAACAGAATTAAAGCGTTTGACTTGAGTATTCATCATGTACAGACTCTTAAATTGTATTAATATATTTAACATTTAAAAATAATAACTATGTATATCAGACTATTTGAACTATCATAGTAACTTACCTACAAGCAAATTAGGGACCCCACCTCCAAATATGGTGAAGTCCAAGAGGATCTCAACGAACTTTCCAGTGCGCATTCCAAAAGCCACTTCCGCCAACGTTGAGTAGGGACACCTAAACATAGTAAACGTCAGGAAAGTTAAGTGAATTATATATATATACACTGAGGGTGCAAAAATGTATACACCCTTCAAGCAAAGAAATAACAGTGTTAACATAAAAAAAATTGAATTCACACAAACAGAAAATGATGAGCACTAATCATCTTAGACTTTTACAGTTGAAACAGCTGCTCAAAATACCCACCATCGGCGTCGATACACTTCTGAGTACTGAGTACGTTGAACTACTGATTGAGCAACGTTTGCAAAAGTGTCCTCAGCGATTGCAGCAAATGCCGTTTCAGTTTCTTCCCGAAGTGCTGCCAGTGTAGCTGGATTTCTACCGTATACGGCTTCCTTAAGAGTTCCCCATAGGTAGAATTGGCAACGGAGTTAGATCCGGAGAACGTGGTGGAAACTCAATCGGAACCTCTTTGTCCTATCCTGTACCGAGGACGCGGGCCTTGGTTCTGTTCCTTGTCTCCCAGATCTGCCCTTGTGAACATCGCAAATAGTACCATGAGTTTCATATTTATCTCGAATCCGTGCAATTGTTATTCGCGTTGGCGATTCTGTTCTGTACACACGACTCCATTGTCTATATGTCGGTCCTGGTGGTGTAGTGGTTACCATACTTGCCTCCTAAACCCAAGATCGCGAGTTCGAACTCGGCCAGGACCTATGGATTTTTTCGGGGCGTAAAAATCCTAAGTATGGCTTCTTCGGAAGGAAAGTAAAGCCGTGGGTCCCGTGTCGTACATTTACGGCAGGAAAAAGAACCTCAAGCCTGAAAGAGAGGCCTCTGAGCAAAATTTGTCGGCCGTTTCACTCCCTGAGTTGAATGGGACGCTGATGACCTGAACTGTTAAAGAGCGTCCATACATAAATCATTCAAAAAAAATCCATTGTCTATGAACTTCAACAACATGGTCGGTTTTCCAATACCACTTTAAAATTGCTTTCCGCTGCTCAGACGATAATCTTGGCTCCATTTTGTTGTTGCAACGCTAGCATAACGTAAAATGAGTCACATCTGTTTATAGAACATTATATGATAATATTTGCTTCATATGTTCATTGTTGGTTTACCTGTCACGTAGCAACGCTATCATAATGCATGTGAGTCACGTTTGTTTACAGAACATCATACTGCACATTACTGTCGTTTTTTGTCTAACTTTGAAATGTATTAAATAAATATCCACTGTGAAAGTATGTATACGTTTTTGGCACCCTCGGTATATATAATTAAATATTTCCTAGCTTAATATTAATAGTTCACAAAGGACGCTGGAGGTTTTGAGGATGGTCAACAATGAGTAATCAAAAGCAAATGCAGGTGTTCCTTTCTTTAGATTGAAGTTCAGATAGCAATGTGTTTAAGTCTGAGATTGCCTCGACAATGTGTTGCGACAGCAAATCAGATTTCAAACTACTTTAAAGGAGATGCAGAATGCTTTGAAAGATTGTGCCGTGATTTGAAGAGCATTGCCCTTTACAAAATAAAGTTTGCAGAATTAAGAGGGGAAAGGACTTGAAGATCAAGGCCGTTCAGGGCGGTCCTCAACAGATGAAAAGGTGATGAAAATGGAAAATATGCTGAAGGAAGATAATAGTATTCTGGATTCAGAAAACCCCGACTATTGTTTGACAGCAGTATTAAAGATTTTGAAATAAAATCTTCATTTTATGCAGCTCTAGAGGCAATGGACCCCGCACCAAATCACAGATGAGATAGGGGAAAAAAACTCAAGTAGACGGGTACCGGAAAATGCCAGAATGTTTTATGGAGGAAGATCAAAAGGCATTGCAAATATAATAACAGATGAATAAAGCCATAATATCCGACTAGTATAATATAGAAAATAAATAACAATCGTTTGTCTGTGTCTTTGCAGAAGAGGATTTCCTACAAAAGTAAAGCGATCGAGAAGTGTTGACAAAATGATATATGCTTTCTTCTCAGTTAAGTTCATACAGTGCGGGACAAAACCAGATGTTTTTTTATACCCCTGAACTCAAATTACAGATATCCAGATGCTTATTTGTGAGCTGTATCAGCGTTTCCTCAGAAAAGCAACGTTGTCACATCTCTGCAACCCCTTTCAGTACTTTTTAATGGTAACAGAAGACCGGGTGTGCAAGTGAAAGTTTGTTCTCATTTATTAATTAACGTAATTTAAGATATTCTTAATAATATGACTTGTAGTTTCTGCTCAAAGTTTTATCATAAGTAATATCACAAAGGGGAATCCGATATTTCCTCATTATGTTCGTGAATTTATCTGGAAAGCTCAGATCCTCGAGCGACATTTATTAGAACTATTTCAGAATAAAATAATAATTTAAATATAATTCTCGTAAACTAGATTACAATATTGTAACAATTGTACATTTGTATTATGAATACTTAAACTTTTCAAGCCATCAAGAGTAGGAATAAAAGTTACATATATATACACTTGAAATTAGCGAAAGTATTATTAACAATTTTTTGAAATGTTATACTTGTGAATGCCTACCTTAGCCGACTCTATACCTACACTTTATAATTCCTGAACACGCATCACTGACCACTTTTCTGTGTTTTCAGTAATATTGTAAATTTAACTAACTTAATGTTTATTCACTAAAGCTTTAGAGTACTGAGCCAAAGAGTCTGAAATCATTTTATAAATTATGTAACAATATCTCCCTAAGCAACGATAAATCTTAATAAATACGTTGTTCAGAATGGTAAAATATTTTCTCTGTTTTGGTTTTCTCTTTTGGTATTAGTAAATCTAACGGTAGCGATTATAACAGACGATTCTGGTCTATTTCATTCCCACGGTTGCTGAATAGCTGACAACACAAAGTGCACCTCGCGTGATTAAGCGGACTTGATTTTTTTTTTTTTTTTTAATTTCGTTGCGATATCAGATTGTGATGGGTCAAAATCTACATTTTGTTTCATTTCATTTCTGTATTTAAAGATGACTCACATAAGTGAAATAGTCTACAAAAACTAACATTGGCGTCGCTGAAGACTTAACAGGCACCTCGTTGTAGTCTGTTGCTATTTAGACGGAAGCGATAAAACTAGATACTCGGAACTCGATGGGATGGAACGAGGTTAATAAAGTTTGTCCCGCACTTTCCTCAGCAAAATGCCTGCCTAAAGTGTTCGATGTGCTGAGACTGAAGGGTGTAAAGACAGAGCTGCGTGGAATCCTTCTTGAGCCAGGCAATGCCTCTACCCATACTGAACAGGAAATAACTCAATTTATTCAGGAGTCATCAGAAATTTGTTTCCTATCCTCTCCTATAGATAAGACTTGGGTCCATTTAAAAACTTAGTTAATTATCCATTTGAATACTTGAAATTGCAGTGGCTGCAATGTATTTAGGATTAGCAATGATAACATATGTTCAGTTTTCACAGAATGATTTGAACTAATAGGTTTTGCAAAGAATGTGGTACTTCTAAAAGACGCAACAGTTAAAAAATATTTTTAAATAAATTATGTTTTAATTCTCATTAATTTCAGGGTCACTCTCGTAAAATATAGCACAAGCACACAGGTAAACATTAAATAAAATTAACAGAATTATGAAAAAAATATTTATAACGGTTTGGTTGAGATTGAACGTCGGAAGTTTAAACAATCCAATCTCTAAATATTTATAATTGAATTTTCCATATCCTAGTATACGTTTTTCTTCATATAAAATAGTTCTTGCATTGGAATGTACATAAGCTATTAAAAAGTTGAATTTTATATTTTCTTTATTGTTATAATATTTTGATGTTACCTCAGAACATTCATAATTATTTCCATGAAAAGATACATTAGCTGTAAGTTATACTTTCCTGAAATATATTTTAACACCTACTGAACAACTTTGTAACCATCCTATAGAGATTTAATTATGCTTATGGACACATAAGAAAAGATATGTACATTCTATGAACTATATATGAACTATATATCACAATGTGATCATGAATCTTATACACGATAATTAAGAAAATTGAGTTTAAAAATTGAGCATTCAGTTCGGAGTATACAAATATAAAACGTTATTTCTCACTTCATAGAATCAAATTCTGTAGACAGTTGATCGATTCAGAATAAACTCTACAGTCTTTCATATTAGGAATATTAACATATTCTTTGTACGATAAATTATTGTATAACGTACATATAACGATGTTGCAAACACCCAATGTTGTAAAGCATTGCAGAAGAGAGCAATCATGTTCTTATAGTTACAAAGAATGGCAACATGTCTCAAAAATTCAGTTTTTAGATTGTATATTTTTATATTTGCACAAGAGGTCTCGCAAACAGCGGTTTCCTACTAACAGAAAATAGAAGTAAAATAAATTTTCCTAAACGTGAGTTAATGTCTGTATACACCAGATCAAGGTAAACATTTGGAAAGCAAACGTCTACAGAAGCGACGCTTTGATTAAGGTTAAGATTACCGCCCCGTTTGCCGCTCTCTGAATTAACTTATTTTGCTCTGTCTAGTTTACTGTTTACATCCCTATTTACTGCTAATATCAGATTGCTTACATTAGCGCATTAGTTGAACTGTAACGACATTAAATGCAGTTTTTTTAAATTTACTTTTTGGCAATACCATACTTTAATATTTAATAAAATGTTAGCGAAACACATTTTCAAAAAAATATTTTCCTTCACTAAATTGCCATAAGGTAATTCTGACGTTATTAATGATTGTCCTAGGATTCTTATTTAACCCAATAAAAATTAAGTACCACCAAATAGAAACATATTAAGAGGGAAATTAATTGGTTAATGTAGCAACGGGTTTATTGCATAGAACACCGGTTCTCAAACTTTCTTTGATCATGGACCCCGTTGAAAAATCCCTGTCGCTCTTGCAGACCAGGATTTAATTCAAAGTTTAAAATTTTAAATGTGCATCCTATATATTTTTCAAAGTTGTTTATCGCTGGTTTACAATATTTAAAGATAAAAATTATGCAATTTTTTTCAATATTTTCCTGTTATTTAATACATTGTTACACAATAGCAACAATCATAAATATAGTTTTAAAAAGTATATAAAATGTTATAAATTTAATTATAACTAGCAATATACGACGGCATAACATTACTCATAATTTAATTCTTATAAAGCTGTGATATATCACGCTTAATAAAAGAAATTTATACTCTGAGTTATGACTTTATATTTCCTAAAAGGTTTCTATGCTTGCTTTTTTGGATATAAATGAGTAAAGATAATTATTTTTCACGCAAGAAAGTTGTTAGGAAAACGCATGAATACTTTCATGACTTTATTATAAGTCAGGAGAATCTGGCATAGAGGCAGGCGAGCCCCAGTCTGCACAATTTTCTGTGGAAATTGCTAGGGAATCTATAGGAATGTGTTCTACCAGTTCCACGTTTTCGGTTAATTGTTTGAAAGCTCCCTCTGGAATAAAAGTTGCCTTCAATTATATTCTAATATACTTAGCTTTACTCAATAAATGCACTTCGTAAACTTTTATCATTTTTCATTTTCTCGCAATTCGTTGTTTGCAGTTATATGTTCAAGGAAAAAAATACTGCTAAAAGTATTCTAACGCATCTCATGTTTGAGAAGTGCTAGTGAACGATATATGCTGAAGAAACGGGCAGTTTACGTCATTCTTAAGACAGCCCATCGTTATAAGTACAGACACACAGACGCACGAAAATGTTATGTACATACACTATGCAAATATACATATGCGTGTTTTCCTCCAGACTGTTTAGGTACAACATTTATAGATATTTGTTTTACGCCTGACTCTAATTTTATTCCTTGTAGGAACAAGGTTTTTTTTTTTTTTTTCCCTGAAATTATATAACGCATTTGAGACAATTATTGTGTAGCATGGATCCCAAGCCGACTTAGAAATAATATTTATATTTAATTAATATAATCACCAAAAGGGTGATAGACTTATAGTTTACACATATTGTTTACAAGAATAAGAAAGAAGGTAAAATGCAATTGAAATGGAAGGTTGCCTTTAAATAACCAGCATTGTAAACTTTTAGACTAAGAGTGTCTCTTTGTAATGTTACTTCAGGTCATTTAGAACTTTGAAAACAACCGGATATTGAATAACACGCGATCCCAGGAATTTGGAAAGGACAAATTCCTTTTTTAGCATTGCAGGGAAAACGGCTCTCTTTTAAAACATTATTTAGGTCATGAATCTAAGACTTAAAATTTTGCTGTGGGTGGACCCTGTTCAATAGATAATAAAGAGCCAGGAAAGGGAAACGATATTAGCATAAAAGCCCACCAACAAAGAGATATATGTAGAAAGATCATGTGACATTTATAAAGTTATGTTGAAAGCATTTATAGCACTTAAGACCGGTGTACGGTCCAATTAATAAAAGTAGTTGTAATGGACTATAGAATACTTGTTTGTTATTAGATAGTTGGGGCTGAAGTGAGTGGGAGAAGTGTAAGAAAAAGCTAAAGAGCGAAACATGAAGACAATTTACATAAGTTATAGAAGTCAGTCAGTCATTCAGTTAAGTCAGGTCAGAGTTGTAGTGAAGATAGTTGATGTGAAAATAAAATCGTGTGAAGGAACTCTCAATTAATCAGTTGGATAAGTGGGAACATTTTTTCAAAGTTATATCGTGACCTGATAGGAACTATATTTATGACTTGTGTTAATAAAAGCTGAAAACTGGAACTCCGAGTGTTATATTATTGCTTGTTTATCATCTCCTTCCTCTGTGATAGTGCATCACAAAAACATTCAGATAATAGATTGAGCTTTAGCTGAGGACTTAACATTACAAGATTGCGGCTCGATCAATCACCCGAGATACCAATCCATTTATGAACGTCAGTCACCTCCTTATAAACACCTAATCCATATTACTTTAACCAAATTAATTAATCCATAAATGAACAACTAATCCAAGCCCCATTGCAACAAAATAAATTATTCATTACACAAATACCGCCGCACGTTTTCAAAATGTCGCTACCCGGTATCATGTCTCAACTTTCTCACACTTTGGAAAGTTCTTAATATTTCCTTATAGAGCTCATAGCAATGAAAACTCTTGTGTGAATGTTATTTTTGGAATAAATCAGTTTTTGTATACACGAAAAAAATAAAGAGTTTAGTATTTAGATTCCACAAATCTTTCATAAATTATCTCCAAATCGGTGATTCCCTAAAGAAACATCAGAGAGAAAAAGGTTATCGGTTAAAAATACTTTTTAGATAATTGTTTATAATGCCACGTGCATGAATAACTTAAACACGAGAAAAATAACCTTATGTTTAACATATAATTTCATGTAACCTCCAGTTGATACAAAGTTTATGTTTATACAGTGCGATTAGTGTGCTTTCCACCGCGGATCGAACTTTTTTCTATGAGCGAGTCCCCACTCGTTTGCCGCGCGGTGGAACCTTGCTTACTGGTTGACCTTGCTGACTGTCGCAGTCGTAGCGCAGCTGTTCCCGGATGTGTGTTGGGCAGTTTGTTTCTTAATCGACAATATACGTAAAGTGTATTACGCCTCGTTTGTTTACAATGGCATAGCGGTCTTTATGTACGATTCATATGTGCTAACTCCGTGGTGAAAGTATCATAGAATACATTTGATTCTGTTACTTACATAAATGTCATACAAAGTTTTTTTTTTTTTTTTTTTTTTTTTCCAGAGAATTAATTGACAGGAGCGTGATCGTGCATTTATTCAACAGGGATTTGCCACTGCTCATACTGCAAATAATTCAATGAGAGTAGTTCACAATGTGATTCCATAAGACAGTTATTAGTAAGGATTAGTGGCCCTCTCGGTTTCCCGATTAAACAGCCTGTTTTTACGGGGTAAATTTGAAAATGCTGTGTGCAAGACAAACCCGCATACTGTACAAGTGCTCAAAGGTAATATACAACAGGAAAGTGCCCGGATTTCTCAAAATGCAATTAATGAATTGTCTATTAAAGAAATGCCAAAAATGTGTGAAGAAGTAAGGCAGGAAATTTCAACCCTTCATTTAATAATTTAAAGTAGTGAGCTTCTTAAAGTGGTTTGTACATTGTTGTGTGGTTGGTTTGTTTTATTGTATTACTCTCCGCTAATCACCCAGACCCGGCTGGCCGACTAACCGCCTAATGAACAGTGCGTTCGCCCATAGGCAAAACACTCCGGAGGAAAACAAAACTGATCACACGCGATTCTCATTCATAATCACCCTATAAGTTTAAATGTAATTCAATTTCGTGAACAACATGGTTACATACTACAGTAAAAAGTAAATGTATTTTGTTCAGTCATCTTATGTTCCACGACATAACCCGTTACGAAACATAAATATACTTAATTTAGCATAAGAATGCTTCTTAAAACCTGCCTGACGAAAGATAGTGCACTGTCAACAATCCTTCAGCGCTTTTGTTGGAACGAAACGCCGGAGATAAGCCACTATGCTACATGGGCAGAGATAGAGGGAGTAAAGCGAGTCATTGAAGCAAATGCCTATTTCCACAATGTCTATAGTGTCTATTATTGATCCAGTAGTTTCATATATACTTAAAATGATTATTGCTTGAAAAACGTTCTTACATCTATTTATCGGCCATTTTATTATTGCCGAAAAGCAGGCTGAGCAGAGCAGATATTTTGTGAACTATTTGTAAAGGAGCGTTTGTGCTATGGTCAAAAACGCGTTTATCTGTTGGCATCACATCTCAGCTTTCTTTAAAAGTCTGTTAGCTCTGGATGATAAATTATGGACACTCACCTGCTTTTTGATATGATTGATGGATGCATGTTCTCTGCCATTGTCCAACATTTTCCCAACAGCATTGCAGTATATACCTGTACTGAAAATACCAGTAGTGCTAATGGAATGCCAAGCCATCCTATAGAAAGAAAACAATTTTTACAGTATAATCTCATTATACAGTTTCTGGATTAACAGTGTGTGACCTATGATTAGGGAACAAAAAATATGAAATTTCATATTTTATAACATTAATTGCAGAGTAGTGAGAAGCATGACTTTTGTGTTTTAGCATGTGTAAAATCCAATAAATTCAATTTCATTTTCTTATTTAATAATATTCCATAAAAATATTAACATTTTCAAAAATGTAAATATTTGTTTATTTTTCTACTTTTACTTATTGCAACTAGTCTTTTGATGGAAGTAGAAAATTTAAGTACAACGAAGAGCTTTTCACTGTATACAAGATTCACACTGACCGACGGTACAATCCCTTCAGAAAACGAAGAAAAATAATTTGCACTATACAGTCAAAATGCTGCGAAATTGTATGCTTCTGAATAATATACTCTTTAACATTGCAATATATAAAACTTAAAATATACTAAGTATAATGCTACTCTTTAACTTTGTTTTTTTTTTTCTTCAAAAAATGTTCATATCTTTTCATATTTTGACGATATATATTTCATATTTCGTCCTTTTTAGGGGGTTCATATTTTTCCTCTCTCTACTTAAGAATAGTTTTGTTTACTATTGGCAAAGGTTATCGTGTGGCCTAGAAGTGATGGCGTAAGCATCCGGACTGGCATGTTCTTACTTTCTCTCTCATAATGTTGAGTCCTTCTTGAAGAATATTCGGTTTGGTTTTTACTTCTAAATTGTTCGGAGCCTTCCGGAGCCTTCTCTGTAAGCTCTATGGCCCTGGTATAGTGGAAGTTTTAAACGAAAAAATCCATCGATCCTGGCCAAGAATGAACCCGCAATTTTGGTTTTAGGAGGCATGTGTGGTCACCACTACACCACCAGGACCAACTCTAGGCTTTATCGATGAAGGTTCGGAATTCAAATTTTGCCCAATGAAAGAGAGAAATAATGCTTATTCTGTGATATTAATATGTAAAAATTGTAATTATGCAAATTTAAATTAAATCACTAATTGCTATAAAATCTGTCTTATTGAACATAAGTAAATGCAAATAGCTCTACATTAATATGAAATGACAAACATAATGCATTGAATATATTTTACCCTTTGTAGATATTGTTATGCACAAAAGAAAGACAAAAACTAGTAGTTCTGGAGCAATATGTACACAGTAGTTATAGGTGTGAAGACTCGCCCGGTATAGCGGCAACATTTAAAGGGGTTATTTGTTTAAATGTTCTGTTGCTAAGTAACACATTACACTATTTTCAAGCTGTAAACTATTGTATATGTGGATTAAAAAATAGCATTTAATATTTGTAAATAAATTACTTTATAATTGCACATCATTCTTTTCCCGTTTTGTGAAATTACCTTTCTCCGGCTACATCTTGAGGATTTTCCTTTCAGTGGCACATGCACTGTTTGCATTATTTCAATTTATTGTGTATTATTGGGGAGGAGGAGAAATGTCCGTTAAGGAAAGTGGCCGTTGCTGGCAATGATTGTCAGAAATCGTTAGAAACAAGGCTTGTGCTTTAATCTGATTGGTATGGTGGTTAGCAATTTCCCCATCTATGCAGCAAGTCGTGGGGAACGATAGGAAAGAGTTGTTGGGAATAGTTCAGCTTCGCTGCTCCTATCTAACCGGCAACATGTCTTCGAGTTACTCTGCAATAGAGATTTACAAATAAAGTCTCATCTCGTAAAGTACAGCATTTGTGAAACCCTTTGTTACAATAGTTGAACAAAGTATTTCCTAATATGAAATGTATAGATGAAAGTACAATACAGAGTTGTGAGAAAATCTTACATCAAATATTGTCTCTAAATCAGTTAAGTGAAAGTGTGAAATTAAAATGTCGGACTTCGGGCCGTAAACACTCATTGATAGCAGTTGTTTAACAATATTGTTTTAAATAAGTTCATTTTCACATGTTTGTATATTACGTAAAGGCTATAATGCTTAACATAAAGCCACAAACATTTAATGGTAATAGCTATTTAGTTATGTTAATTTAAGAAGTTCATTTACGTATGTAATTACGTAGTATAAAAGTGATAATATTTGATTTTAAAGCTCCAAACATTCATAGTTTATATTTTAATCATATAAATTTAATAAGCTCATTTGCACATGTTTTAATGTTAGGTAATTACTTTAATTTTCAATTCAAATGACAAATATTCGTTGGTAATATGTTTTAAACCGTATAAATCTAGCAAGCTCATTTGTAAAAATGTCATGTATCAGACAAGGGCTATTACGATGTATGTCTTAACGTTTGTTGGCCTTTAAATATTTATAACAAGAAAAATGTAACGATTCAAAGGAATATATATATAGCCAAGAATACGAAAAGTTGAAACTACCGATAAGAAAATTGTAATACTAAGTGAATCAACCAATGGCAAGCGTAACAACATTAATAATGTGTACCAAGAATGAAACGCGAGACAGACAGTTTTATTCGCTTAGTATACGTATATTGAAAATATAATGCCTTGTATTGTATAGTATTATTACAATACTATTGTAATAAATGAATGTTTTCATCTTAAAATTTGTTAGTTACACATCGGATTCAGTCAAGAGAAGTCGTGTTTTAAACTCCGTTAGCAGAAATCGTGGCTCTTCCTGCGTATGTAGAAACAGTATTTTAACATTACATAATGAGAAGTGGCAATTAACATTTCGTGGAAGAAATTACAAAATTATTTGTGGTAAAGTGATAGAAATCACGAGTGTGAATTAATATCCATATTACAGTTTTCGGGAGAGAAACACGTCTGTCTTGTATTCAGTGTGCATAATTATATCATCAGAGCATATGGTAATTACAAAAAGTGTAGATTGTGGTAATACAAAACATTAATAAACTCCGTAGACTTCTATTCGTGGTGATTTTGTTATGCGTAAAATCACACTCCTTTCACCCAGAAGTATAAATCTAAAAAATTTCAGTTATAGTACCGTACCCTAAACCAATAGAGCATATTTTAGTGGTGTTAATTACGTCTACGGCGGTGTCCTCATTTATCCCGCCACAAATTTCACGCCCAAAGTGTCGGCATTTACATCCACGGCAACACAAGTGATAATAAGATTGACATACGTTTGTTTCATTATATACTAAAACAAAAATACACAGTTATATGTGAATTGCAAGAGAGAATAAAAATGTTAAATCAACATGTAGATCTATTGAAGAAATGCATGCAAATGAAATATAATTTGAGCTTGGATAGAGCTAAGATAAATATTAAAGGTGGCATATACAGTGAGACAGTTACGAGTAATGCAATTAATATGACTGAAAAAAATCCTCTACTGCAGTTAGCGAATCTATAATTAAAGTGATCAAACCAGTTGAAATTCAAGAGAGTGTAAATAATGCTTCGTCAACGCTCCTGCAGAAAGAAAAGTAATCAACTATAGTAAGTAAAAATCACAAACGAGTGACTTGCTGATACAAATACTGAGTCAAATGTTGGTAATAATAAATTGCAAGGCATACCAAAAACTGTTTCATTACACGATTTTAGAGGTACCACCATCTACAAAATGTGATAATGTCTTAAACTTCTTAAAGCCAAATTTCCGGTAATAAAATGCGAAACTATGGCATCCAGAAATCTTGAATATTACTCGTCGTTTAAGGTTAGCCCTGGACCCTAATATCTGGTCTACAAATATATGTGTCCGTCCTTTTTTTTTTTTATACGCCAAAACCTTCTGGGAAACAGAGAACTGAATTAGGTCCTGATAATTTAATTCTAAACTATAAATATAAAATACGGCATTATAAGTTTTATTGGAATGTTCATAGTTTCTTTAATAAATTGGATTTATGGGGGCTTATTTTTGTTTATAACTTTATTTTTGATGGTGATGTTAATTATGACTTTTGTAGATTAAATCTGATTTGGTTTTTTTTTTTTTTTTTTTTTTTTTTTTAAGGTAGTTTTGATTCCTACGTTACTTTTTATTTTTTGCATTATTTCTTTGATTAATGAGTTAAAAATTGACGTGTTATGTATTGTAAAGCTTTGGCTTAGTAAGAACGAATTATTTTTAATTACAATTCCTGGTTTTCATTTTGCGACTACTTTTGCTGTAGCCTCAATCAGCATGGTGGTACAGTTATTTATGCTAAAGAAGAAATTTCAGCGTTTAATTTAAATATTATTTCTGTCCTAGCAATAAAGTTTGGTTTAGAAATTGCAATACGACCGCCACGGGTGGCCGAGGTCGTTAAGGCGCAGACTCGTGAGTGAGAGGTCTGGGGTTCAAATACCGCCGTCCTCTCTGGTTAAGGTTTTTTCTAGGTTTTCCTCAGTCTTCATAAATGGCAAATGCCGGGGAGGTACCCGAAACTTAGGCCTGGAACGTTTCCTTCCTTAAATAATCCTTCCCCAATATATTATTTCATATCATGTATCATCAGTGTCTACCGCCAGTGATGCCTCAGTAGTGAAAATGGACGTTAAAAACCATTCAAAAAAAAAAAACATTAGAAAGACCAACGATTTTGTCACCCTTGTTTGACCTATATGGAACTAGACCTATTTCTTTACCTACTTCCCCTGAAACTGGTATCGGCAATACCAGTTATAATATTTGTTACGATGATACATAATGATTAATGACAGAATAATAGCAAACTTTATTCCGACTACATTTTTCGACTATTTTTCGAATATTCTTAAAAGCTCAATTAACAAGCACTATGTTAAAATCTAACGAAGCAAAAAATATTTTTAATTTACTTTCGTCTAATAAAGTACTTCAATATATATTGCCACATACATTTCATTACACAAGTGTATTAATTGGTTTTTAATCTACAATACGAATGACCTAAATGACAAAGTAATTTATTTTACTTTTTTATTGGGAAAATGTCATTCACAATGCTTTTCCATTATTTGTCAAAAGAGGTCACCATAATTAAGATAAAAGTGATAGGTGCTATATACCAGTGAGCTTCGTAAACTCAAACAAGATTTCATCACAACTTAGTCGCTTACCATGCGAATTGTTTGATCACTTAAAAGTGCTTAGAAAAAGGCCATTAAATCGGCTAAATTCAAATGTTATACAAAATTAATAATTCATTCCATAACAAATTTAAAGTCATTTTGTCTGTGGTTTCTGAGCTTCTAAACATTCTTGTATTGAAGGGAAACAAATGAACAGTCATGTTATTAGTCAAACTGATGAAATTGTAAATCAATTTGACTGCAATAACTATTTTTCAATATCACTTTATAAACTATCCAATATAACTCTTAAGATTAAATACGTTACTATTGAGAAGATTTTCTCTGAGTTGTTGAATTTAAAAAAATCGTTCTTGCCAAGACGTCCACGGCTTAAATTAAAAGCTTATTAAAATAGGCGCAACTTATTTATGCTAATCTCCAAAAAATATTTTAACAGCTGTATTGAAGTGTGTATCCTTCCAGACCCTTTTAAATACGTAAAAAGGGATATCAACTTGTATAATCAAATTCTATGCCCCTTAGTACTATTCCAACAGTTTCCAAAATAGTTGAAATGTGAGTAAATAACCAAATTACTATCTATTTTGAAAGCAACCAGTTGTTTCTAAACCAATATGCTTTATATCTTCTCAGAATACAATTGAAGCAATAGTTGAAAAGTGTCTTGATTCTTTAAAAATTTGAGAATTAATGAGAGATCTTTTTACTAAAGCTTTAGATACGATCTCTCACAATATCCTTTTATACCATTTGCAATTTTAGAGATTTAATACAATTGTATTGAGTTTGTAGACTCTTATTTAGCAGGAAGAAACAAAACAGTATACTGTAATAATTTAACATTACAGTTTAAATAAGTAAAGCATGATGTTCCGCCTTGGCTTATCTTGAGGGAATGGCATTGTTTAGAATGGAAATTTGGAGATTAAGGGGTTTTATGAATACTGGTAAGCAATGGATTTCGTCCTATATGTGGAAATGTACAAAATTTAAAGCATATCCTGTGTGAATGCTCCGGAAATAGGGATTGGAGACAATAACTGATAAATGAGAAATAGTTGAAGTTAAATAAGTTAATTGCAACTAAGAAAAGGGTTGATCAAAGTCAATTTAGGATTCTGGAGCAATATTTGTATGGAATTAAGAACAAATCGATATGGTCTGTGAGGAGAGAGGATTTTTGATTTGGATTGAGTTTGTTCAAGGTATTTGTATGGTATTAATATTATAATTATGAGGGTAGGTCCATAACTTTCCCGCCTCGCCGATAAGGTTTATCGCCTTCACAAAACCCTTATCTGGTGTCACACCTTATCTGCTTAGTAAATAATTGCAGCTTTAACTTCCGCTCGGCCGTGTACAAGTGTTCAGATATAGCTGGTAAAGAAGCCTATGTGTAGAAGACTCTGACATGCTCAAAATGGAGTTTCGAGCTGTTATTAAGTTCTTCATTAACGAGGGACTTACTCCAAATGCAATAAAACCGCATTGAACGGTATATATGGGGAAGCATCCCCCTCATATTCTACCGTAAAAGAATGGGCCAAACTTTTTTCGAATGGGTCGAGAAAGCATTGAAGAGCAAGAATGTCCAGGTCGGCCCTTGGAGGTGCTCACTCCTGAAAACATCGCCTTTGTGGAAGGAGAAGTTATGAAAGACCGGCGGCTCAAAGTTACAAAAATAGCAGCAAGGTCTAACACAACAGTCCTTTGAATTGTTTTTGAACATTTAAACATGAATAAGGTTAGTACAAGTTGAGTGTGTAAACTTCTTTCCTCAGTCCAAAAGCAGCAACGAGTTGCCAGGCAATTTTGGAGCTCTCCTGTAGCAACGAGAGAGAAGTTCTGCAAACCATTGTTACAGGGGATAAAGCTATGGTCCTCTACTATGATCACTTGTCCAAAAGAGAATCAAAGGAGTGGCGTAAATCTGGCTAAGCACCGCCTCTAAAGGTCAAGGTCACTCAATCAACCCAGAAGATCATGGCCATAATCTTTTGGATCTGTGAAGGAACACTCTTCATTCACTTCAAGGAGAGGAATACATAGTATGTGCGGAGTACTATACTGACTTACTGCACAGAGCACGTGATTCCATCAAAGAGAAAAGGCGAGATTAACGCAGTTGTGTACACAGTTCTTGTTGCAAAAGAAGTTGTGAAGAAATGTGGCTGCAAGGAGATCGGCCATCCACCCTAGAGCCCAGATCTAGCTGCCAGTGATCATTTCCTTGTCTCAGAACTCAATAAGGACCTTCGAGAAAGGAATATTAAGTGTGACGAACAAGTGCTGGATGATGTTTATGCCCATTTTCCACACAAGACTTCTGACCATGGAGGGGGGAGGATTGAAATGTTAATTAAAATTGGGAGAAGTGTATAATAAAGGATAACTATATTGAAAAGAAAAATGTAGTCTTTTTATCATACCTGGAAAATGGTTAGGCTGGAAACTTATGGACCCAAGAGGTATATATCCCTTTTCCGGTGATTAAATTGATTGCTAATGATATCAAAAGTGGGGGAGGTATCAAAAGTGCGGTCGAGGTGGGCGTGGTTGGGTGGGGGGTGGAAGTGATGAGGTACAAAGCTTTAATTTAAATCACCGGAAAAGGGGTATTCTTTTTATTATAAAGAAAATTAACATATATGTGATACAAAAAGAATTGGTTTAAATACAATTAAAAATGCAAAAGATGGTACTGAATATTTTTATTATACAAAATAAAAATTAACAATAAAAATGGAGGTTTTACCCCTTTACAAAATGGAGGTTTTACCCTTTACAAAAATGGCGGTGCAGTTCACACATCGCTGGTGGCGGCACACAGGCGGTTTTACAAAATGGCGGTGCAGTTCACACATCACTGGGGGGCAACACACAGGCAGGTTTACAAAATTGTGATAGTTTGGCGGTTACAAAAAAAATGGCTGCGCACTTCACACATCACTGGTGGGTTTATGGCGCAGGCGGCTTTATGTCGGCGCGGAATTTACAAAAAATTATTTCAAAATATGTGGTATATGTCTTTTTGACAAACGACACTTCACTGTCTTTGTCGCTGCTGCTTTCCTCCTCCTCGCGTGGTGTGATGACGTAGGTAAGTATGTGGGAAAATTTGATGTTGAGGTGTTCCAGGGCCGACGGAATGGCGATGGGGACGACGAAATCGCTGATGGATGCGCTTGTGAAGCATCCTACCGATGTGACCTTGTACTCTAGGGCTGGCGTCTTGTCGAAGGTTCCGAGGTAGATGGTGCAGCGTGCGTCTATGCCGTAGTGGAGTGCTTTAGACGGGAGGCACCTGACTTCCACGACGTCGGAGTTGTTGGTTGCTAATTTGACGGTGACAGTTTTGTCTTCGCCAAAGAAGGAGATTTCTGTTGAGATGAGGTTGATGTTTGCGGGGTACTCACCCCTTGTTGTGACGTGATTTTGGTTGTCAAAAACTAGTTTGACAAATACATTGTTGCCTACTCCCACCGGATCTGTCTGACAGGGCATGTTGTTTATTTCGGTGTAAACTTCAATACCTCTCTCCGGTAGACGTTTCTGAGTACCTATTCACCCTGGTACACGATGTAAAAGTCGAACGAGTTGAGCTGGTTGATGAGTTCTGCAGAAAGATTGTTAAATCTTGTAGGTAGAAACACTTCTTTCCCGTTTTCGAGGCGAACAAACGTCCTGGGTCCGTGCTTTGTGGATATGTTCCGGACCCCTACCACGACGTATGGCACGTTCGGCTGTAACGTGGACACTGATACATACTCCGAGTTGCTCACTACTGTAGCTAGTTGGCGTAACGCGTCGTTGATCATGTTGACTTCTCTGTAGAACTTTTGCTACTGACACACATTGGGCATTGTTTGGTGAGAGGGGGAGAACCGTCAATGTGGGTAGTGGTTGTTGCAGCGGCGTAAGGGGCGTAAATTCCTTTAGCTTCAGGTGTAAGCCCCACCCATACAGCGTCCACATCTACTGGTGAATGATGCATAAAGATGGCGTTTCTCTCCACGGCTAGTAGATGGCGTTCATTTGGCTCCATCATTGTGAGATGACGACCATTTTTCAGAAACTTTATCACTAAGTCCATAGTTTGCGGGAGACTTGTCATAAGCTCACATTGCGTGGACTTGTTCGTGACGTTATAAGGTATTAGTGTTTGGACAGTGGTGCAGGTGATTTCGTGACGTCATCACGGTGCAGGTGCAACCTCGCCTTGGCTTGTCCATGGCTTCCTGGTCCAACTCTCTGATGAATATCAGATGCTCCATCTCCACGGTCGGTCCTGGTGGTGTAGTGGTTACCATACTTGCCTCCTAAACCCAAGATCGCGGGTTCGAACCCGGCCAGGACCGATGGATTTTTCCGGGCGTAAAAATCCTAAGTATGGCTTCCTTCGGAAGGGAAGTAAAGCCGTGGGTCCCGTGTCGTACATTTACGGCACGAAAAAGAACCTCAAGCCTGAAGGAGAGGCCTCTGAGCAAACTTTGTCGGCCGTTTCACGCCCTGAGTTGAATGAGACGCTGATGACCTGAGCTGTTAAAGAGCGTCCATAAATAAATCAATCAATCAATCCATCTCCACGTCATGCCTGGACTTGTTCGGGAGGTTATCGTGTTTGGACTTGTTCATGCAGATGTTTTCGTGACGTCATCACGGTGCAGGTGCGACCTCACCTTGAACTTGTTTGGACTTGTCCATGGCTTCCTGGTCCAACTCTCTGATGAATATCGGTTTTAGAAAAAGCTCCATTTCTACGAACACTCTAAAGGCTGCGCAACTAATGTATCTTGTGTATTCGGTGTAGTCATTTTTCCCCCGGGAAACGTGGGCGTTAAGCAAATACTTGCGATAGGCTGCTATTTAATTTTGTACTTCGAACTATTTCTTTCTTCTTGTGATAGATTATATCGGTGACCATACGCTGTAGGCTTTCTAGTGTCCTCCATTCCTGCATACTCAGCGATATACAGCGACCGTCCATTTTGATGATAATATTTTGTGCGCTAAATAAACGTTTAAAAAGTATGTACAGTCGGTTGGTTAACTGCCACTCTCTTAGATGAAGAGTCAAGCTCTGCATAGTCGATATCGCCTCTGCAAGCTTCTGCCACTCTGTTGAAACCAGAACCACCGCGCTGCGTCGTCCATCAACGGTCACCTCGATCTTGTATGGAGACTTAGGTGAAAACCCAACGGCTGCAAACTTGGACTGCTTGCTATTCAAGAAGAAAACATCCGATAGCGGTCCAAGCCTCTGCATGTCACTGTAACAACAAGAACGCCTCTTATGTAGCACACTATTTTCACTCGTCAATTAACCACACATAATGAATGCGACTTACCTGTTCACCTCTCTCGGAGAAACTGGTAGAGTGGATCGTGTAGCACCACATGCGCCTTCTAAAAAAATACAGGAATTACCAACATAAATGTATCAGAGTGGTATATGCATATTCATACACAGTTTGTATCAATACTAACCTTTAACAATATGCATCTCTGATGTGTAGTTTGTGAGTATCCAGAAAGACTGTAGATCCTTTTAATGACGTCATCATTGTGATTAAAATCACTTATGCTGAATTTTGAAAAGAATTCCTCCTTGCGCAGGCCTTGGAAGCAGTGAGATAGGTAAGCAACGACGTAATGGCCACAAGTGGTGCTAACATCGCCTTGCAACCTTCTAGTGTTGTGAGTCCATCTTGTACCACAACATCGATTTAAAAATTTTAGAACTTCCCCCGAAACAGGATCTATACCATAGCTATCGAAATATTCACCCCGGTCGTTCTTTGCAACAAAGATGCAGACCCAATGTTTCCCTGGTTTCGAGCTTGGTTCAGTGTTAATGACAACTGCTATGGGAAGCTGCCTATTATGCAAATTTATCGACGACAATTGGTCGCAAGCGTACACGACTAAAAAATGTGGGGTACATTTAGACAGAAGCCGGTGTATTTGCAGCGTATTCATGATACCAAAATGGTCCTGTTAGCATCATTTCTATAGTGCGATGTACTTCTGCCATCACCAACAGATTGATAGGTTCTGGAGTTTGATCTTTAAAACCCATACTTATAGACACAGTGCCGTATCGTTGCCCTGAAATGTAAGACTCCTTAGCGCTCATATCGGCTGTTAGATCAAATACCATAATGGTATAGCCGTGAGAATGTTGATGTCTGGAAATTGAATGCCCTTCGACCTTAAAGTGTATCCCGAGGCCATCTTGAAGAGTTTGAAAACATTGGAGTGAGTGACCGGCACCAAAATCGGGCTGTAGGGGTAGTGAGGAAAAACGCTGTCCGTTCACCTACAGTTGAAAAGAATTCATTTTAAAGTGTTGTAAATTGTATCGGTTTTTGTTAATGTTACCGTTGTATGCCTGGTCGGCAACCATTGCCACAACCACTCTTCGGGGTATTTGCCCTATGAAAACGTCATTGAAAGTCATGTTACTAACCCCCTTTGGAATGTTGAGAGCGTGAAATCCTACATTTTAGAGATGGTACTTTGCATTACTCTTGCTAACACCGCCTGATGTGCAAGCTTGATGGTCGGCGACGGTCTCAAGGTTTCAAAATCAGTCTAGCAGACTGAATCTCTGTGTAGGCTTTAAAGTCCTTTGTATCCGAAAAGAGATGAAAGTTGGGTGAAGAGGGTGAGAGTTTGATGGTAACGCTCACATTCTTCAAGAGCAGATTTTCCTGATTAAAGAGTGCATTGGAAAGATTACCCATTAGCTGCACAACTTTCCTTCCTTTGGTATAGTCGTTAAGCCACTTAATTCCATCATTTGCTACATACGCGTCCATTATTCCTCCCTTGTCCTTTTTCCAGAGCGAGGACTATAGTCTGCAGTTCAAGACATCTTCCGAATAATTGAGCAACGTTTCAATGTAAGTTCTATAGGGGTAGTATGGCTGCGGCATGGAAACTGTGGCATTGTTGAATGATACTTCCAATTGCTGAAACAAGGAATTTAGGGAATTGTTTACAAAGGTAACCTGCTTGTCCTCTTTCAAGTCGTTTCCACCGTCATCTACTATTCGCACGAACAGCTCAAGTACTACATAAGTCAAGTTGAGGTAATCGTCTGCATTACCAGAGTAATGAAATGTGATGGGGGCGTTTTTCATAAGTGTATTTTGAGGGTTTAGAGAAATGTAACGGTACTCCTCCAAATTCATTTGAACGGGCAAGTCTTTAAAGATGTCTAGTTCTGAACTCATGTGCACCAACGATTCGTCTGCCATTATCAAAATACGTCTAGCACCTAATGTCTTCGGCGTTTAGTCTTAAACTGATTATATATTTCACCCTTCGGGCGCTTTAATAGCCCAGTACCTATCATAGAGCCTATCTTTACATCAGCTTTCCTTTTCAAGTTAGTTCCCGCCTCCTTCAGCCTAGTCTTTAAAGATTCTTTTGGCGGTATCCCCGAACTTGCAACATCTGCAAGCACATTGACCACCATTTTCAATGCCTCTTTACCGATAGCTTTCACACCGCTCTTGAAAAACGTTAGCACGGTTCTGAAAAGACCACCGAGAGCAGAGAACAAGCCGCTACCCTTTTGATAACGCTTGCCTCTGTACAAGTGAAAATCTCGATTGTATAATGCTCCTCCAGCCTAGTTTAAGTAATATCTGGTGACAGTATCCAGCTCCATTTTGTCTGTTTCGTACGAAACATTAGAACTATAGTAGAGGAAAGCCCGTCTAAAAATGGCAAGAAATCACCGTGACCGTTCCTTAAATCTATATTCACGATTTTAAAGTCCTGTTGCATCAAAGGTACCCAGTTAAGTGGAACGAAGGACTTTTCAATAGTCATGCAGGTGTTGTCACGTTTTTCATACTCTACAGAGACGCTTTCAATGACTTGCACAAACGTGTTGCCCACCGCTTGTGGTACTATCAGATTACAGTAAATGAACATTTCGTAAGGGAAATAGGTGTTTGCCAATTTCCTGTTCAACCACGTTGTTGTATGGTTCGAAACCCATCATCTTGGCCAAAGATGCTGACAAAACCAATACATGTATGAGGTTCTTTGGCGTAGGTTTAGGAGGATTGTCAGGTTTTTCCTGCGTGTCTGGTGTAGGAGTGCCTGGTTTACGAGGATTTGGTGGTTTAGGATTGATAGGTCTTGGGGGAGTTCTAGTAGGAGTAATAGTTCTAGCTTTGTTTTTTAACGTTTGGTTTGTGCCTTGCAGGGGGTTTAATTTCTGTTTTCGATACATTTCTTCTTGAGGACTCAGCATTTTCTACATATCCTCTATATTTGCTGGTGGGAATATGACTGTTCTGTACGACTTTGATGTTAATGCTAGCAGTATTTTTGTTCTCGTTATAAATGAAAAAGTCTTCGACTTGCAAATTTTCGCGTATAACAGAGTTGACAGAGTGTACCAAATCCTTAGAATTGTGTACGATACCATGTGCCAATTGTAAGATAAATTTTGAATTTGTCACTGGCGCTACCATATTATACATTGTTCCAATGATTTGATTATCGTGAATTGCTACGTTATAGAATTTCACAGGGTACCTAACCTTTTGCAGTGCGACTTCCCATTCTCCTTGCAACACTATTCTCTCGGATAAGATGTTTGAAAATCTGGAAGTTATATTGTCAGTGAAATGCCCCATAGAGGCATTACTCACGAGCGTGAGGGAAAACGGTTTTTTTCTAATCATATCGAGGTGATAGTTGAAGCCAGAACCCACGAGTTAAACTTGATAGGATAACCTGTCCACTTAACCAAAAACTGTTTATTTCGACCGCGACTTTTAGTGTCGAGTATTTGGTCTATTTTGAATGATTCTGGAAGAGCTACCTTTTGTATATCCTCAGAGTAAAAGATGCCGTCTATGGCCTCCCCACCCAAGTCCTTCAATTTATACACAACGGGGAAACCGTATACCACCTCGTCAATCTGTAAAATTTCATCCGTCCAGTTTTGACCGTACCCCTTGGCAAACTTCATTTTCTCCTTAGATATACGCACATGGTCTCCCACATTAAATTTAACTTTACGTAGTTTGTCTGCATTCCGACCATAAACATTTTTGTAAACCTGCAAAATGTTGTCTTCATTGACATCCTTTGGAGCCATCTTTATGGACCTATGAAAGGAACTATTGTAGGACTTTAAAAGCACAGGAAGAACGTCCACGTATCTATAAGTGTTTTTATGTGTGAAATATTTCCACATTTTCGTCTTTAAGGTTCTATTGAAACGTTCTACAACACTGGCTTTGACATTATTTTTTGTAGTGTAATACTTTACACCATGTTTGGTTAAAAATGTTTTAAAGTTTTTGTTGCTGAACTCCGTTGCTTTATCTGTTTGCAATATCTTGGGAGTGCAATGAAAGAATATAGTTTTAAACGCTTCTGTAATTTCGGCCCCTTCCTTTGATTTTAATGGTATAGACGAAGCATATTTCGAGAAAACATCAATCACCGTCAAGATGTAAACGTATGGTTTATTGTGTTCCTTTACGTTGTTCATAACGTTTAGATCAGCTTCCCAAAGGTCGTCCACGTTGGTCACGTGATAATTTCTTGTGGGGAATCGTTTTCTTATCAGCCTATGAAATGTATAACTATCTGTTTGAATAAAGGACCCGATCTTAGATTTTGGTATACCGGTGGCCTTGCGAAGTTTGTCTGCAGTGCCAAAACCAGCATAGTGTAGAGGATTGAAATAGATTTTCTTCAGCGCGTTCATAGTTGCTCCCACACTTGTCCTCGAAGGTTATAAGACTTTTTTACTGGTAATCGGCTTTTATCTACTTTCGTCTTTGCTGGCTTCTCTTCCTCCTTTACCTCGAAGTCATTGGATTCCAGGTATGGTTCCCTCACTTGTGACATAAGATCGAAATAGTTCTCCAACTTACATTTTATCAACTGCCATTTTTCAGGGGGTGCCAATGTGTACGCTGTAATTTATTCATTTCTCTGATGAGTTGGTTAAGTGATTTATCCACGAGGTGAAGCTTTTCGGCAGCTTTTGGCTGTGAAGCTAGTATAATTTGCTTACCGTATTTTATTTAACTCAAATATGACACGAGCGCACTACCGAGTGAAGCCAATATCGGGAGTAGAAAAGCGGGTAAAAAACCGCCTCTCTGTACAAGAATCTTTTTCTTTTCCTTTAAGGAAAGTCGTTTGTTAATTAATTTTCTCCAGCTAGCTTTAAGCTTCTTTAAGCGCTTCAAGCAATTTATAGGTAAACTGACATGACCTCTGTATACGTTGAGTACACACTCGGAAATGGCTTTTATTAGCTCAGGGTTAGCACTTTTCAACAGTTTTTATCGCAAAATGGGTTTAGCCTTGGCTAACACTGTCAAACTTGGGTGTTGCCTTGTAATCAGTGGGATACTCAGTCTGGCAATGCTCATCCTGCCTGTGTCTGTGATAAAATGACTGAAGTGTGATCGTTGCTCGTTTATATAAACTCTCTGGGAAACACTCAAATAAAACCTTCAGAAAAGTGGTCAACAATTGGGTATAAAATAAGAAGGTGTTTCTCCTGGTAGGACACCGGTTCGATGCCTGTATTAATTTTGCGTGTACTGAGTGCAATCCAACACCAGATAGCCGTGTGGATTTTTAGTAGCCTTTTCAAACGCCTCTAAAAGAAACCTAGAGTTCTTTGACTCCATCTGTTGACAAAGCCCATCAATTTGCATTTTATCTCTATTGTTTTTAAACACGACAATGTAGTTTGCATTTAGATATATAGTTCCAAATTTCTTTCCTTGTGGAAACACGTTTTGTAATATGTAAATAATCCCAAAGCGTTTGTGATGTGAATCTCTAGTGAAAAAAATTGACAAGTTTTCCCCGTCGGTATTCGTGCATTAAATCATCTAAAATAACTAAATCTTCCTCGTTAACAGTCTCCAAATCTGGTGCGATGAACGTGCTTGGTTTAGAAGAATATTCTGACAGATGGCACCACAACACTTTTCTCATAGGGTTGTCAAACATTCGGCCTGCATTACTAATTAAATTTTTCACAAATGTAGACTTACCGCACCGCGAAGGTCCTGCAATTAGCATTGTGCATGGGAAATTAAATTTAAAGTGTTGGTTAGAAGACATTGTAGATGACTGATGTGCTCTCATTTAAACACGCCTTCTTTTATACCCGTACGGGTAGGAATCAAAGTTTTCACTCTGTACACGTTTGTTGACCACCATCCTGTAGGTCCCCTCAGGGGCCCAATTTATTGGGTACGGGGCGTAGCGACCCCGAGGCACCCGAGCTGCTCCCTCAGGTCCGCGCTTAGCGCGTTTGACTCCTTTTTAGTTTGTCTCCATTTTACTTTTTACTTTTAAACCTCCCTGCTTTTAGTCTGATGGATGCCCCCGTGTTTGATACGGTTCAAAGGTGACTGGGTAAGGGCGTGACTCCCAGCACTGGGCCATCATGTAGGGCAAGAGCGTATTCCCTGGTAAAGGCCAGGCCCGGGGAGGGGCCATTACACGCGCTGTAGACTTCCTGTAGGCGATTGGGTCCCTTTGTCTATACCCAGGAAGGTGTGACCCTGAGGTTACTTGTTCCAGGCAAGGGCAACTAACCTAAGCCGGAATGGCGCCCAGGAAGCAGCCTGCCATCGGAGACAGGTGTAATGGTGGAGGATGAATACCTATGGTGCAAGAAAATCCTCAAATAAATACTAAACGTAAGAGATTGGACATAAGAGGGGTGACTGAGGTGTCTTTCCCTCGTTTCTTGATAATTAACAGAACAGAGGAAGGTCAGTCGTTTACTCACGTGAACCCTTTCATCATTCAAAAAGGTTTGGACAGTATTTCTGGGCCTTTTAAATCGTGCATGCGCCTACGCAATGGGTCCCTATAGGTAGAAACTGTTGAGTTCGTCTGAAACTACTGCGCTTCTTAAGGCTATATTACTCCACGGTTACCCGATCCGTGTCGAGTCCCATCGTACCCTTAATTCCTCCCGAGGGGTAATAACCACCTCTGTACTCGACGGTATGACGGACACCGAAATTCAGGGTTATTTAGCCGAGCAGAATGTCACCTCAGTTTATCGTGTGCAGGCTAAGAGAGATGGTGAGGTGCAGCCTACGCGAACACTATTCCTCACATTTAATAGAGCTGAGTTACCAAACAAGATTAGGGCAGGATATGAGGTAATATCAGTCCGCCCGTATGTTCCTAGCCCTTTAAGGTGTTTCCAATGTCAGCGTTTCGGTCACACCCGCCTGTCTTGTAAGAGCCCCAAATCCGTTTGTGCTACATGTGCCTTAGAAAGCCACGAGGGAGCGTGTTCATCCGCCCCTGTATGCGTGAACTGCCGTGGTCCTCATCCAGCAACATCCCGCGACTGCCCTCGATTTCGAGAGGAGCGCTCTATTCAGGAAATCCGCGTTAAAGAGAAACTTTCGTTCTCTGAAGCCCGGAAACGCTATCAAGCCTGTCTACCTCCTGTTCCTAAGTTCGGTACGTAGCCGCCACTGCAATATCCCGACGGGACAGTAGCACGCAAACATGTGACCTGGTCTTCACCGAAACGCCTACTCCTACCAGTACCAAGCGCTCAACAGCACCCAAGCCAGTGGTTTTTGTTGCTGATCCAGTAAAATTCAAGACTGCCTACACACGGACTGACTTTATAAAATCGTCCACAAATGAAGGAAAGACTAAAAAGAAAAATCAAAGCCCCTCACCTCCTCGGAGGTCGAGCTCCCACGATGGCTCTGGGAGCAAACCCGCAAGGCGGTCACCATCGCCGCCTCTCAACACCTCCAACCGTTTCCAGGTGCTGGAATCGGTTGATCCATCTCAGCGGGAGAGCCCTCCCTCCGAGGATTTTATGGAGCAGGATGCGCCTGCTACTGCTAAACCATCGAGTCCCACGCGTTTAAAGAAAGGACGATTGATTCGTCCCTTCCGACCAAAAAGTAAGGCGGTGTTTTTATTTCTTTTACCTGTTTTAATAATGGCTATCCTTTCGTGGAACGTACGTGGGCTCCGCAGCCGAAGACCTGAACTAGAGTTGCTTTTACGATCGACTGATGCTCTGCTTTTATGCCTGCAGGAGACTAAACTTCGTCCTCAGGATACTTTCAATATTCGAGGTTACTCTTCGGTGAGATTCGATCTTCCCGCCAAAGACGGCATTCCCGCGCATGGCGGAGTTTTAATATTAATCAGGGATGACGTGCATACTTCTCCCCTGTCTCTCCAATCTAATCTACAGTCGGTAGCAACTACGGTTTCTTTTTCTGGCCTTAGTTTCACAGTCTGCAGCATTTACCTACCTCCATCGGCTACTGTCTCCGTGGTTGATCTGGACAACCTTCTATACCAGCTGCCTCCCCCTATACTGCTTTTGGGGGACTTCAATGCGCACCATCCCTCTTGGGGATCCTCTGTAGAGTGTGCGAGGGGTAGCTTGGTGGCTGATATTTTGGATCGCCACAATCTTATTTTACTGAATACAGGTGAGCCCACTTTTCTCTCAGACAGCACACACAGTTTTTCCCATCTGGACTTGTCTTTCTGTTCGGCTTCGTTTTCAGTACACTTTACCTGGCACGTTCTCTCTGATTTGTACTCTAGTGACCATTTCCCGTGTCACATTCGTATCCTGTCTTCCCAAGTACGTCCTCAGCGCACAATGAAGTGGCTTCTATAAAAAGCAAATTGGAGTCTCTTTCGTTCTCTGGCCGTATTTTCCGGGTGTCCCTTTCCCTCTATTGACGCCATGGTCGAACGCCTCAACACGATCATTGTTGCAGCCGCAAATCAGGCTATTCCCCGGTCTTTGGGGTGCTTTGCGGGTCTTTCGTCGCCACCCTACGTTAGAGAATTTCATCCGTTACAAACAACTGCGCGCGAAATGCCGTCGAGTTATTAAAGATAGCAAGAGAGCGTCCTGGATTGCCTTCGCCACATCTTTTAACCGTTTTACACTTTCATGTGTTGTTTGGAACCGACTGCGCCGGGTTGCGGGCAAACCTGGATTTACGCCCATATCCGGCCTCAAGGTATCACATTGTGTACTTACTACTCCCAAGGATGTAGCAAATACCTTAGGTCGAAATTTCGCTGAGATCTCGAGCTCTGCCCAATACCCCCCTGCCTTTCGCTTTATTCAGGAGCGAGTTGATCCTAGAGGATTTAGCTTTGCCTCAGACAACCAAGAGTGCTACAATGTCCAATTTTCGTCCAGGGAATTGGAACATGCGTTATCTGCATCTCGGCATTGCGCTCCAGGGCCAGATGGCATCCATGTTGCTATGCTGCAGCATTTATCAACTGAGGGCATGCATTTTTTACTCGAAATTTTTAACCGTATTTGGTGTGATGGCACATTTCCATGCGCTTGGCGAGTGGCCACAGTCATTCCTATCCTTAAACCTGGAAAGGACCCACACCTTCCTTCCAGTTACCGTCCCATTTCCCTCACCAGTTGCGTGTGCAAGGTGATGGAACGAATCATTAACGGGCGGCTTATGTGGTGGTTGGAGTCGAGGCACCTACTGACGAATGTCCAGTGCGGTTTCCGTCGTCATCGATGTTCCATCGACCATCTTGTGTCTCTTTCCACCCATATAATGGACGGATTTGTGAGAAAGTGCCAAACTCTTGCCGTATTTTTTTGATTTTGAGAAGGCTTACGATACCTGCTGGAGGGGCGGTATCCTTCGTACGCTTAATGATTGGCATATATGTGGTCGGATGTCTGTTTTTATTCGGGAATTTATGAAGGACCGGGTTTTTAATGTTCGCGTGGGGTCAGTTTTATCTTCTCGTTTTACTCAAGAGAATGGTGTACCGCAGGGCTCGGTACTTAGTTGTACACTGTTTGCCATCGCCATCAATTCCATAGCTGAGTGTTTACCACCGGGAATCCAATCTTCTTTGTTCGTAGACGATTTTGCGATTTATCTTTCTTCCAGGAGGACCTGTCTTTTGGAACGCCGCCTCCAATGCTGTCTGGACCGCCTTTACCTTTGGAGTGTACGTAATGGGTGCCGTTTCTCCGCAGAGAAGACGGTCTGCATGAACTTCTGGCGTCATAAGGTGTATCCTTCACCATCTCTCCATCTTGGCCCAGAAGCTCTTGTTTTCGCGGACGAAGTTAGATTCCTGGGCTTAATCTTTGACAGAACATTAAGCTGGTCTTCGCATGTAGCACAGCTCAGAGGCCGGTGTGAACGTTCTCTCTGTATTTTACGGGTTTTAAGTGGCACATCCTGGGGAGCCGACCGGACTGTTCTTTACGTTTTTATCGATCTCTAATCCGGTCCAAACTGGATTATGGCTGTATAGTATATGGCTCAGCGTGACCTTCCGTTCTTCGTCGTCTTAACCCCATTCACCACCGGGGTATCCGTGTCGCTGTTGGTGCATTCCCCACCAGTCCTGTGTCGAGTTTATGTGCGGAGGCTGGGGAACCTCCGTTGTTTTATCGTAGGGATCTTTTACTTTCTGCGTATGGTTGTCGACTGGCTACGCAACCTCGTCATCCTGCGAATGAACCGTTTTTTAATGTGTCTCTCGTCTCATTTTACGCTGCTCGGTCCTTTACTCCTAAGCCCGCTGGCTTTCGTTTCCGGGAGCTGTTAAGGACGATGGACCTGGACTTACCTGCTTTTTTCATGCTCGGGGAAACCTCCTCTCCCCCTTGGCTCTTAGCAGAGGCCCCCATCCATCTTGGGCTTACGGCCTGTCCTAAGTCCTCGACCGCAGCACCATTCATTCTTAGTCATTTTAACGAGATTGTCTCTTACTTTGCTGGATGTAATTTTATATATAATGACGGTTCTAAATCCAACACAGGTGTAGGATGTGCCTTTGTTTTTAATGAGCTAGTTTTACATATGGTCTTAACGTTGCGACATCTATTTTTATGGCGGAGCTTTATGCTATATATCGGGCTATTCCATTTATTTCTGACCACGGGCTGCGGAACAGTGTCATCTGTTCCGATTCTCTGAGTGCCCTTTTATCTCTTAAACGCCTGTACACCTACCATCCTCTTGTGCAGAAAGTTCAGGATGCAGTGTCTTCGCTTCTGATTGCTGGTGTCAGAGTGACTCTGCTGTGGGTACCTGGACACGTGGGACTCCCGGGTAATGAGGCCGCGGATGTCGCAGCTAAATCCGCCATTTTAGACCGTGCAGAGTACGAGCAACGCTTTTATATAGGGGATTTTAAACATTGTATACGTCGAGGAATTCTCTCGCGCTGGCGCGATGAGTGGGATATCATTCCCCACAATAAGCTTCGAGAAATTAAATCCACCCTTTTCATTGGTCGACTTCCTCTCGCGCGGTCCGTCGCGAAGAAGTAATTTTAGCTCGTCTTAGAATAGGGCACTGCCGATTTAGTCACCGTCACCTTTTTAATGGTCAACCAGCTCCAGATTGCCCACGATGTGACCAACCCTTTACAGTGCGTCACATTTTACTCGAATGCCCTCATCTGGCAACTTTTAGACTTTCCCTGGGTTTGCCCTCCTCTATTGAGGAGCTACTTGCCGATGATGTGGTTGCTGTGGAACGAGTGCTGCGCTTTATCCGTGTTTGTGACTTTTGGAGCAAGGTGTAAATTTTAATGGTTTTACCAATGACGGCAATTTTCGAATATTTTAAGATTTTTGTCTTTATGTAGACAATTTTATCCTTGTTGTTTGTTTTAAGGGGTTTCATTGTTATATTTTTAGGCCATTATAACACTTAATATCTGAGCTCTTGCAGATGCGTTTTGATCTGGTCTGTTGATGAGAATTTAACCCCAGTTATTAATAGCGGGTTTTATATTATTGCACAAAGTGCTACTGTTGCGCAGATTTCGGTGTGTCTGGGCGCTAATGACCTAGTAGTTTTGCGCCCTTTAAGCAATAATCATCATCATCCTATAGGTTTTCACTGAAGACTCAGTTACCACAGTTCCTAGAAATCTCCTAGAAATCTGTGTGCCTTCAAGTACTACCGATATTGAACTATCCCTCAGTACGGTGTTCCTGATAACGTCAGAGTTTACATTTTCCAAATTCCCCGGGTTGAGGGTGATGCCTTTAATTTTACAGACAGAGTGCGTCTTATCCCCACATTTAACCTCTATGGTGTAACTTTTTGGGCCTGTAGATGCAAATCTGCAAATATACGGGCCATCGCCGTACTTTTCTATTTCATCTGTCATACATCCTAAAAATGGGCCCGTGGGAGGCATCCATTCCCCCGGTCTGTATGTGGCTATAACAGAATGTGTGTCGAAATAAAAACACGCGCTCACCCAATCTCCTAAGATAGGAATAGAGCTCGATTCTTGCATGGGCAGTTATATATGCAGCTATGACTGTGTTAGTGGTGCAATTCAATTTGCGGTTCTGATCGCAATGTTACCATACCACGTACATCACCTCCTCTGTAGCGACCAGGTAAGACTGTACCTCTACACCTGGGTCGTTAAGTAGGTCTATGAGCCTCGAATAATTTTTCACAAGCTCACACGTGGACAGGTGGATCGCAATATTTCCATACCACGTACATCACCTCCTCTGTAGCGACCAGGTAAGACTGTACCTCTACTCCTGGGTCGTTAAGTAGGTCTATTAGCCTGGAATAATCTTTCACAAGCTCACACGTGGACAAGTTATCTCTTTGGCCATATTTTCCCCAAAAGGAGTTTAACATCAGTTTACCCAACTAGCGCCTGCCAGGATTGGTTTCAATAGCGTCTTTGTCCAGTGCTACGCATTCTTTTTCCAAAAATCGTGCGATATACTCATTTCTCATGGCAGGAGTGTCGCAGTCTTTGAGCCAACCGGAGGCTTCGGTTTTAATTTTCAAAAACTGAATCACATAGTCCTGAAAAAGCCCCTTTTCTCCAGTGGAGGGGTTATAGTGTACCATGTCATACTCCTATATTTCATACACATGAATCACCCTATAACCTTCCTCTAATGCGACTTTAATCTCGTCCACTACCCAGGTATCTGTCATACATTTTCGTCCTCTGTATGCATGCACTCTGTCTGATTCTCCATCTCTGCACATGTGCGACATACCGGAACATAAGTTTACCGTTAATGCGCGATGGCAGAACGGGGTGGTACAGTCTTTCCGGGGGAAGAATTTTACACTTATAATACCACACTCAACATCTTGCAAATTTGGTAAATTATCCACATGAATCTTTGGGTATCCAACGGGGTAAGCCTTGGTCTTATTTTTGAACGGGTACAAACTGCACACATAATAGTAAAACATTTTCATATCTCCAGGGGCCTCGCAGTAGGTTTTCGTACAATTTGTACGTCCACCAAAGAAGGCATCTCGTGGGTTGAGAGGCTCGGGGTAGGGAAAACTTTTGACAAATTCTGCCAAAACTCTATCGGCCTTAATTAAGCCATTGAACTCACACTCCCACATCTCGGTCACGTTGTAGCCAGCATCTCTCATCATCTTCGTGACCTTCACGGTGTCCTCATATCTGGAACCCATGGTCTGGTTACACGTGTTGTATAACCTAGAATTCCTATTCGGGTAACAACGTGTGCAACCGTGGTAGAAGCATCCATGAAAGAAATAGATACATTTCCCTTCTTCTTTGTACCCGTCCACTTTATGCCCTAAAAGTTTAATTTCCCGGCACCGATAAGCATGCTGTATGATGATTGATTGCTGCTGTTCCAACCAAGACAGCCAGATACACGCTACCCGCGATTGCTTATCAGCTAAGCGGTATCCTCCTCCGGGAATAAGTGGAATTTTATTTCTTGGCATGAACCGTTTCCTGTAAACATTCATGCATGCATGAGCTATGGTGACGCATTCTCTAAACGGATCAACACCGTTCTCGTCAATAAATTGCTTCCTAAATTTGGAAACACCCTGACTCAAAAGATAAAGGTCAGTTTTACAGTAAGCCACCATTTCTTTTTTCATGTCAAAGACATAATTTGAGGACACCTTTTTATTTTGCCACTGCTCGAAAGTCTTGCGGACATCAACACTCATGCCTTCTGAGCAGTAATATTTTTGCTCAGGTACAGGACCAACATACTTTTCGTTTTCCTCGGTGTTGAACAGAGAAGGAAAATAACCTTTACATTCAGGGAGTTGAAATGTCTTTGAAAAGCGAGACAGTGGCATAGGAATAAAATTCAAATAGTCTAGAAAAGTCACACTCTTATACTTCATTCTGTAAATTTTGCTTCCATTCATAATGAGCTCGGGGTCCCAATTTAGGCTGCCCACCATGTGCTTTAACTAAAACTGCCCATTATACGACCTCAAGTTGTGTGCTATGAAGACAATGTCTCGGGATTCGAACCCGGGCTGTATGATGTGGTCAAACAATTCTTTCACAGGCTCCTTGTCAAATACCCATTCTTTAACACCACGCTGTATACAATAGGACATATTATGAGACTTGTCTACACACAGGCCGCAGGTTTTATACATTATACATAGATTAGGAATATGTTCAAACACGCCTGCTGAATAAAGAGTGTTCTGAGTGCATTCGAAATCTATGAACATGAACACGAAATTCTTTCGCAAATTTGGTGAATTGTATGGCTGAATGTAGCACTCGTGGTTAGCATTCACGTGGATCTTACAAGTACCACAATAAATTTCACCGCACTGGTGAGGAGTTTTCCTAAGCCTCATATTCACAACTTTGTTACACAACGGGCATACTTTTTCTATGTTACACACTGACATGGTTTTAGGGTAATATTTCCCCATAATCAAATGATTATTAAAACAGGTCTGCCCATTGAAATCGCGATGACATGAGTCGCATTTCACATACCTATCAAATGAAGTTGGACAATTCTGTCGACACTTGACACAGTTTAGGTCACACCGGTGAGTTTCTTTTTTATTAAGTGGGGGAAAATTACAATGTCGGCAATACTACTTACATTTGAATGCCCCATGTAGGTTTACAATTGCGTTAAAATGGCTGTCGTGGAAGATTACATCGATATTTTATCGGTGTTAATTTCCGACTTGTAGAGGACTTTTTACCATTATAGCCGCCAAAAACAGTGATGGAATACTCCTTTAGTACCATCTCAAAGAGTTTCACGTCGTTAAGTGTAAACGGGCCATCGGTTTTGCCTATTTTCTCACACAACTCTACAGCCTTTTGTTTTTGCAGATGATCATAACGCTTAATAGAACCATAATGAACATCCCCGTCAATTTTGGATTTGCACACTGCGATGGGTCTAGGTAGACAAAGATTGTCTTTGTTTTTAATTTCTATAATTCCTCTGTTTTTACCACAGTCGTCGCAGCGTTTGTAGCATGAACCTGATATTTCATTTGTCCAAATACACGAAATTTTAATCGCCCCTCCCAACAAAAATTCTTTGTTACTTTGCATTATTTTCTCCGTTGATTTCAATATAGCTTCGGGATTCACCTGATCAAACCTACGAACACTCATGTTAAATGGCCCAGCAGGATTTTTGGTATCATGAATGGTTATTCCTATGAACCCTGGCTCATTTTTAGTAGATTGTCATCAACAAAACATAAATAATCATGAAACACCTTGGAAACCCATTGGTTAGGATCTGTATCTTTAGGCATCAAACTCACCATAATTTTAGTTTCAGCATACCCAGAATAAAAATTTTTAGCTGCCCTCTGGCTATGGTTTATAATTTCGAAAGTTGGTTGCAAGCTTGCACTTACCTGTGGCTCAATGCTAGCAGCAGGATGATCAGCAGAAGATGGTTCACCAATAGAAATTTCACCATTTCCGGTAGAAGACGCGCCCCCACCGGACGAGGAGTTTCCGGTAAATGACTGATCGCAGTCATCACTACTGGTAGAATGATGATCACGGCCTTCACCGGAGCTTCCAGTAGAAGGTTGATCACCACCGTTATTTCTAGCAGTATCATTTCCGGTAGAAGGCCGTTCGCAGTCACCAGTGCTGGTAGAAGGGTGAACACAGTCTCCAGTGCTTGCAGAAGAATGGTCACAGCCCTCACCGGAGTTTCCAGTAGAAGGCTAATCACCTTTGTTGACTACCCCGTCAAAAATTGACGTGAAACCGTCAACTAGACTCCGCTCACCACCACTGCGTGCTCTCTTGAGAGTGAGCTTGTTCCCATAGCGTGCTCTCTTGAGAGAAATGCTGGTAGAAGGATGATCACGGCATTTACTAATAGAAGACTTGACGTGAAGCCGTCAACTAGACTCCGCTCCCCACTACTGCGTGCTCTCTTGAGAGTGAGCTTATTCCCATAGCGTGCTCTCTTGAGAGAAATGCTGGTAGAAGGATGATCACGGCCCTCACCGGAGTTTCCAGTAGAAGGCTGGTCACCACCATTATTTCTCGAAGTCTCGTTGTCGGTAGAAGGCCGATCGCAGTCACCAGTGCTGGTAGAAGGGTGAACACGGCCATCACCGTTCCCAATAGAATATTTGCCTATGCAGTCTTTGTTGACGACCTTGCTAAGCTTGTTGATGTTAGACATGATTACCACGAGATATAACTACTTTTTCGGCGCGACAGAACTTTTATACATAACACTCCACTCCTAAGACCACGCCCCAGCCAATGAGAACGGTTTTTCTACTACGCATGCGTAATCCTTCAACCAATAACCGTACACGGGGGTTTCTACTGCGCATGCGTAACTCTTCAACCAATCACCGTACAAAAAGGCTTTGGTGAGGGGAAGGCATTCATTTTGCTAAGAGAGAAAATACAGGTGTAGGTTTTTCGTCACATAAGAAAGAAATACAAAAAAAAAACACCTTTTATGTTTTTAGTTACCAAGGGGTAGTACTACTAAGCATAGTTCAGCAACGCTTCTTCTTCTTCTTTAGTAACAATGACTTTTCTGGTCCAGTACAGAAAATCGTCATGAAAAGAAAATAATACACTTTAAGGCAGGTGTTGTTACTCAGAATTCTTTTAAAAGCACACGTGAAAGGACAAGCGATGTCCGGAGGTTTGTTAAAAGAAATATACAAACGAATTTATAAGAAAGAAATCTTGCTTCTTTTAGTGACAATACTCGTTCAGAAATGGCTGCTCCCTTTTAGAAATGCTGGTGACGGGATTTTCGCTAAAAAGAATATATACAGGTGTCTCTATAAGAAAGAACATTCCTTCTCTAGTAACTTTTCTGGATCAGAATTATTTTAAAGCCATGCGTGAAAGGACAAGCGATGTCCGGAGGTTTTGTTAAAATAAATATACAAATGAATTTATAAGAAAGAAAACATTGCCTCTTCAGTGACAATAATCGTTTAGAAATAGCTGCTCACCTTTAGAAATGCAGGGGGACGGCGTTTTCGCTAAAAGGAATATGTACAGGTGTCTCTATAAGAAAGAACATTTCTTTCTATAGTAACAATGACTTTTCTAGACCAGAATTCTTTTAAAGCCATACGTGAAAGGACAAGCGATGTCCGGAGGTTTGTTAAAAGAAATATACAAATGAATTTATAAGGAAGAAAACATTGCCTCTTCAGTGACAATACTCGATTAGAAATAGCTGCTCACTTTTAGAAATGCAGGGGGGACGGCGTTTTCGCTAAAAGGAATATGTACAGATGTCTCTATAAGAAAGAACCTTTCTTCTCTCTAGTAACAATGACTTTTCTGAACCAGAATTCTTTTAAAGCCATGCGTGAAAGGACAAGCGATGTCCGGAGGTTTGTTAAAAGAAATATACAAATGAATTTATAAGAAAGAAAACATTGTCTCTTCAGTGACAATGCTCGTTTAGAAATAGCTGCTCACTTTTAGAAATTCAGGTGACGGTGTTTTCGCTAAAAGGAATATATACAGGTGTCTCTATAAGAAAGAACATTTCTTTCTATAGTAACAATATTCGTTTTGAAGAAAGAAACTACCCATATAGTTTTTGACTTTTCTGGTCCAGAACAGAAAATCGCTATGAAAAGAAAATAATACATTTTAAGAGCGAGGTCCCAGCGACCGGCAGAACTCTCTTCGCTCGGGATGCTATTGTTAAACACGCAGGTGCGGTGGGCAGGTGCAAGCATGTCAGTGGGGGACTGGAAACCCAGTGGCGGAAGGGCTCTATCTTAATTACGATATCATTTTGCGTATTTGTGAACACCCCCGCGGTACATTAAATGTATATGTTAATTGATTTCATACACCCCTTTTCGGTGATTTATATTGAATGCTTGATAATCCATTTAAATTGAGATTTTGATATCAATCCCCCCACCCCCTCCCCACCCATAAGCCCACTACCCATCATCCCCCACCCATCATCCCCCACCCAGCATCATCCTCACCATCGCTCTCCACCACAACGCCCACCCCCACTTTTGATATCATTAGCATAATGAATTTAATCGGTTCAATTAATTTAATCACCGGAAACTGGATATATACTACTGACCCACCCTCGTATTTACCAGTGCTGGTTTCCATAGATCTGGGAATACTTAACTTTGCCTCCATTGTTTATTCTCGACTGTCTTTTGTATGCAAAATGTAATTTATGCAATATTTCTACTTGTTCTTCTTCACATGACTATCCGGAATAATAAACCTTAGTATACCACTACATTGAATAATTTTATATATTACTCTTATAACTTGTTAAACTTCTTACATAACACAATTAGAAATTCACCTTTGTATATATTCAAAAGAACAGTCCGATCGACTCTGCTGCAAAATGCTCACTATATTGTTGACGAATTTTTTAATGTAAGATTTCAATATTTTGATTAAATATTTTTTCCTTTTTAATTTTAGTCTGACCGTGTATTTTTACATATTAACCTATGCGAATATATGGTAATATACAAATAAATATTCAATAGACTATCAAACAAGCAGGAAGCATCGTGCATTACATTTTTTCCCACTGGGACGTTTTTTATCAGACGGGACAGCTGGTTAAAATTTTACACTTTTCAGGAAAATGGGGAATTGCACCAAGTTACTCCATCGTTACAACAGGCGTTTTAAAATTGTCGACTTAACTCATTTGCCAACCACATACTCCAAAGTAAGAGAAAAGACGGTTCATGTGTGCAGATATTTCCCTACTACAGTTCTACGAGATCATATCGTGTGTCATTTTGTTTTCACTGCATTATATGTAAAATATTCACAACCTGTTTTCTCTCTTTCATCTTTATTATTCTTTTATGTAACATAAGTGTCTTAACTTTTCTTCATAAGTCTCATGGCTACGTTTATGTTTTGTGCACATGATGCATGTCAATTTTTTGTGTCTAGAAGGGTTATCGCTGATACTGCTATGTTGGGCCGATAATGAGTAGTTGATAGGAACTGCATTATTGTGCAGACTAGAGTGGATGTGAGTTGAGGTGAGTGCAGTGGGATTATTGCTTTCTGCTCGGAGATAAAGAATTATTTGTGTATCTGGTATGAACGGTATATTATCATTTCCACCAGTGCAGTATCCTATGTATGCAGTTTTGGAAACTATAAGGTATCCCAAAATGGACACAATTTTTGATTTAATAATAAAACGCATCATTTATTTGAAAAGTTCAATATTGTTAAGTCAGTATATGGCACAAACACTGCCATTAAACACGAAAAAAAACTTTAGGCAAATATCGTCCATGGCTTAGTTGACACACCTTCATTCTGGTGGCAAAAATTTAAACGACTTTAGAGCAAAGTTTCGGCTGAATTTCATCCATGAAATGTCTAATTTCTATCTTGAGTTGAGGGAATCGCACGATCTCGGTGGCCAATTTTGATCGCCGTTGTGAAAGAGGTGAATGTTCGACGCTGTAAATGGTTCGTCGATTTTCAGTGTTTTATTCGATCTTAAATGAATGCATATGCAGACTTTTTGTTAAAATTAGCTGCAACTGTTCTCGGAATTGTTGAAAACGCGACAAATGGACTTCATTGGGTTCATAGCAACCTGACCTGAATGTTACCCTCTGTCTGACGAGGGTAACATTCTCTACCAAACGACAAGAATGTCCGGGTGATTTGATGTTCTCTGTCGGTCCTGTATCTTCAAATTTCCTTACCAGTCTCTGCATTGTTGACACGTTAAGTTTTCCAAAAATTACAAGAAATCTTCGAACGGTCTCTACATAACATTCACTGTACTTGAAATGCACTTTCAGAATCAGGACGCGTTTGATCTTACGTGTATCTCTCCATTTAGCTGATAGCAATATACAACAGTCGTTGTATATGGCGAACAAATAATAGTCTGCTAAATTTCAAGTTCGCCAAACTAAAAAACCGACAGACTCTAAATTTAAAGTTTGCGTTCATTAAGGGAAACCCTATATATTTTTAAACTATTGAATGAATGAATGAATGAATTAAGCCACTTATGTACCATCCAAGGCTAAGGCCTCCGCAAGCGGGGGACTTATTTATTTCTCATACGGTGAGCTCCATATAAGCTATTGTCTCTATGAATTTGTTAAGTGTATAATGTTTCTTATTTTACAAGTTTAACATCAATTTTACTGGAAGGTTCAAGTGCTGAGTCTAGCTATGTTTCATTAGCTCATATGAATAAAGGGTAGTATTTGCTTATAGTACGCCCTTAAATATTTAATGGATTTTGTTTGAGTAAAAATGTATAAATACTTACTACCTGTAGCAAAACCTAAGATAATTTCGGGAGTTATATTAGCTATATATGTTAGGTAAATATATTTTAGACAATACTAGTGGAGAGAAGTAATTGCTAGGTTGATGTTAAGTTTTTACAATAGGCATGCTAGGTTCTTTACTTAGTGTAAGCTATGGCGATATTCAAACAAGGAAGACATACGAGGGTAGGCCTATAAGTTTCCGGCCTAACCATTTTCTAGGTACTATAAAGACAAAAAGTATATCTCACTTTTCAATATGTTACCCTTTATTGCAATACACCTCTCACATCTTTGAAATAATATTTCAACCCCCCCCCCAAATAATCAGAAGGCTTATCTGCAAAATGGGCATAAACAGCATCCATCACTTCTTCGTCACACTGAAATTTCCTTTCTCGAAGATCCTTCTTGAGTTCTGAGAAGAGGAAATAGTAGCTGAGAGCTAGATCTGGACTTCAAGGGGCCAATCCCCTTGAAGCCATGTTTTTTCACAGCTTCCTTTGTAACAAGAGCTGTGTGCGCAGGCGCGTTGTCGTGAAGAAGGCGCACACCACCACTGAGCTTTCCTCGCCTTTTCTCTTTGATGGAAGCACGTAGTCTGTGCAGTAGGCCAGTTAGTACTCTCCATTTACTGTGGTGTTCCTCTCCTTGAAGGCATTGAAGAGTCCCACAGTCCCAAAAGATTGTGGCCATGATCTTCTTGGTTGATTGAGTGGCCTTGGCCTTTGGAGGCAGTACTTCGCCAGGTTTACGCCAATCCATTTATTCTCTTTTGAACAAGGGATCACAGTAGAGGATCATAATTTCATCTCCTGTAACAATGGTTTGCAGAATTTCTCTCTCGTTGCCACGGCAAAGCTCCAAAAATGCCTGACAACAGGTGATTAGTTGCTGCTTTTGAACTGAGGAAACAAGCCTAGGCACCCATCTTACACTAACTTTGTTCATATTTAAATGTTCATGAATAATTCAATGTTGTTTTACAAAGGCACAATCTTGCTGCTATTTCTGTAACTTTGAGCCACCGGTCTTCCATAATTTCCCCTTTCACAAGAGCGATGTTTTCAGGAGTGAGCACCTCCGAGGGCCGACCTGCACGCTCTTCGTCTTCAATGCTTCCTCGATCCATTCGAAAACGTTTGGCCCATTCTTTTAAGGAAGAATATAAGGGGGGTGTATCCCCATGTACACCGTCCAATCGCTGTTTAATTTCATTTGGAGTAAGTCCTTCTTTTTTGAACTTAATAACAGCTCGAAACTCCATTTTGAGCATGTCACATCTTCTACACATAGCTTTCTTTATGCTACTATATCTGAACAAGTGAACACAGTCGAGCGGAAGTTTCAGCTGAAATTATTTACTTAACAGATGAGGGTTTTGTGAAGGCTATAATGCTTATCAACGAGGGCGGAAACTTATGGACCTGCCCTCGTAGGCGAATTTATGATTGCAAACAAATTATTGTGATTTGAAGAACAGTATAGATATTCTAACAAATAAATTTTTGCCGGAGCATATTAACACTAGAAGTGCAGAACTTTCTCTAAAACACCAGAATTAAATAATCTTACGTTACTTTGCTGATACAGGCAAATATTTGAACTAATTGTGTATTGTTAACCTCAGTATGTAAATACTAAACCGTAGAGTTTTAAGTCGCAAAATTGAGAGCATTGTTTAAATTTATTTTATGACTTATAACGTACAAATTTTTTAAGTGGACGTTTTCAGAACGAAGTAGCCAATTATTTAGGCATCATCTTAGCACCGTAACAAAAACAGTATATTTGTTCATTGATCGCATGGTGATAAATGCAACAGTTGGACAAATTTTCCATGAACAGTACATGAAATCAATGAGACTTGACTTCTATGGCAAACGCGATTTAGAACGTCCACTCTAATCGATGAGCTAGATTGTACACATATAGAAATTAAAAATTCTATCTTGCATGGAGATGAATACATAAACCGAAAGAGCTATTCCAATATAAATGTGCACGTTACTTACGATGCTGACAAGTATCTCTGCTGATTGGTCTGGTAGTTATAACGGAGCCAGGGTTGGAGGAGGAGCCCAATTAAAGGATTAATGTTCCAGTTTGATGCTGCTACCTATTTATTGAATGTCTCGAGGTATGGAATATTCTCTTCGCTCATTGCATCCTTCAAACCACCAAGAAATGATGACGGGAAGTTCTTTAATATCATTCATTCATTCATTCATTCATTCATTCATTCATTCATTCATTCATTCATGTCGAAAGGGTGCTTAGACAGCTGAAGAAAAGGTTTCCAATCCTCGGCAACTGTGAAAAAGTAGTATATGAAAAATACCAAAGGTGATGACACCTTGTGCTCACTTAAATAATGTAGCAGAGCATTTTAATGTTGACGAGGATGAAGGGGAAGAAAATGAGAACGTTTTAATGAGCAGTATGAGAACCTGATGACTAAGGAACGAGTCGGTCCTGGTAGTGTAGTGGTAACCATACTTGCCTCCTAAACCCAAGATCGCGGGTTCAAACCCGGCCAGAATCGATGGATATTTTCGGGCGTAAAACTTCTAAGTATAGCTTCCTTCGGAAGGGAAGTAAAGCCGTGGGTCCCGTGTCGTACATTTACGGCACGAAAAAGAACCTCAAGCCTGAAAGAAGAGGCCTCTGAGCAAAATTGGTCGGCCCTTTCACGCCCTGAATAGAATGGGACGGTGATGACCTGTGTTGTTAAAGAGCGTCCGTAAATAAACAAATCAAAAAAACCCCTAAGGAACGAGGACAACCCAAACGCAACAAATTAATCGGATGCAAACATATGTAAGAAATAGAATTGTAAAAGATTACATGAAGGTAGGTTCATAAGTTTCCGGCCTCGCCGATAAGGATTATCGTCTTCAAAAAATCTTTATTTGGTGTCATACCTTATCATTTTAAATAATTGCAGTTGTAGCTTACGTTCCGCTGTGTTCAGTTGTTCAGATCTAGTTGCATAAAGAAGGCTATGTGTAGAAGATTGTGACATGCTCAAAATGGAGTATCAAATGAAATTAAACAGCTATTGGACGGTGTATATGGGGTAGCACCCCCATCATATTCCCGTAAAAGAATGGGTCAAACGTTTTCGAATGGATCGAGAAAGCATTGAAGACGAAGAGCGTGCAGGTCGGCCCTCGGAGGTGCTCACTCCTGAAAACATTGCTCTTGTGGAAGGAGAAATCATGGAAGACCGGTGGCTCATAGTTACAGAAATAGCAGCAGGTTGGACCTTTGTAAAACAATATTGAATTATCCATGAACATTTAAACATAAACAAAGTTAGTGCAAGATGGGTGCCTAGGCTTGTTTCCTCAGTCCAAAAGCAGCAACGAGTCATCTGTTATGAGGCATTTTTGGAGCTCTGCCATGGCAACGAGAGAGAAATTATGCAAACCATTGTTACAGGAGATGTAACTATGGTCCTCTACTGTGATCCCTTGTTCAAAAGAGAATCAATGGAGTGGCGTAAACCTGGCGAAGCATCCCCTCTAAAGGCCAAGGTCACTCAGTCAACCAAGAAATCAATGGCCACAGTCTTTTGAGACTGTGAAGGAATACTCTTCATTGACTTCAAGGAGAGAAACACCACAGTAAATGGGGAGTACTAGGCTGCCCTACTGCACAGACTACGTGCTTAATCAAAGAGATAAGGCAAGGAAAGCTGAGAGGTGGTGTGCGCCATGTTCACCACAACGCACCTGTGCATACAGCTCTTATTGCAAAGAAAGCTGTGAAGAAATGTGACTTCAAGGAGATCGACCATCCACCCTGCAGCCCAGATCTAACTCCCAGTGACTACTGTTTACTCTTCGCAAACTCAAGAAGGACCTTCGAGGAAGGAAATTTGAGTGTGACGAAGAAGTGATGGGTGCTGTTTATGCCCATTTTGCAGATAAGACTTCTGACTATTTGATGGAGGGTTGAAATTTTAATTCAAAAATGTGAGAAGTGTATTGCAATAATGATTTTTTATTTTTGTTTTATCGTTATTACTTTTTTAAGGTTAAGGAAATATTATAGATTATTTTTATTTTATTTTTATTTTTTATTTATTTTTCAATTTTATAATTTTCAATGTTATATAAGCCAGAAAGTAGTTCCAAATCTTCATCTGCTGTTTGTGTGAATTTGCCACTACACTATTGCTTAATCTTATACCTTTCCTTCTCTTCCTTTTCCATTTTAATTTTATTTATTTGGATAACTACTCTTTGCTATTCTGAAACTGACAACAGTTTGGTTTCAGTTTCATATATTCCTATAATTGTAGCATCATTGCCATGGCTGTGGTTGTCTATACTTTTGATTTCGGCAAATGAAGCACCAGGAAAACTGGATTTGTTTTATTCTCAACCAGAAACCTCAACATCTCTTTCTCACAGTTCTTCAGCTTGTTGACCTTGTTCCCTGTGCCCTTCTGTTTTCTTCTTCAGGTCGATTTGATGTTATTTAACAGTTTCTTAAGCTGCTTTCCAAGTGCGTTAGAAAAATTTTCAGCCCATGCTCTTGTTTTTTTATAAAACAATTTAAAAGCGTCTTGATTTGTAAAGTATGACAGAATACTGGCCAATCAACCTCAATAAATAGATCTTTCTAGATATTTCTCATTTCCATTTTCCACATCAAACCTGTCTCCTCGCCCGATGATGACATTCCACCAACAGCAAATAGGAATTGACTCACTTTCTTACAGTCGCCATGGTGGCACTCTCATAGGATAGTATTAATTTTAACAGCAAATAATAAATGTGGTGTTTGGACAATAAATTTAACTACAATGAGAAATTTTGGTAAAATTAACCTGAATGTAGATAATGTGCAAATTAACTACAATCAAAATGTAAAATGTGAGCCAAACCCTAGCATATTAACAACTACATTTTCAATATTAAACATCATGAAGTATGACAATAATGGGTAGAATGTGAAAAGTGCAGATTCAGCATAATCTGGGCGCGAAATTAGTTTATACAACAGTTAATATTACTTATTATTAGCTCTTTTTTTTTCCCTGGCGTTTAAAGTGGAGAAACACGAATTTTGTGCAGTTCATGACTTTCAACATTAAATATTCCCAATGTAACACATCTAAACGGCGCAACATAAAAAAATATTAATAACATTTGAAAAAAAATACTACTTCATGATCTGTACTCTACTAATATACTGTGCTACATTTATTTTTTATGATGGCTGATCATTGCGTTATGGAAGAAAAACTAAAGGATGGATAAGAATTGAGGATTAGAAACAAATACAGAGAAAACAAATTCACATGTATTAGAAAAGAAATATTTTGGAAACTGGAGCTAGTGAAACATAAGGAATATAGAGATTGAAATATTCGAAAGTGAAAATAAATAAAATTGGGAGATTAGTTAAGAAAAGCGTACACATGCATATATATATATTCGCATTTATTTCACAGTACTATAAAACTGTAACCCAAGATGCATTATTATACCGCTTGTGAAACTGAACTTTAGCAACAGAAAACACACTATGATTAATGATCGAAATTTGATTGTTTAGGACAATTCGATAGAATTTAAGGAATAGAGAAAAGTAACATAACAAAATTATTTCAAAGATGAAGGTATAAAATACAACAGAGACTGAAATTTAAGAAAAAATTTAAGAAAAACGATGAAAGTGTTGAGGTAAATACTCGAGTGGACTACTACAAAGTCAATACTGACTGAGAATAATTTTTTTTAACTTATGAAGCACACTAGGCAGAGTCAAGGTTGGCGTAACACCGAGCTAGATCTGGGCTGTATGGAGGGTGGGGCACACTCCGATATTCTTTCTGGAAAAAAAAGTTGAACGTGAAAGCGTGTATTGTTGGTAAGGGCACCAACCAAAAGGATGCAGATCAGGGTGTTTTCGTCACGTGCTCGGCCAGAAAGCTCAAAACAGTTTTTAATACGCCTAATGCTGTTATTTACGGGGAGGGGGACTTCATATAGCCACGTCAGTTATCACTATAGCCTTTCCTGCAGGCAGAACAACCTTGGTCTTCTTTGGTGCCGGAGAACCAGGTGTTTTCCAGCCTTAGCTCGCCTGTTTGCTTTTGGAATCGTAATGGTGAAGCACTTGTAATAATGAAATGCAGGTATACCTCGCCATGCTGTGCTACTAGATGCTGAAACACCTTCTGTCCAGGCATCAGCAATCTGGCACAGACCTGTCTTGTGAATACATCATTCACTGTTATTCCACAACCTTCCCGAACAATGAATAATATCTGTTAATTATGGTCTTGTTCACTGCAGTGTTAGGAGCATCTGGACCGCCCTGCTTTGTTGTTAAAACACGGCTCTCCTTAAACCACGGAAGTGAGATTGATTGTGGCTGAATATCATCGCCACACGCTTGCTATACCATCGTGTACACTTCCATATCGTATTTCTACTAACGGAAGCAAAATTTCAGAACAATGGACTGCTTGTTACCGCCTGTGGTGCTTCAGTAGTAAAAACGGGCGTTAAACACTAATAAAAAAAAACAAAATAAAAAAATTCTGCTCATTACGAAGCGACACGCTGTTCCAATTTTTTCCGCCAATCACGTGAGATTGTTGTAATGAAAAATTGTTTCGCTGTCTTATCTTTGCTGTGAGATGAGAGAGACAGAGAGAGAGAGCATTCTCAATGTTTATTCCTCCGCCCCCATTCGCGGAGTACAAATAAAATTACATAGACAACGTAGAGATTGAACAGGGATATGGAAAGGTAGTGGAAAGGGGTGATGAGCAACCATTGGAATGGAACAAAATTACAATAATTTGGTGAAATTAGAAAATGAGCTATTAAAAAGTATTAAAATCAGAATTTATCAGCTTAAGAAGCCCAAGGGTAACTTCTAATATAAGTTAAATTCTAAAGATCCGAAATTTGGTCCTGGCGCACTTTTACTTCGTGTGTACAGAAAGGAAATTGCGTAAATAAGGTCATCTATCAACAAATCATGAACACAGTTGCAATAGTACTACTAAGTAAACAAGGCAATAACTCAAGTTTCATGAGTACAAAGCAATGTGTCCACATAATGTTAATGCAGAATTAACCAGTACCCAAGTCTTGCCAACAAATCCGCCTTTTATTCCAGTACAAGATGGTAGGCTTGTGAAAGTCGGACAAGAAACTATCGTATCAATTAAAAAAGGTCAGGTGATCCTTATCCAGAAATGTTTATGATGATTAAAAAATATTTTCACATGTTCGCTATACCAAATAGCAAAAGAAATAAAAAATGAATCACAAATAATGACTTGGAAACATATGCATAACTTTTTATTATAGTTTAACAGCCTGAGCGCCGGAGCAAACGGGTTTACCAGAAATTTATAGAGTTGGAACGAAGCATACAAATCACACACGAAACAAAGTATTATAATATAAATTTTGTTGAATGCAATAAGAGCATGTAAAATCAAGTAACGTTCAAGATATAGCTTGGAAAATGTTCAAATAAAATTTGTTACGGGGTTGAAATAAAATATTATACTACTGAACATTACGAAAAAATTAACTGAGATTACTTTTTGCTAAATCGTATTACATATTACAGAGTTACGTGCTGGAAGAGCGCGACTATGTACCAAGAGAAACCAGTCGTCAAGGCCATGGGAGACATGTGCAGGTAGCAACTTATATTTACTTTGAAGAAAGATTTGTCAGCGAGTAGTTGTGCATTCGTGTGTTACTCAGTATTTTCACTGTGTGTAAATTGTGTGCTAATTGATCTAGTAATGCCATTGTATATAATCTTGAAGAATGGGTTTTTGTGTACGATACATAGGTGAGAACGGAATCTTGGAGAGAAGCGGTAAGGCAATTGGCAAAAAAAGATTCTGATAATCGTGCTCCAAAAGGAGAAACTGTTGGCTAACTTTTTAAAAATGCACGAGAAAGGATCTCTCAATGATAAGAAATGTGTACCCAACTGCCGTGTTCTTATGGCAGAAAATTATATGAACTATAGGAATTTCCTACGCCGAAGCAGACAATGTATTGCTGCTGAGGAGCACCATTTTAAACAGATTTGTGATATTATCAGTTTTACATATAATGCCATTTTATGCTTTCAGTAAAAATATAAAACTGGATTACCCCGCCACTCCATCTCCATTTTTCTGGTTGCAGTAGCTTCACTTCCCCTCCCAGGTGGCCCATTATTCAAATATTCTCTGTACATCACTCAAGTTTAACATTATCCTTGTGTATAATTCTTTCAGAAAGCGATTTCTAGTGATGAATTATCGGCCATAGACGCAGGTTTTATACTTGGTTCTGTTGATATTTACATGAAACAAACTATTTCTTGGCAGTTGATTTGTTCAACATGTACTGGAATAAATTAGAAGTGGAAGCCTTTTACGTTACTAGTCATTCGAAAGAACCGCTTGATTACACGAAATACTATGCTGGGAAGGATTACAAAAGATTCTTTAGACATTTTATTTGCTAAAATAAAGATCATAAATCTACGCCTTGAAACTAAAGAATGTTGCATCTTCACTAAGACATATTACAATGTCTTAGTTTTTCAACAAAACTGAACATCGTAAAATCTGCTACAAGTGATTAAAAATAATTTCTGAATTAGTTGAAAGTGAGTAAAACGACTAAATTGATGAGGAGGAGGAGGGGGAGGGGGAGGGGGAGGGGGAGGAGGGGGAGGGTAGGAGGATGGGGAGGAGAATCAAAACTATTTGAGAAAATTTGTGAATACGAAAATGAGTTATAAAATGAGTGACATACAAGTACTAACTAACTAACCGAGGGGGCTAAGGCGGTAGTGCCTGGTACGTTCCGAATAGAGAGCTCTTGAAGATTAGAATAATCGTGATTTCCCCTGGTCGCTTAGCGAATGCTGGGATGAACCTTTGCTTTCTATGAGTTTTCCATTGTTCCTTTTCACGTAATTTATTTTGTTAATTCAGAATCAGGTGGGCTGGTGGGATGTGATGGTGGTATTCACTTTGTAAAGGTTTCCGTTGCGAATTCTGATATGGAAGTGAATCTGAGGAATTCGAACTCCTTGAGGCCTCCACCAGCGTAGGACTTGGCCGCCCTCACCTTATCTCTTCCTTCCTGAGGTGTTTCCTTTGGGGTGTAAGTGCAGACAGTTAGCAGTGAGCAAGACTGAAGTACCGAAGTAACCTCTTCCGCTCCAAACAATCCAACCCAATGAGCATGATGGAAATGTGGTAACTTATGGCATGCCATTAAAATAAAATTCAATAAAGTGATTTCATTGACTGAATAATGAAAGTAGAACTGTTAGAGGGATCAACAAAAATGTGATGTCTTTTGCTTCAGCAAAGTGTGCGCATAAGGAATATTATTAGAAATATTTGAATGTTTTTAATTAGTCCGTAACATTTTACTGCCATTTTGTAAATGTAACCCATGAAACAGTCCTTACGACCTACCCCAAATAAAATTCGAGGATCATACAGAAAATAGTGAGCAACAGTTTTTAAACCTCTTAATGTTTATTTTTAGATAAACCAAATACATCATCGTAATCTACAAACTTTTCTCTCGCTTTTCAACATAGTCTCCATTTCTTTGTACACGTTTTTCCTATCGTTCTGCAAGTTTGAAAATATCCTTACGATATAACTCCGTACCACCTGCACGAAGACACTAACGCACTACTTACCGAGTATCCTCCACGGTCTCGTAGTGTTAGCCTCCATCTGTTCCATAAGAAAACCAAAAAGATGGCAGTCAGAAGGTACCAAGTTGGGACTGTAGGGAGAATGTGGAAAGGTTTCTCACCCAAAGTGTCCATTGTGACACGGGCAATGTGAGGACGCGCATTATCCTGTTGCAGAATGATCTTCTTTCCAAGGCGCTTATCGTGCAATGCACGACGGAGCTTCCAAAGTGTCTGGATATAGCGAGTAGCATTAATGGTTTGTCCAGGTTCAAGAAAATCAACCAAAATGCAACCCTGTGCATCCCAGAAGACGTTACCCATAACCTTCCCAGCAAATCGCACTGCCTTTACTTTCTTCTTCTATGGCGAATTCAAAATGTGCCATTCCATACTCTGGCGTTTTGTTTCGGGCTCATAATGATGGAACCAGCTTTCATTGCCTGTCACAATACTCGTCAAAAAACCATCACCTTCATTTTTAAATCTGTGAAGATGGTTTTGGATGATGGTTATTCTCTGAAGTATGTGGTCTTCGGTCAATAAAAATGGGACCCAATGGGCACAAACTTTTCGATAACCTAAGTTTTTTATCTTTCTTGGACTGCACTATGTCTTACTGCAAGTTTTGCAGCGATATCATTCACAGTGATACACCTATCTTCTCTAATGAGGTCTTTAACTCCTTGCTGCATTCCGTGGGGGCAGTTCACGGGCGACCACTACAAGGCCCATCTGGATACTCATTTTCCCACCATTTCCTAACACTGCTAGCACCCAAGCAGACATCTTCATAGGCACATTGAAGTCTGAGGAGAATTTCAGTAGCAGATTTTCCCTCTTTAACAAGGAATTCAATGACAACATGCTGTCGAAACGAAACATTGATGTCCGCCTTTTTGGAAATACTGCCTGTGTTTGCGTGATAGAAGCAAATGATGCCACAATATGGAAACATGTGGTATGAAGTCTGTACATTAGAATCCTGCAGTCCTTTTTGTTACATTGTTGGAATTTGAACAATGGGTTGCTCACGACTTTCACTATGACCCTCGTATAATATAATACATATATATACACATATATATAATATTATATATGTGTGTGTGTGTGTGTGTGTGTGTGTGTTGCAAACCTAGTAAATATATTTTTTGCATTGTAAATAGTAATATAAATATTATGTATATATGTGTATCATACGGTTTAACTTCAATATGTAAATTGTATGCCATCAAAAGAGAAATTTCTCTGGTGTAACTGTTTACGGGAGCTCAGAACACCAAGGAAACCATAAACGGCTATACAAAGGAAGAATAAACCTAATTTTAAATACGTTAAGTGGAATGAACTTACAAGTGTTTGTACAGTTAACTTTAAACCAACCAATGCGAATAAATGTTTTAAACATTTAAATGGTAGTGGGTGGATTGCTTTGACAGGTGAATTTGAATCAGCCAATAATAAAGGCATATTTTGAATTTTTAAAGCAAGGCGCGGAGTTTTGCGTGCTTGTGTGACCCCCGTGGCTTAGTGAAGTTGTCACACTTGGGTTCACATAAACAGTTCGGCAACTCAGTTGTAAGATCTACCCGCCGTGACACTAACCTTGACGCCTTACTTTCTCTCGGGACTCATTTCCTCAATTCAGAAACTCAGTTCGGCAACTCAGTTGATGTATCAGATAGACAATCAAAAGATAAGTGCAGTTCAGATAGTCAGATAAACAGATTCAGTTCATCTCCTTGAAAGTCTGGGCAGCTACATTTATATTCGATGGAACTAAGTACTATCGTACGCAGAACATCATAGGACGGGAAAGATCTTGTGAATAAAAAATTACCGTACACATTCAGATCTACTATTAACACAGTTGATATCCTCTCTCAGTCCTGTTAAGCACAAGTCATAAAATAGCTATGAATAGTAAATTAACGATACGCTACTATAAAATATGGCGATCGGCAACTAAATCGCTTCATAATTGGCGACCAACCTGTTGCCATCTACCAAACCACTTCATATTTCTTATAATAGTCAGATATGTTTGAGAACAGGTCGCCTTATTAATTTGTTTTAGAGTTTCAAGAGGGTTTGTAGGAGTAAAATCAGTGCTTATGTTCGTGTATGGGGATATTCAAAAGAGGCGTGAAATGACGGTTCCTGGATGGAGTATCCGAACAATAGCACTGATTTCAGTAGCTGTGGATAAGCGCTAAATGAGCGCGGTGATATTATCCACGATTCTGCAAAAGTAGCTGTTTGCGGCGTCTTTCGGTAATTTGCATTATTCTGCTTCGCTCTCTGTTAGGTGTGGGTTCCAGAGAAGCAAGCGCGTTAATTTGCTTTGTGTTGATGATAATGTCTTCACGAACTCCTGTGGAGAAATGCATCCAGGCATACCAATGTATTTCGAGTACCTACAAAGTCAACTAAATTTAGATAAAACAATCTGAATTCCCTTTTCGTTTTAAAAAAGTTATAAAATAACGACCATCATTCCATACTCTCTAGCAATCTGCCACCTTGCAACAACCACTCTCATCAAGGGCACTTGAAACTATTCCAGACCAGAATTCGTGACCAGCTTGTGTTGGGTTTAACCACAGGAAAGGAATGATGTTGTAGATTATGCGGCGTATTTGTATATTTATTTTTAAAGGTTGTGATCGGGTTTGGAATCGTTGTGGATAAACTTTTATAAATGGATTGGTATCTCAGGGGTGATTGGTCAAACCTTCATCAGTACCGCAATCTAATAATGTTTCTTCCTTGGCTATAAGCTCAATTTATTAACAGAACGTTTTTGTTATACACAATTCCAGGGAAGGAGATAATAAATAAAGAATAATATATCGCGAGTTCCAGTTTCAATTTATTAACCCTTTCGCTTTTTCTTACACTTCTCCCACTCATTTCAGCAAGTAACAAACAAGGAACAAACAAATATTCTATGGTCCATTGCAACTACTTTTATTAATTCGACCGTTCGTCGGTCTAGGCGCTATAAATATATTCAGCATGGCTTTGGTCACGTGATTTGCTCTTCCTGCACCTATTTTCCTATTGGTGGGTTTTTATGCTAATTTATTATCGTTTAGTTCTCATAGGGTATCTTCTAAGATTTTATTTGGGTTCATCCACAGTAAAAGCTTGTCTTAGATTCTTGACCTAAATAATGTTTTAAACGAGAGCTATAACAGAGGTTTTATATTCCATCTGAATATTTGTTTCGTGAGCTTTCCCTATATTGTTAACAAAAGTGGAACCCAACGGTCCTTTCCAAATTCCGGAGATCGCGTTTTGAAAATATTCTAAGTTCTAGTTGACCTGAAGTAACATTACAAAGAGACACTCTTAGTCTAAAAGGTTACAATACTGGCTACTTAAAGGCAGCCTTCCCTTTCAATTGTATTTTACTTTTTTCTTATTCCTGTAAACAACATGTGTAATCCATATGTCTATGACCTTTTTGGTGAATATATCACATATAAATATTATTTCTAAGCGGGCCTGGGATCGATACTAGACAATAATTGTCTCAGCTGTTTCTATATTTGGGGGTGTGGAGTGATAGGAGAGATGCTAAAAATTTCTTCGTAATGATGAGGGCAGATTTGACATCCTTGATTGTAGCATAGTATGTTAACTTCATTTGTTAGCAGCCTGACCATATCTCTAGTTGAATTGCTTTATGCTTTTGTATCTTGCATTTTAGGAAAATGCTCCTGTAGCTTGCATTTGCTCTTTGCTATCCAAGGTATCCAGACGCTTGAATTTTGGCTTTGGTCTATTGTGACTGATGTAATTGCCAAGTAAGTGGGCAAGAGCACTCTACGTGATCAGCGTATAATTTTGTAGCCCGCGTCTAATTTCCTCCTCAATACATGGGAGGGAGGTGGTGTCATGTAGAAGCCTAATAGGAAAACGGCGACGTATTTGGCCCGAAGTCCTGTATTCGGTACCCTTTGAAGAAGTGTCAGGCAAATATCAACAGCCATGCCCCATATTTCAAAGGAGTAAAGTATGACAGGGATTATCAGAACTTTAAAAAAGTTGTAACTTTAAGTGGAAGACATCGCCTTTGAACCGAAAACAGGAAACAGTTGAGCTATTGGGCCCTGTGAGCAGTTTTAGTGATATGTTCCCTAAAAGTCAGGCCTTTATCAAGTTTCACTCCCAAATAGGTTATGAAATTTTCCCCTTTGATTATATATGTATGTGGAGGGCGGGGTTGCGGGTACGTTGCGTTTTATGAAAATTATGACTTTGTTCATCCGCATGTGCTATGTAGATGTCTGTTGCTTGTGGGAAGTCTGACATAAAAATGTTAAATAGTGTTAGGGAAAGAACAGAGCCTTCGGTAACTCCGCCAAGTATAGGTCTTTGTTTTGTTTTGTTTTTTTTTTTTTGAGTAATGTTTAACGCCCGTTTTTACTACTGTGGCACCACAGGCGATGGACACTGATGATACATGAGATGAAATGATAAATTGGGAAAGGATATTTTTTTTTTTTTTTTTTTTTTTTTAAAGGAAGGAAGCGTTCCAGGCCTAAGTTTACGTACCTCCCCGGCATTTACCAGTTATGAAGACTGAGGAAAACCTGGAAAAAACCCCAGTCAGGGAGGACGGCCCTGGCGGGATTCGAACCGCAGACCTCCCGCTCACGAGTCCGTGCCTTAACGACCTCGGCCACCCGTGGCGGTATAGGTCTTTGTGTTGAACTGTTTCCCCCCACAGTGACTTTAAAAGAACGATGTGTTAAGGATGAGTGCATTAACTGTATATACATTTGCGGAAGATCAAGGGAATTCGCCGCTACCGCCAAATACACAACAAAAAGCAGTAGTCTCATGCGACCTACAATTTATCCACCTCCAGTTTGTTTTCGTATGTTTTAATGAAGGATTTCAGCTATATACGCCACAATTGCGGCATTAACGGTTATGTGCTGTTACGTCATGGTGCTCGCTTAGTATTGTGCTTCGATCCACTTTGGGTATATAATGACAACAGCTTGTGTTTAGACTCCGGTGGTCCTCTATATGCGATCCGCCTACTCCTAGTGGCAGCTCTGGAAAACAAAAAACACATGAATAAGGGGACCTATTCTCCAACATTGGTACGTATTCTAATCTACAGAGAGTATTATATACGAGGTTAGGTCTACAAGTTTTCGACCTGGCAGATAAACGTTATCGCCTTCACAAAAGCCTTATCTGGTGTCATACCTTATCTGTTAAGTAAATAATTGCAATTGTAACTTCCGCTCCGCAGTGTTCAGTTATTCAGATATTGTTGCATAAAGAAGGCTATGTGTTGAATATTGTGACATGATCAAAATGGAGTATCGAACTGTTATTAAGTTCTTCACGAAAGAAGGGATTACTCCAAATGAAATTAAACAGCGATTGAACGGTGTATGTTGGAAACCATCCCCCTCATATCCTACCGTAAAAGAATGGGCCACACTTTTTCGAATCGATCGATAAAGCATTGAAGGCAAACAGCGTGCAGGTCGGCTCTTGAAGGAAAACATCGCTCTTGTGGAAGGAGAAATTATGGAAGATCGGCGGGTCAAAGTTACAGAAATAGCGGCAAGGCTGGGTCTTTCTAAAACAACAGTTCTTCGAATTATTCATGAACATTTAAACATGAATAAGGTTAGTGTAAAGTGGGTGCCTATACTTCTTTCACCAGTCCAAAAGCAGCAACGAGTCATCTGTTGTCAGACATTTTTGGAGCTCTGCAGTGGCAACGAAAGAGAGAGACAGAGACAGAGACAGAAACAGGCACAGACAGAGAGAGAGAGAGAGAAGTTGTGCAAACCATTGTTACAGGAGATGAATTTACGGTCCTTTACTATGATCTCTTGCCCAAAAGAGAATCAATGGAATGACGTAAACCTGGCAAAGCACCTCTAAAGGCCAAGATCACTCTGTCAACCAACAAGATCATGGCCACAATCTTTTAGGACAGTAAAGGAATACTCTTCATTAACTTCAAGGAGAGGAACACCACAGTAAATGGGGAGTACTGTGCTGGCCTACTGCACAGACTACGTGCTTCCATCAAAGAGAAAAGACGAGGAAAGCTGAGTGATGGTGTGCGCCTTTTTCACGACAACGCGTCTGTGCACACTGCTCTTGTTGCAAAGGAAACTGTGAAGAAGTCTGGCTATCGCCCTGAAGCCAGAATCGACAGCCCAGATCTAGATCCTCGTGACTATTTCCTCTTCTCAAAACTCAAGAAGGACCTTCGGGGAAGGAGATTTCAGTGCGAGGAAGAAGTAATGTATACCATGCTCATTTTGCAGACAGACTTCTAACTATTTGGGGAGGGGGTTTGAAATGTTAATTCAAAGATGTGAGAACTGTATTGCAATATAGGGTAACTATATTGAAAAGTGAAATATAGTTTTGGCCTTCACCATACCTAGAAGGTGGTTATGCCGGAAACTTAAGGACCTACTCTCGTATGATTCGTACGTGCGTGCGAAATGAACTAGTACTATAAGGAAAATGTTTCAACAGCAGTTTCCTGGTGTCGAAATTCTAAATCCAGTTTCGATTCAAAGTTTGATAAACAAATTTTGTGAAATGTTAGTGTTCTAACTCACAAAATAAACTCTAGAACACATTAAACATGCTATTACTTATGCATCTTTCTTAGCAAACGGGAATTTCCTATGGCTACAAATGTATTAAATGTTAAAACGTTGTAGCATGAATGTGGTGCAAGAACTTGATTCGTATGATTCTGTAATCAGGATTAAATTTTGACAAGTGATTTTAATTCAAGTGCAAGATGAATAAATTTATCTTAATCTCTTTCGGTTTTCAGACAAAGTTGGTTGCACTTATTGCAGTTCTGAAAAATTCTAACCAGATTCACGACCACGTCTATATGATAACAATATTAACGAAGAAAAAATAATAGGCCTATTTCTTTTTATAAAATAATAGCAAAAGATTAACGCTTTTTCCTTCTTTTTTTTTTTTTCTTTCTACAATTAACTAAAAGGAAGCGTAGTTTTGGGACTTTCCAGCAGGATTCTCCCACAACACACACAAATTTTTCTTAGCAGTAAATATGCATGTCTTTCATGATCGATTCATCAGTAAAACATATGACCTTCTCGATCACCCATTTGAACATGTTGCTATTATCTCTGAGGGTCATTATAAGGTAAAACACGTAATCAAAATCCATATACCTTAAGATGAACTGAAAAATAATTTGAGCAATAAACTGCATAGGGTAATATATAATTTCACCTGCATGGGTCAAAAATAGACAGAAAGTGAAGACTGCAGATTTATTGCTTTGTGTTATTTACGGACGCTCTTTAACATCCCAGGTCATCAGCGTACCATTCAATTCAGGGGGTGAAAAGATCAGTATATTTTGCAAGTGCCTCTTCTCTCAGACTTGAAGTTCTTTTTCGTGCCGTAAATCTACGACATGGGATCCAAGTCTATACTTTCCTTTCGAAGAAAGCCATACTTAAGATTTTTACGCCCGAAAAAATCCATCGACCCTGCCCGGGTTTGAATCCGCGATCTTGGGTTTAAAAGGCAAGTATGGTTGCCACTATACCACCAGGGCCGACAGGTAGCTGAGGAATTTGCTCACGATGCAACCATTAATTTCTGCTTTCGTTAACGCAATGAGAATGAATTGAATCTTAAGAATTTGAATAGATAATTCGCGTGTAGTGCACATAATGTATTACAAGCTCTCCCCCACAAAACGTCGCTAGCCATTTCTCCAGATCCAGGCAATAGATCCAACATTTTCTTGCTTGATATGGGGGAGTAAATCAATTACACTTTAATTGCATTCAGAGTTGCTATAGTCAAATCTGCCACGGGAGGGGAACAATAAGTAATTAGTTTAAAAACACAAACAACTTTCTGGTACTCATTAAAAAAACAGAAGTTGCAGAGGAAAAATGTTTAGTCCGTGAGATGATGCTTGAGAGATTGGAAAATGCAATAGTGTCACAGCTAGTTGTACCTTAAGGTAGTTTAAAAAAGATAGGGTCACCTAAAGAAGTGAAGTTAAGATATTTCTGTACTGCTGTCCTTGAATAAAAGCGCGGTGAAACCAGTTTAAGCTAACCGGCATATAACTTACTGGCAGCGCAGAAAGAGAAGGAGCTACTTCTACAGAGCTGCCGTGTCCTACAAAAGACGTTTTCGTTTTTTTTTTTTTTTTGTTTGTTTTGGCCCCTCTCTGTGAAGAAATATATCGCCTTTGAGAACATATGCTATTTGAAAATTATTATTAATTAAAGTACCAGATATTCTTATGTACGAGAGTAGGTCAATAAGTTTCCGGCCTGGCCGATAAGGATTATCGCCTTCTTAAAAGTAATATCTGGTGACTTACCTTATCTGTTAAGTAAATAATTGTAGCTGTAATTTCCGCTCAGCTATGTTCAGTTGTTCAGATGTAGTTGCATAAAGAAGGCTACGTGTAGAAGATTATAACATGTTCAATTGGGAGTTTCGAGCTATTATTAATCTCTTCAAAAAAGAAAGACCTATTCCAAATAACATTAAATTGTGTATCTTGGGAAGCAACCCCTCATATTCTTCCGTAAAAGGATGGGCCAACTTTTTCGAATGGTTCGAAAAGCATTGAAGACGAAAAGCGTGCAGGTCAGTCCTTGAACGTGCTCACTCCTGAAAACACTCTCTTGTGAAAGGAGAAAGTATGGAAAACCGGCGGCTCAAAGTTACAGAAATAGCACCAAGGTTGTGCCTTTCTAAAACAACAGCCCTTCGAATTATTCATGAACATTTAAACACTGGAACTCTGCCGTGGCAACGAGAGAGAAGTTCTGCAAACCTTAGTTACAGGAGATGCAACTATGGTCCTCTACTGTGATGCCTTGTCCAAAAGAGAATCAATGGAGTATAAACCTGGCGAAGCACCGCCTCTAAAGGCCAAGGTCACTCAGTCAACCAAGAACATCATGGCCACAATCTTTTAGGACTGTGAAGGAATACTCTTCATTGACCTCAAGGAGAGGAACAACACAGTAAATGGGGAATACTATGCTGGCCTACTGCACAGACTACGTGCTCCCATCAAAGAGGAAAGGCGAGGAAAGCTTAGTGGAGGTGTGCGCTTTCTTCACGACAACGTGGCAGTGAACACAGCTCTTGTTGCAAAGGAAGCTGTAAGAAAGGTGACTTCAAGGAGATTGCTTATCCACCCTACAGCCCATATCTAGCTCCCAGTGACTATTTCCTCTTCTCAAAACTCAAGAAGGACCTTCGAGGAAGGAAATATAAGTGTGACGAAGAAGTGATGGATGCTGTTTATGTTCATTTTGCAGACAAGACTTCTGACTATTTAGGGGAGGATTGAAATGTTAATTCAAAGATGTGAGAAGTGTATTGCAATAAAGGGTAACTATATTGAAAAGTGAAATATAGTTTTTGTCTTTATCATGCTTAGAAAATGGTTAGGCCGGAAACTTATAGACCTACCCTCGTATTTCTTTTTTTATATTTGTATAAATGTATATTTTCTCTTTTTGGTTTAGGTATATTTTTTTCAGATTAAACATTTGTAGTGATATTAATTACCTTTCACTTGCTTCAAATTGCTGTACATGAACTTTATGATTTTTGATAAGCTAAAACTCCTTCACAAACAGGAAAATATAAAAAATAATAAAAAGTCATAATTATAAACAACTTCCGCTTTAAAATTATAGAAAAATATTACTATAAAACCAATGCGAATAGTTATTCAAGTACATTTCAAATTTTCCTCCTTAAAAGAGGATATGTAATTCAAAGTTTTTACGATATCATAAATCTACGAAATAAAGATAGCGGTTTTCAATGAACAAGTTAAATTGAAAAGACTTTAATATAGCACAAAGGTTAAGGACACACGCAGCAAAATTAAGGCGTTTAAAAATTAGACTGTCACTTTACATGGTTAAGGCAACTCCTCGTTGTCGTCTGAAAACTTGAGCACTATTCGTCTACAGTTTATTATTATTGACTCCAACATGCTGTCACTGGCGAGTTCCTTTACATAGATAAAGGAACACTTTCCTCAAGCACACAGTTTTCCCAAGATGACATCCAGCTGCAAACATTCTCCTCACAATAGCATTCATTTCATATTGATTTATCTCAGGCTTGTACATGTTTACCAACTGCAACAATTCTACAAGGAATGCAGCACATGTTGCCTACAAGCCAAGCAATAATGCCACTCTATTTGGGATTGGACGATGAGAGTTTGTCCTCAATAACGGAGCGTTAAGAGACATTATCCATTATAATGACACTCTTTGGTGCAAGATATAGAATGAACTGCAAGCAAAAAAAGTTTTGAAACATTCTCCATGGTAATCAGTCTTTGATTTTGTTCTAAAGATGAGTTCACTCTCAGCAATAAATCCTGATGCAGCTGATCCTGCATAGCATACAATTAATCGCTCACCTTTACCAATGGGAAATCTATCCACCCATCACTGTCCTACCAACAATGTTTACGGATATCATTCTGGTTTACCTTAGTTTTGTAATAGTTGTATATCCCAATTCCCTTATCTCATGCATAGTACTAAGGAAAGTTGCCCTAGCTGCAACAATATCACAACTTATCATTAAAAACTTGCGATATTTAAATCACAGAGTTCTCAAAAAAATCAGCATAGAGGTTTTGCTGCTCTCAAACCCCGTTCCTTTCTGAGATGAGCGTTTTGCTAAAGGAAATTCTTCTATGTTGTAAATTTCCAGCTCTTTGCGACCAATTATGCTGAGATCGAATTCGTTTATACTGGTTGTTGGCTTTTCTTTTAGTATCGTTTTACCTGGGGAATGAAACGGCTAATTACCACAGGTTTGTTCTGAGAATTTGCTTCTAATAATGCGTTGCACGGTTCGCAGACTAACCTGCATGCTGCGGAAATGCGCTCATCAAACTTGGCAACGAACGCTTCATGACCTTCTTGAAACAAGCGTGTACTTTGTAAATTAGATCCTTTGTTTGCTTGTGGAGAAGTCTTCAGCCCTTCCATTACCTACCTACACTTTAACACATTCTTAATAACAAGCCTTTAAAAAAAAAATATATATATATATATATATATATATATGTGTGTGTGTGTGTATGTGTGTGTGTGTGTGTGTGTACACGCCCGAAACTTCTTGAAATGTCACATAAACGCTGATCACCGAGAGTGTACCCAGGGGGGTGTATTCAGTGTGCGCAGACGGTAACGCGTTTTCGTTGCGTTGCGCATTACGTCACAGGGAACAAAAACACGAAAGTATAGCAAAGAAGTATCTGGTATCATGTGTAATTTTCTGTGTTTGCGTTTTTTATTTTATTATTTATATTATTATTAATAGTTTTTGTAAGTATTATAGTTTATTTAATATATTGTTTTTAATATATTCTGTACAAAATGCGTCGGTCCTGGTGGTGTAGTGGTTACCATACTTGCGCCCTACACCCAAGATCGCGGGTTCGAACCCGGCCTGGACCGATGGATTTTTTGCGTAAAAATCCTAAGTATGGCTTCCTTCGGAAGGGAAGTAAAGCCGTGGGTCCCGTGTCGTACATTTACGACACGAAAAAGAACCTCAAGTCTGAAAGAGAGGCCTCTGAGCAAAATTTGTCGGCCGTTTCACGCCCTGAGTTGAATGGGACGCTGATGACCTGAGATGTTAAAGAGCGTCCTTAAATAAATCAATCAAAAAAATCAATCATGTACAAAATGCCTAGTTGTGCAATTAGTGGTTGCAAATCACATAATCGCAATGAAAAAGAAAGTAACACATAGCTGCACAAACTTCTACATGATTCCGGTTTAAAAAGGACTTGGTTATGAAAATGTTACAGAAAAAACAAAGTAAACATCACCAATGCTAGAATGTTCTCCCTTCATTTTCAACAATAGCACTGTATAAGAGATTTGCGGTCAGAACTGCTTAACTGCTTAACGTGTTCTTAAAACCAAGCGCAGTTCCTTCACTAAATTTGCTTGTTCACTGCATCGTCTGCATCCGAGAGTCGTGTTCCCGACTTGGTGACTTCATTTTTTTTTTCACTTGATTAATTTGCGGACGCTCTTTAACATCTCAGGTCATTAGCGTCCCATTCTATTCCGGGCGTGAAACGGCCGACAAATTTTGCTCAGAGGCCTCTTTTGCCAGACTTGAGGTTCTTTTTCGTGCCGTAAATGTGTGACACGGGACCCACGACTCAATCAACCATATCAGATGAGTCTTCCTTCAGAAGGAAGCCATACTTAGGATTTTTACGCCCGAAAAAATCCATCGATCCTGGCCGGTTTTGAACCCGCGATCTTGGGTTTAGAAGGCAAGTATGGTTACCACTACATCACCAGGACCGACATTGGTGACTTCAGATCCAAATTACCTCAGTACCGCAAAGATCAGAGAGATATATAGAGCGTGCGAAAACGTACCTTACAGAAGTAGACAAATTTGTAACTTGAGAAAACCAAAGTATTTAAATATGTGATATCGAATTTGAAAGTTTATATTTCTCAGAAACACAAAATCTTTTAAATTTTGTTTCAATATTAGAAGTTAAAAATAAATAAATAAATCAAACGTGCGTGAAACTTAAAAATCGCAACAGAGACCTCAATCAACAAATTTCAAAATTGAAAATGTAGTTTTGTAAGCTTCAAAGTGATGGAAATAATGAAGTTTCTGAAGAGGTGAGAAGGATATCAGGTCTCATATTTTCTCCCAATATCAGATCAGATCGCTAAAAAAATAAAGGTAAACGCGTTAATTGGGACGGAGATGACATATGCCAAGCCGTTACACTTAAAGGTATCTCAAAAATGTTCTTCTTTTCTGCAAACGAAGATGGATTATTTTCTACCAGCTTTGTCCATTCTGCGCAAGTGGGTTAGCCATCCTCCCATTGCTGCTAAATTTGCTGATGATAATAAAGCGCGCATGTGTTTGGAATAAAACTGTTTCATTTAGAGGTTAGCGGGTCACCATTACGACATTTAATTTGGAAACTACTGCCATTTTTCTTGTTTTCATTTTATTAAAGCATACAGTATGTTTAAACATGTAAATTCCTATCACAGCGACGAACAATTCCTACGTAAAAAGGAATATTATATTGTTAAAGATGACGCCTTTCACCTTATGCTATCTGCTAGATCCCCTCTTGTTCCCTAATGAAATCAGAGCGCCAAGCAATAGGAGCGTTAGTTGCGGGAGAACCAACCTTACGTACTCTATCAACCTTGAGTATACTGCTCGCTGATTGTTATTGATTGACAAGAATGACGTCTAGAATAGCTGCTACCGCGTGTCCTGCCAGAATCGCCCAGTTAGTGCGGTTAGATTAGTTGTACTAACATGCGACTTACCGACTCAGTTCAGTATCCAATGAACGTGATGGCTTTGCAAGTGGCTGTGAATTGGGAAAAACACTGCGCGCTCTCATATCGTTCATATTATCATCCATGTACACATATTTCTTATAATCATTGCGATTCAAGTCATGTGACTTTTTTCTGAATATGTGCAACAGCGATTTCCCCTGTAGAAGAGTAAGCCAGAGGCATACTTACATGACACGTAATAGAAAAAAGGTCTCTTTTATCAAGACTTATACTCCTTTTAGACATTCTCTCTAGAGCCATCGTACGTTTATTTACTTCTGTTTTATAGGGAACTCTTCTAATTCAACTGTTAAGGTGCACCTTAAGCCTTCTGCAGTCAACTCAGAAATAGTAATTAATTTTATGAATCTTTCAACAGATGTATCCCCATTGATGTATCGAAATATCATAAGAACTTGTGACTTGTATGTAATATCTGTAGTTTCGTCGGCCTTGTAGCCGAAATTAAAGGCCACGTTTTATTAAATTAACATGTAGTCGATGTTAAGAACTAATGTAAATACAATCTGATGTATGTAATTTATATTTAGGGTATTGTAGTCATTAGATAGCACCTGTGCTAAATCTTTAGTAGGTCATTATGTATTTGTGTGACCGGACTGCTCGCTAAGCTATGGAATGTTAAAAGGTTCGACAAGGGGAGTAGGTAGCTTTTGTTATGGGAAGAAATAATTTCCTTTCAAAGGATTTAAAGAAAACCATTTACCGAGACGCAGAATGTGCCTTCTTAACTAAAGCAGAGAGACGTGTTCTTTCAATAGGTAAGGGTAACGGTTCTAATGACAATAAGGGAAGAATTCTTTCGAGAAATGAACCAATGCAACCTTAGCTGACAGCGTATGTTTTATAACAGTAACATTCAGACACGTCAACAGATTTCTGACATGACTTTGTTAAACAAATAGATGCTTCTTATTCATGGCCTAGACGTGATCTATCGCAATTTCATTGTGGGTAAATCTGAAAGGGCAGAAAGGTGAAGGGGATGTCAGGTTATAAAAGTTTCCCAATATTTATGACAGGAATGTCCGTTCTTGGTATTACTATAATGTGAGAAGATGTATTTCAGGAAATTAGTCCCATGCAACCAATAGGAATCTTCCAAAATTGAACGAAACAGAGCGAGCCTGTACAATTATAGATATTAAGGAAGGGCCAATAAATCGGCGAGAATCGAACCGAGGTTCAAAATTTGGCGGATTTAATTTTCACGGTGGGAGGTTCCTAATAAGGCAATAAACTTTACATCTAATATAATGAAGAAAGTAGAGAAATGTGAGCATTCGAGCAGTGATGGACGGGCAGTGAAGGATCAGTTGAGGCTAGCAGTTAATGGTTGGAGTCAGAGGAAGGAATAGTAAGAGCTAATTGAAATAAGCGGGCGTAAGAATAGAAAAGCATAATTGAAGGGAGCGAGGTCTGTAGGAAAAGAAGAATAATAATCAGCTAGAGCAGTCGGCGATTGTAAACCGATGAGCCTTGCCTAGGAGACAACGAAATTTTCGTCATATTTCCTATCCAACACGAACAGTCCAATATATTTTTTATAATAACTGTGAATAAAAGGGTGTCAACAGAGAACTTAAGTGTTTCCGTGTAGGCTGATAGATTTCCTTCCCTTTCCTCTGACTCGAAAGAGTCACAAAATTCCAGAATTTCCCTGAGGTAAAAGTATTCCTGATCCCGACACAAGAACTATCAAACCAAGAAGTTAAATAATCAATTAATTTCCTCCTCCTTATTCATCGAGAGGACCACAGCATTCCTAAGTATGGCCCCAGCCTGTACAGAAACTAATTTGCCCTTTCAATTTCTCACGTTTCTCACCTCACACGCTGTCAGCCAAGATGTTCTTTTTTTTTTTTTGAAAACATAAAAAAGGAAAAAAAAGCTTCTTAATTTTGTGCCGTCTTGCCGAGTAAGCCCCTATAGCTTAGTTCGTTTCACTTCTAACTTAACAGTAAAATTTAAATATGAAAATAAAGTCTTCAATAAAACGTCCACTTTATTTATTGCCAAAAAACAGGCACTCTTTTTTGTAACTTTAATACTCAGTTATCCGTAACCCCACAACATCTGGTTCCTAAGAAAAGAGAGAATACCGAACATTGCCATGGGCCGACTTCCTGCTGCCCCAAGAGAACGCAGAAATAATGAGGGAAAAGACATATATAAGTCCTTGTAAATCTTTGCTGGCCCATGAATGTATAAATTTAAAAAGTAAACTTTTCCCGGCTGGCCCATGAGTTTCCCTCGCTGTTTTCATGCCTCATGCATCATTAGAAATTAATAGTTCAAATTGCAGTTTTATGTCTCTAAAAGAGTAGTACATATATTTTATTAAGAGTATCTTAAATCAAAGAAATAAAACATATCAGCAATGAGATAGGTTGCACTGTCTATTTCCCTGCGTATATTAGGCGGCGAAGCGACATATCCAGCGTTCCCTGGTTGGTTCCCTGCTGAACTGCAACTGTAAGCTACTCTTAACTTTAGCCCCCGCTCTTGTTCTCGTGCCGATTTCTTTCGCCTCCTTCTAGTCTCGAGAAAGGAGACAAGATCAAGCACGAGAATTTCGCGGATGGCAGCGGAGAAAGCCGAACTCCACCTTCAATGTTAAGTCACCTGCCGCTTGCAAAACTTGATCGTTACGATTACAGTAGTATGGAAAAGAAAAATGAAAGAAAAAGTATAGTTATGGTACTAAAGAACAAAAAATAAGAAAAAAATGTGCCTTTAAGACGAAATAATAACATTTATTTGATTAAGAAATATGTAGAAAATTTATGAAGAAAAAATAATAACATTTTGGTACTCTGAGAAAAAAATTACCAGAAGAAAAATTATCCATGGGGAATCGAACCCACGATCTTCACATCATTAGCACCAGTTCTCACCTACTGAAATAATGGACTTCGTGTTCGGTTTGGAAATTATTTGCCTCAAGAATTTTCATTTAACCCAACAGGTAAGTACATTCTGGAGCTGCAGTCCCGAGGGGAAGAGCAGAATCCGATTTCCTCAGTCTCGAACGGCAGCGACAGAGGTAGAATCTTGACTCAACAAAGAAAGCGTGAAGGTGTTGGCTGTGTTGACTGCCATAGCATCAGCAAGGGATGATGGCTTCCGTTGCATCGGTTTTTGCAAGGTGAATGCAAAGAGATGTTGCCCCAGTTTCTTTTTCTTCTTGTAGCAAAGAAATGGCAATAATGTTGACTTACTTGTATCAATTTTTTGCAAGGATAATGCAATGAGGATTTTTTTTTTTTTTTTTTTTTGGCAGAATACTATCTTCTTTGTGGAAAAATTCTCCTCTTTTGGGACATTTCTTTAGTTTGGGGCATGAATATTTGTTCATTTTGTTTGAAAACTAAGGCTAATGTTGCCTTTAAGGATGCCGTTTCTCACAACTTCAAGTTCTCTCTTATTGAGAAATTCCCTGGCATCCAAAAGCAGCTCTTAAGCATTTTTTTTTTAATTTGTTCTGATAGGAATGAAACATTTGGGAATTTTCGTTTGTTCACTTGGGCTAGCATTTCTTCCTTTTCATTGAGAACAGATGCACTTTCAGTATCTATTATAAAGTCATTAATATCTTCAGGATATGCTATTGGCTGTTCATAGCGGAGCTGCAATTGACATACATTCAATTTAATACTGGAACCAATGCACGAGCATATCTGTGTATGTATATATTACATTCAATGCAGATACATTTTCATTTACTCTGCACGCCATTATTTTGTACAACATATATTTTACCCAATTTAGACGAGGATAGGATCTTCCAACCATAATCTTCCTTAATAACGAGGTCCTTGTTTACATCCAAGCTTGCTTTGTGCCAACGACGAATGCCCTTCATTTTGCACGTCAGTTTTCTTTTCATAAGAACTATTATAACGTAGCTTTCAGTTTTCCTCGCTGCCATCCGGGAAATTTTGTGCAGGAGTACGTCTTTTTTCACGAGATAAGGGGGCGAACGAGAATAAGAGTGGGGGCTAAGGTTAAGTGTAAGCTAGTGCACATGCCTGGCAACTGGGTATCAAACGGCAGCTTATTCAAAGTCACACCTGCACAAAACTGTCGTTCTAACTATACTATGCATGAATCAGCCAAAATTGATGTAATAAGCACATGTTTGTTTAATATGTATCTTGACCAAAGTTTATCTTTAACGAGGAAATAAATTACCTATATTAATTTACTGTTCGCAAATGACCAAAAAAAAAATTTTTTTTTAAGGAAAGCGACCATTTTCTGTCCAACGCAACGCAGACTGGTATGGTCTCCATATTTCAACTAAGAAAACAAAAATAATGGTATTTAGTGGAAAAGACCCAATAAGAGTAAAATACTTCTAAATGGCATTATTCTAGAACAAGTTTCAATTTTAATTTAGGTTTTATGTCTATATAAACACTAAGATTATGTTACAGAAGCAATTCCGGCTCTGGTGGTCTAGTGGTAACCATACTTGCCTCCCAAACCCAAGATCGCGGGTTCAATCCCGGCAAGAGTCGATGGGTTTCTTTTCGTGAGTAAAAATCCCAAATATGGCTTCAAGGGAAGTAAAGTAGCGTGTCCTATGTCGTAGATTTACGTAAAGAACCTCAAGCGCTAAAGAAGAGGCCTCTGAGTAAAATTTATCGGTCGTTTCATGTCCTGAATTGAATGGGACGCTGGTGACCGGAGATGTGAAACAGCGTTCCTTAAATAAACCAAATAAATGCGGGGAAAAATCTACTCTTTAAGTACGTATGTCACATATGCTCTTGAAGGCCGTTGCGTGCTTATTGTCTACGATAGTAATGTGACGCATATCGTCAACAGTCTCCTTGCCTTAGTACGTACAAGTATGAACCATACACGATGAAACAGCGCGTGTTTATTGTCTACAGGCACCGGTAAAGTGAACACCAAAGACAATTTATTGCGCAATTTTGTTTTCGGGAATCACAGACAAAATTCTCTATTTAGTATCTGACAAAGAAACTGGAAACCACGGGATCATTTCTGAATATCCACGGAAACTGCAAGAAACAACAGTGCAGAAGGTGAAAGCAAATTGCGGCCTTCCTGCAGAAGTCTGCGTCAACTATACGCATGCTATTACTGCTGTTCAAGAATTGAAACTTCCGGACGAACGAAGATATTAAATTACTGTCATTTGTTTCAGCAATTAGTCAGCACACCTCCGGGAATAATGAACTGGTTTTCCGACGAGATGCGGTTCCACCTAAGTGGGTGCGTCAATTTGTATTAAGATTAATAAGACTCTTAACAATATGACAATGAATGTAGCATCTGTTTATGATGAAGAAATTGAAATGTGTTGTGTTCTGTCGCTGCGCCACATTATCGGTCTCATAATGTGGAAACCCCTACTTTGAAATCTTGCTCGAGTATGTAAATCAGTTCGACAAAGAGATGTTAATGAGAATTTGTAAATAAATCAAATAAACAAAAGGGAAACAATGGCTGTTCTAACAATTTTGTAACTTTGCCACTTCTGTGACATGAACTCTGTTAGCATTATAACGAGGCCCGATGTGGAACTCTTGAAAGGTGACTAATTAACAAGGAAGAAAGAGAATGCGCAATAATGGCTAAATTGTATATATAAATATATTTAAAATGATTTATCAAATTCAGCTATTGATTTATAGATAAACATTTTTTAAGACAGATGCTGTTTATTTTCTTGTGTAGTGCAATGTATATGACTTTTCTGAGAAGTGGGTTCTGATTTGCATGTTTTTTTCATATGAATGGTGTAAGATATTCTGAATAATGACATTCCAAGGCATGGTCATGTTTAGAGAAAAGGATTGACAGATTGAATTCGTTTCAGCACTAACTTTTTAGCCAGGCCTACTAAGCATCCATTTTAGAGACAAGACAGTGTTTTGTTTTATCATTAAGCTAATACATTTTCACATACTTCATAATATTGAGCTAAGTTGAGGTTAGGTTATGTTTCGTGTTGTTTCAGTGCTAGTCGATACACTTTCTTAACCTATTACGAGCTCAAAAACATTTTATATTGTTCATGTTAATACATTTTGTTCGCTAATATCTTAATATTTTGACACTAGGAGAGATTTTCTGAAGCCTCTAAACGGGTTTTCCTTGCCACGGATCGTAACGCTGGCTGGCACCGCTGACAGCCTTATTCTTAATTTGGCAGCTCTTGCAAAGCGATAAGTATGTTTCCATTTTAAATCAAATAGGTAATTATGGTGAGACAAACTAACATATAGCTGAGTTTGAACTAATTCAAATTGCAAACAAAATAAATTAGTGAAAGAAAGAGTTGTGATCATTTTGAAGGTTCTGGAAATGATTTTTGTAAATATTGATGCTTTCCAGCTAGCCTCAACTGAAAGAAACCTTTATTTTTATGTAAAATTGCCTTAAAATTGTGTACAAATCTTATAAGTGCACTATTCCAGAAAAAAATTTATTTTTTAAATTTCTTATAAAATTATTTAAAATAATACTAAAATAGCGTAAATCTTTCATAATGCCATGTTAAAAATGCTTATAAAATATTTTTACTTCCCTCGTAGTGGTATGAGTAATTATTTTAAAAATAGCCTTGTCCTAGTCCATCAGAAAAAAATGTAGAGATAAATATCATAGTTTAATTTATCCCAAAATAAAAGCATAATTATTATTCTTAGCCCAAATTCTATTTTAAAACATTACACCTGGTACGCGTTCCGCTAAAACTGCTCAGACTTTTAATATCCGGCCTTTCATGGTTTTGGCGCTCGTTAAACGGCAGCCGTTAGAGCGGTAACTGCCGGCGAAGTGAATGTAATAAATGATTCAATTTCTGTCAATTGCACTACAATTATAATTAAAAAAGACACGTACCTTATGACAGGAGATGTTTGAAATGTCTTGCTACATCCACACATTGCTGGTATCTGTATAGAAAATGGTCATTCATACGCATCCGTTCATTCTTAAACTTGAAAGCATACAAGGTCACTGTTGTCCACCGGCGATTCTGATATTTGGGTAATGTTAATGATAGATAATTCATCTGCAATTATCTATTGGAACTGGTTCCATTTACGTAATCATGTTTCGATTCAAGATAACATGTATTAAAGTAAAGAAAACTCATTTTTATACAGGACCAGAAAATCGGTGCAATTTGCGCAATTAATGCATATAGAGTAATGGGCGTATCACTTTTGAGAATTTGAGAGAGAAGACAGGACTCAGCGACCATGGATACAGTTACTTATATTAATCATTAAATTTCATTTCATTTAAAACATTCAATAGGGTAATTAGTAGGAGTTACGGCCCGCATGGTCTCCTGATCTGACAGTATATGATTTATACTTATAAAAAATTTTAAAATAAAGTGTATGGAACAAACTCCATTAGAAAAACTGAAAGAATATATCAGGTGAGAAGTTGATTCAGTTTCGGAAGAAGATTAATGCATATCAATGAAAAATTCAGAAATGTGTGGATAAAACTAGGCCATATTTCCAACATTTTTTGTCAAAAGTACATTGTGACTGTAGTTGTAATTGCGAGAAATTGAATCAGTTGCGTGGATATTACATCCTCTTCGCCGGGAGTTACCGCTCTGACTGCCCACTCACCAGCTGCTGAAATGGGCGGTAAAACCATGAAAGACCCAGTAAAACCAGTAATAACTGAAGGTAATTGACGGATATGGGATTACAACCCTAAGAGCTCTGCAAAACCAGGAAAATGAACCGTTGTTAAGTATATATATTGCCCTGCCGAAGATAAAGTAGATTACCACTCTTACAATTATTTACCCCCTGACACAGTACCACACAATCCGCAATAAATTTGCATTTACGAGAAGGAGGCGAGCGTTTAGACCGTACCGAGCCGTAAGCAAACCATTCTGGTCCACCAGTTTCTAGGATTTACCCGATATTAGGTCAAGGTTAATATGTGTGTGTGCGTGTGTGTATGTATGTATGTATGTATGTATGTATGTATGTATGTATGTATGTATGTATGTATGTATGTGTGTGTATGTATGTATGTATGTATGTATGTATGTATGTATGTATGTATGTATGTGTATATATATGAATTAATTGCGAATTCCAATAAGACAACCCATGGTAACAAGTATTAAATGAAGTTAAAACATGCCTGAAAAACTTAGTTTTGAATTTAAGAACAATTACAAAATATTACATTCAGAAGTTACGGAGAACAATGCATAAAGTTGCAATTTGGGGTTACATTGCGTTTAACATAAAAATAATACATGTAAAAATTTATAGTGTTAAAAGTGGGTGGCTTTTTCATTTGGTTTCGGCTCCAGTCTGCAGCATTCGGTTTTCTCCGCTGCCGCTCGGGTCTGCAGCACCAGGACGCAGCTACCTGTACTGGTAAGTTATTTAAAGTCATGGCGAGTTAACGGCCCAGAGTCAACTATTCGAACAGCCGTCGAGTAAATTGGCATACATTCTTTCTATTATAAGTACATTATAGTAAGGTTCTTCAGTTCAGATTATATAAGGGCCCGTTCAATCAAAACTTATAATTGATTTAAGCTTGCTATTAACTTACACGGTATATTAATCTATTACTTAATATTAAGTTTCAGCCTCACTATTTAGGTAGTAGTTCCAATAGTAAGAAAATTCCTTATACACCCGCCAATGCAAAATCATTTCATGGTAGAAAACTTGTCTCAGCGTTATTTTATACCCACTAAGGTTTACGCCAGATAACTTTTCACGTCATTCGAAATTACCACATTTTGAGCTCCTAAAAATGAATTTAAAGAGAGTTATTTTTACCTCCGAAAAAGAGATTTCTTTTCATACGTAAGAGTATCTATAGTAGTATTGTCTGTTTGGAACAATGTACACTACCACCTTACTAGAACAGTAAAAGTAGAAAGTTTAGATCAAGGGCACTTTCTTTTCCATTTAACACAGGATTCGGACTGTCCAAGGCGTGTTTAAAAATGTTGTATTTAAACTTCAAAACCTTTAACCAAGCGGAGTGGCCCAGGCTGTAACCTTGAGATTCGAATTCGTTTTTTTTTTTTTTGAGTAGTGTTTAACGCCCGTTTTTACTACAGAGGCACCACAGGCGGATTCGGGGGGTCCCAGGTTCAAATCCCGTGGGAAGGCCCATGCTAATCTTGGTGTTTTCGCGGTTTCCTCTGGTCATTTAGGCAAATTTTGGAATGAATAGTTACATTTCACGAATTTTTCTCTTCCCATTTCCTCTCATTTCATTTCGTTGCTTCTATTTCAGAGTTGAAAGCGCCAAGAGAGATGGGCTGTGCAGTGTTGACAGTGGCCTGCGCTTTGGAAATGTTTCTACTCCGACGTCTAGTAGGAAAGCAGCCCTTCTGAGGGGCTAGAAATCCTTGAAAAAGGGGGACACAGTCGGTGTCGAAAGAAGCAACTTTAACGAGTTTCACTAGAAAATCACTAGCCTTGACATATGGTTTGGTGATTTTTTTTTTTTTTTTTTTTTTTTTTTTTTGCTGTAAGTGACCGAAATACCTCCTCCTGCTTAATAATCTAAATGAAGTCATAAAATTGTCAGAAATAAAATAAAAGTACAATATAATAGTTGTTCAGTCATGCCAACACATTTTATATACTGCAGTCAAATTGTTTTTCCTTCCGCATATCTCAACTAATAAGAATTAGTGAGTTTAGTTTTTCTCTGGTTTCTTTATTTACGATATCTCATTTATGTCTCTTAACTGAGGTAATCTTGGTGAATGTTTAACACTTAAATCGTGTATATGTACAACTCAGTTAATAAGAATGAACAAACGAAATACATGTATCCGAAGATTTACCAGATGACAAATATGATGAAAAGATGACATTTTCTTCAACATAGGTTGGGAATGTCATATCAGTTGTGGTAGCGATTAGTGCAAGGTTATGCACCTGATAAGATAGATAGGTTATCCCATAAAACCATTTAGCTGTCTTCCAATCCTGGAATCTTTTATTAAAAGATACCTAGGACGTTGAAATTTACGACAAAAACACTTAAGCTAAGTGGAACATGAAGCATAGCATCTTAATATTTGGAAATGAGTATTGAAGTAGTATGTACAGCACATGCAAATTCCATTTCAAATCCTATTAGTCTGATATATGAAATTTTCAATATTAGAGCACATCTTTGAGATAGCAATGAATCTATTTTGATTCCAGACAATAATAGACTACAGGAATGCACAAATTGTTTGTATAAACATGAGTTGTATATAATTAGTGATGAACATTCCTACCGTGAACAAGACCTTGCCTTAGCATTAACCATACAGTGCAATTAACCCTGTATTCTGCCTAGCGTTCGGGTATAGATAACAGCATAGTTTTGGCATGCAACTATTAACTCTAATTTCCTCACTCTGACTTGTGTACCCTAACTCGCGTCATGCTTATAGGATATACCACTACAATAACACTTCACATCTAACATCGCGAAAGTAAATAAGTTTAAGAACTAAACTAAAATTTTCTCTAAACATAAATTTAGAACAGTGTTTAGAATGTAAGTTTATAAATGTTAAGAGTTTCACAGTCAAAAGCTACGTCCGACTTACCACATTCAATGATTGGTCGAGGTAAAGCCATCACAGGGAATACTCCAAATAAATCCACAATGCACAGTGTGGCAAACAAAAGAGACAAGCCCCCGCTCCGGGAACTTGTCGGTAGAAGTGGGCGTTCTTCATCCACCATGGCACTACATTCTATGGGCAATAAACAGAAAACATGTAGAGAAAAGTCCATGTTCTGTGGACTTAAAGCCACCATAAATATGACAGGGCTTCATAAAATCACTTACAATTTTAGTAATCCAATTATATGCAAATAAATAAAGCATAATCGTCGTTTCTTAAGAGTCAGAACTCATCCAGCCCTACTTCCATCAAAAAATTAAAATAATTATCATATCTAGTTTAAGTTGTGCATTTTTCCGGGCTGTTTTCAACAAAGCGCTGTAACCTGTTTCCACAAGCCAAATGCCTCGCCTTGATCAGAATATTCCTTAATGACTGATTAATTTTTGTGAATTTGTGGTTACCCACATCACCCCTTAGCGTTTTCAAATTGTCTTAAACACCGAGTTTGACGGGGAATTTTGACGCTTTCAAACATTAAATCAACGTATTGATCAGAGCACACTTCAATGAACTGCCAGTAACATGGATGCAGGAAGATTATTTCCAAGATTATTATAGTCATTTCCCAGTATCAAATGGCTATATTTTTGGCATATATTTAAATTATTTCAATTAAAACAGCAATTTGCAAAGAATAAGCAAGAATAGTATAAAATAATAATCAAGATAAAGTTAAATATGCCCACCACCATGTTGCTCGAAACAAATTATCGTTCTGCTGTAACTGTATTAATAAGTACATTCCTAGGTTATATCCAATATCGATTGTTTAGTTCTTAACAAACAGAAAAGATCCACCAAATAAAAAACTTTCTGTGAGGTAGTCTCATTAACAGTAATCATATCTGGTGACCTAGTAGGTCAAATGTTCTGAAAATGCCTACTAACTACACGATAACAAAAAATTACCTTAAAAGTGTTTTGGATATTGTGTAAGTGAGGTGGAGCGCCGTATTGTATTAAAACAACGTTTCCGGTATCATGCTTTGTAACGCTAGTATTACAAAGTCTTGCAACATTCGAAAATATCGTTGCCTGTTTATCGTTACTGTTTTCGTTGATCCTTTTTTCATATAAAAAAATCCTATTATAAAATTTGGCGTACTCGCACCAGGCATAATCTCGACATCATATGTTGAACGAAAATGTACGTGCCTTTAATTCGAAATTCATCTTATCTGTGCACAAGATTTTGCCTAGCCTTTCAAGTTTTTATGAATTTCTGCTAAATTTGAAAAGCGAAAGTGACGCGAATATATTTATTTTATTCTTTGAGCTCAAAACGCATTTTATTTTTAGGGATACATAATTCTGTTTTCTCAGAATTCGCTACACTATTGAATAACTATCCCAAACAATGCAACTTTATTAAACACTATAAATATTATATGCAGAACTTTCACGAACTTTATGGACATAATGTAAAAAATATGGCTGCACTCACTACATTCTCTATTCATTTCTCTCTACCCTGTTGTTTTTTATCTGTAAACTGCACCAGATCCTTCAAATGAAATGATTTTACAGAGCAGTGGCTATTTCTCAAACCATGAAACATTGGACGTCTTCTCAATACACTGGGAGATGGTCTTAATAGTAAATGAAGTCATTCTAAAAATTCTGAAATTGATCTCAGTATTTTAAACCATAAGTAGTTGTACAAGTGTGACACAGCTAACATTACAATGAAAGTAAAACAAATGTAAAGTGTTAATATGTACAGAAGATATCACCATTTCAAACTCGGAACTTAATTTAGAGTAACTGTATACTTCATATTAATGATGCTCAAATTTTCAGGGTTGTCACTAAACAAACTGAAGACGCAATTAATTTCGAACGGACCTGAAATTCCAATAAAAATATATGGAACAGTCCTCATATATGTGATAAAATATACATAGCTAGAACAACAGATTTCCTTCCATGATAAAGTGAAAAAGAAGAACAAGAAGGATCTCATTAACCTGGCGAGCTTTTGGGTCTTTAAGTTTATAATGTTAGACCACACTAACTAAGAAAATCAGATTCCAGACGCTCGAAGCCTGTGTATAACTAATGTACTACTAAATGAGTGCCAGACATGGTCTATAACAGAAAAACAAAAGAACAAAATTCAAATATGCTAAATAAACATGCAACGTAAGATCCTGGGAATAACTTTGAAGGACAAAATACGTATAGTATTAAAAAATCAATTATCTCAGATAACAGACATTGCCAAATAGCTAACAGAAGCAAATGGCAATGGGGCGGTCACATCACAAGAAAGCAGGACAAAAGATGGACCTATAAGATTTCCATGTGGGACCCCGTAAAGGAAAAAGGACATAAGGCAGACCCAGAAGAAGATGAGCAGACCTCTTCCAGATTAGTCAAGAGTATAAAAAATGGAAATCTCTCGAAAAGCCACTAGTGTAGTGAGAAATGGAGTAACCAAAGAACAAATCAGTTAGTGTCTTAAACAGCATACGAACAAATGACGTGGAATAGCTCACCTCATTAGGAAAAAGCGAGTTTTCCCTACTTGTTAGGAGGCTTTTGCACTTAAGGAACACAATAGGCTATCTTTATCTTTAATTTTATCTTTAGAGACTTTCTTCCAGATTTTAATCTACAGACCCAAAAATCAATTGAAATAAAACTTGGATATTTGTCCTATCTTAAATTAAAGGTGATTATTTCTGAGAATAAATTCTATTTTCATTTAGTTCCCCCTTTTCCCAGTTGTACGTTTCTCTTAATTAAAAGCTGGCTGAGCGATTTTGACTGCGTGCATTTTAGGGTATCATTCTGTTTATTAATTATTTTACTTGCTGTATTTAGTTCATGGAAAATGCATGTGTGCTGGTATTTTCTAATTTCGATGCTCTGGGATCGTAAATTCCTTGATGCGCTTGCTGAGGAAATGACCGGTTTGACTGGTGCTAAGCAAGAGAGAAAAATGCATGTCACAAGATCAAGGATTGCCTTTCTAGTAACATAAATGTATTCTCATGGAGTTTAGTGGTGCGTACACGATGATCTCTGAAGCGTATGATAGAATGATGGGTCCCTAAATATGATTAAAAACGTTAAAAAAAAACAGTAAAGAATATACGATAGAAAAACAAAGAATGCTTCCTCATATTTAAATTTAGATAAATTCTATACCTACTTTCTGCAATAAATTGTACTTTTTGTTTAAATGTTTTATTAATATTGCTTTTATTTATTTATTGACATTAAGTATAAAATTAAATATCCCCAAAGCAACAATTATGCTAAAAATTTATTTCTAAATTAATATGATTCCAAAAATGCCTGAAATATACGCTTTTCTCTTTTTCTGCCTTTTCCGATTTACTTCTGTAGGATTTTGTGTTTTAAAATATTTATGTCCATTAAAAATATTGTATTTAGAACATTTAATTAAAATTGCCATATGTTTTTAAGATCTGTATAAGAACATCTTTGCAATGTACACGTGGACAGGCCTATCAGCTCATTTTTAAAATGGCAAATTTCCTGAAGTCTGTGGAAAGTAACTAGTTAAGTTATATTGCGTATTCACTACCAAACGTTCTCCTTTACCTTCACTCTTTCCAGTGTTCTCTTTCACAGCTAACCATAAAATGGTATCCTCGGCGGCGTCTGACAAATATAAACAAGCGAGTGTCTGTGAATCAGAGATATTGTAATATAGAGCTGTAAGTACGTCGTTGCAGTGAGTTGCAATTATTTTACATCGAATGAGCTGCAAACGAGTGAACTAGCACTACAAAAATATGCCATTATTTTCGTTAGTTCGAGGCTCGATAAATTAAGTAAAAATGGGACAAATGAATATCGCAGTGATACGATGTATAGAAACACCTACCTACCTACCTACCTGCCTGCCTGCCTGCCTACCGACCTACCTACCTACCTAATAGTTTTCCGAGAGCTGTAGTTTTAATTCCATCTCAAAAACATAACAATTTGTTGATTTTAAAACATACTTTGTGCGGTTTCCGTTATAAAATTCTAAACAATTACCTTTTCTCCAAAACTATGTAAACTTAATACTGTCCACGTGACATGTGTTTCTCTCACAATCTTGATTCTTCTGGACATGGAATCTACGAGTTCAGGAAATAGTTTTATGCAACAAAAGTTTTATAAGTAGAACATACTCAATTTAAGGGTACAGGGAAAGAAGAAGCTCATTGAATTTTTTCATACTTTATAGCATTGGTATTTTAAACATTTAAATATGTGTACAGACTATTGTTTGAATAAATGAAATTAAAACAAATAAAATTACAATTATATTTACGTCTTTTCCCCCTTCCTTTATAAATATTTTCATAACTTCATAATTTATACATAAAAAATACACAATTTAAATAAATTGTCATTTAGTTGTGCTAATTTAACTGATTACTGAATCTTTGTCTTCGGCTCATCAGGAGTTTCCTACTGGAATATCCGGAAGACTTGGGTTCAACTGTTCCATTGAAAACTTTATTATAAATTTCGCAAATAAAAAAAAAAATAACGTAACCATGTGAAACTAGCTCTCGTAAATACAAAAAACATACCTCAACAAAATTAAAATTACTTTTTCTTGCAATTTCTAATTTGCATGCAAATAAACTAAAGTGTTTTAGCACATAATTAAACCAATTTCATAATTTCACAAACAAATAAACATATTAAAATCAAAGTATACAATTTTCCTTTCCATGTTCTCAAACTTACTACTGTTAATAAACTATTAAATTTCCCACATGCTGATGTTATTAAGTAACAATTTAAGAGTTTTAGTATTTCCATAGCACATCATTGGAAGACGTATTTGTGGGGACAAAAGAAGCTCATTGCATTAAATTATTTTATTACGCCCTGTACGTGAAAGTTAAACAGGTTTATGTAACAATATTGGTTACTATTATTAGTTAATTTCGCATAGGATAAAATACCACTTTTACCAAGCTAATAACTTATACAAAATATTAAAATGTATCATTACCGGGTTATTTTACCTTCGTCGTTGGCTTAAATGAAATTAAAAGTGCCAAATGGCTACTAAAAATAATAAGTCGACCGAACCTTGAAAAATCAAAAAACTTACTTTTATATTATAAATTAATCGCGAAATTAAAGCATTGTGTCATTTTTAGCAAACGTCATGTTACGATTTGTTCTGGTTTTGATAAATAAGAATACAAAAACAGCTTTTAAAACAAAAATAAATAAATAAAAAAAGGGTTCCGTGAAAGACCTAAGGGATATTCTCAGCTCAACAGGAATAAAGTATCAGGTGAAAGTGGTCAAGTATACATTGGTGTGACCGAAAGATCCATTAAAACATGGTTCGTAGTAAATAAAAATGTGCGATTACGGAACATGCTGTTCAAAATACCATGGAATAATATTAAAAAAAATAACAGAAGTAATGGCAATAACAATCAGATATTTTAATCTGGCTACAAGAGAGGCCTTAGAAATAGAGCATCATCCAGATAATATAAACAAATACAGGGGTTTTCAAATAAACAAGACTTGGTATCCGTTACTGGTCAACAAACAACGTCTGTGCCACAACTCTCCCAACACTCCTATATCCTCTTATTCCTAGCGGTTCTGTACCTCTGCCTCTTCAGATACTTTCAGTCTACTGATGATGCCGATTGTAGAGCAAACACCGGTGTTTAAACTAATTTAAATTAATGACCATATCAAAATAGCTCAGTAAAAATCAATTTCAATAACAACAACGTTGGTCGTTGTGAAAGCCTAAAGATGTACAAAATATTTAAATAGCTAATATCTTTAGGCCTTTACTCATAATATTGATGGAAAAAATAATTTATGGGGAAAGTTTCAGAAGCAATATTTTTCCTTATCTCCACAGTACTTCGTCAGTACTTTGTACTATGGCCAGTAGCACTAGAATGAAATGGTTATTAGACAACATTATATCTTAAATTGTGAGGCAGTATTTATGGGCTGCCACCCTTATATTTAATTAGATTAATTGTAGCAAATAATTTTATGTAACTTCGTTATAACTATGAGTGTAATGTCATTTCCCTGTGCAAGTGTTGAGTTATTATGTATAAAATATTTTCTCTCAAGTGCGCAGAAAGCTACCCCAGCCATAAAACCTGACCTCTAAATTTCTGTAGCCTGTTGTAGCGCAATATTGGTAAAGGATCCTTGGGCAAGATGTTTATTGCTATTCAGTTAGAGAATTTTCTGAGAGGAGGCACCATAAAACTTTTGGAAAATACAGGGATGAAAAGATAGACATTTAACCTTGTCAAGGAAGAAGCCAACGATTACATGGAAAACGTCACGTAAACCATGTCTATTTAGTTTGTAACTTTGTGGCCTGCAGTCAGTCTGGCAAAAGTATTTAGAGGGGCAAAGTCAGTGGAAAGGCTTTCTCAGTTCCGATCAAGTAGTGAAAAGCGATAGTTCGTATTGCAATTAAGTAGACGATCTTTATTAGTTAAGTGCAATAGTTTATGTACAATAGTGTAAGAACATAAATTGTGTTCCAGCTTCCATAACGGAAAATATTATTAACCTCGAGGACTCCTTCCCCTATGGTCACAGGACCATAAAAATATCCAGCATCAGAGTCTCAACAGCCGTGGCAAAACTGTAAGACAGCGGTCATCGTCAGAGAGGAAGAAAGAATTATCATTACCGCAGAGAATCCATAATCAAATCAATTCCTTTCAAAAAATTTCCCTCCATCCATCAATTACATATTCAATTAAAATCTCCATCCTTATTTTTAAAACCACTGCAATTGTGTGGAATTTTTTGTACTTTTAAGAAAAACGGATCTTTTCATATGCACATTTTGGCAGTTCAAATTGGCCACGAGGGAGACTGGAAGCAGTCTGTTTCTTGTTCTTCTTCTGCTTTCCAAACTTCACTGTAACTACATCATCTCCAATGAGCAAACACTAAACACAGAACATATATCCCAGTGTCTTCTTAAATTATATTGGTCAAAAATACAGACCACAGTAAACAAGTACATGATACTTGTAAAATGGGTGAGGAAAAAATGCAATGAACCCTTTACTTTAATGGATAATGTTGATAGGTATCTTCTTTCCCTGTACGGTTTATTTACTTCAGTCATTTTCTCTTAAATGAGCCTCTTCTTTCATGATAAGAATATACTGTCTTAAAATAACACCGATAGTGTCCAGATTGCCATTCAAATTTTTTCTAATAATCACGTGATGTGTGTTCTTCCCATGAAAAGTTGTTTCATCAGCATATCTTCACTGTGTGATGGAAAAATTATCCTAAGTCTTTATTGGCTAGTTCTCGTAAAATGCCTAAATATCCACAACATAATGATTAATATATGAATATTATATTCAGCTATACTGTCATTCGTTATTTGTTTTCGTTGTTTATATTTGATCAACGCGGTACTGTCTGGCGAAATTTATAAAAAATAACAGTGGGATTAAATGCTGCCACAAAATTTTAAACGAGAGACGTAATTATGAAAGGATCAAGACCATCGGCCACTTTATATGGAATGAAAATTTTTACTTAACATACTGAGGTCATAACCTCCTTCGGGGTCTCTCTCTCTCTCTCTCTCTCTCTCACACACACACACACACACATTTTTTCAACCTTTCAAAATGTTTCACAAAATGCCTTACAACATTACCATCAGCTGGCGGTCTTGGCCGCTATCTTCTAACAACGAATAGCCAAAAGTCCAGAGATTAACATTTTGGAAACGGGATGCAACTTTTGTCAGAGATGTGGTCATTGTGAATACAACTCTGTACACAAAGTTCACTACACGGCTTCCCCTACCAGGTGCATATACACATATAAGGTTCCCCCTGCCTACCAGTCTGCTGAGTTCTATCAAGGCCATTGAACCGGTTCTGTAGATATTAAAAATGGCGTAATAGTTTCCGAAATAATAATTTTAGGCTAGTTAGGTGAATATATAAGTGTAATAAAGCTTTGTAAGAATTTATTGAGCATGTTACTCCAGGTCAATCGATTGCAACATTACGGAAGAAAATGCTGCTACTATCGATAGATTAATAATTCAAAATTCGTGTATTAAAATAATATGTATTTGTGACTCTTAATCGATCATTCAATTAATCTCAATTGAACGAACTATATCGTAATTTAAGTTTGTATCAGTTCCAAATCGAACGTATTGGTTTTTGCTTTTCCAAATTGTTTAGGAAGGTTGCTCAGTTACCAGAGCCGTTCCAAAAGTGATGTATTCTATTTATTTTCATGAAAATGCGACAGATGTATCCATTATAATTGAATCGCTAAATAAAGTAAACAATTTGGTACATAGAGTACTTTTTCCAATAGGCATCACTTTTACCAGCAACGAACAAGAGCCCGTAAACTTCGATCTTAAAAATCAGAGACTGCCACGGCATACACTTTCATTTGAATTCTGGCTAATAGTGTGGTGACACCACGTCTAATACGGCCCATTCATTAACTTTGTTACTTTCAGCCTCCAAGTGATAAAGTAGGTCCTGACGAACTTACATTACTTTTTTTTTTTCTTGTGTAAGCATCTTGGGGACCGACATGGCACTAACTTTGCGGTAACTCATTGTTGCCAACATAATTTCCAATTCATTATAACCGACATTGGTTCCTTTGTCGTAATCCGCTGATCGGTACGGATGAGTTGATCGAGATGCTGTTTATTGTGAAGGATGACTGTTGAGTAGGGACTTTCAGAACATGTCACTTGCACCACACTTAAAACACACTAATTAGAAAGCAATTAAGAAGAACCCAACGCAAAATTTTATTACGGCACACTGGCACAGTTAGTACCACACCTACAATTGCGCTATTGTTATCAACAGGCATCTGGCCCATTTATCAGTAAAATTAAGAAGCAAACTATTGGATTAAAGAAAAGAATTATGGAGAACTGAAAAAAATAATAAGTTCACGATGTAATACCAGAGCAGAGATAACATTTAATTTGAAATTGATATGGAAACTAGAATGTAATCAAATCAAAGAGAGAAGACGAACTTACAATATCTTTAAAAATATTATCGAAAGATTACAACTAAAACACGTGAAACCTACCAGAGGACTGATACACTATTTGACTGGACATGGCCCTTACAAAACATACTGGCTCAAAATTAAAAGGACCCCCAAAATCATACCTGCTTAGGATATGAAAAACAGCATACACCAGAGCATGTTTTGTTTGAATGTCCACGTTATAAGAACCAAAATTCAGAAGAAAGAAGGAACTTAAGTGACCATCGTGTAACCTGTATTTTAAGGAACAAAGAATTATATAAAAATCTTGAAACCCCAGCTCATAAAATAGTATGGGAAGAAAGGAGGGAGCAAGAAGAGAACCCAGCTACGAGGGAAGAATAAAAAGTGGTAGTTAGAAGATTGGAAAGATTTCCTGCTCCTCTTGCTTTAATTTCCATTTCATTAAGTTCACCATCATTGTCACTGGGTCGGTCCTGGTGGTGTAGTTACCATACTTGCCTCCTAAACCCAAGATCGCGGGTTTGAACCCGGCCAGGACCGATGGATTTTTTCGGGGCGTAAAAATCCTAAGTATGGCTTCCTTCGGAAGGGAAGTAAAGCCGTGGGTCCCGTGTCGTTCATTTACGGCACGATAAAGAACCTCAAGCCTGAAAGAGAGGCCTCTGAGCAAAATTTGTCGGCCGTTTCACGCCCTGAGCTGATGACCTGAGATGTTAAAGAGCGTCCATAAATAAATCAATCAAAAAAAAATGTCACTGGAATCTTTGGACTCACTCAAGTTTATTACAAAACGTTCCACTATTTCTTTCCACGAATTCTCCAACACACCTCTCTTAGTTCCACTACATTGTCCCCACTTCTCATCTGCCACCTCATCTATTCCCTTCAAAACCAAGTACGGTACGTCACTAAAAGTAAATTGTGTATTATTTCGGCAAGCATATTCCTTTGATTGTGTCCATATGCGATGACTTCTTCTTGGCAAGTTCATAATATCTTGGGAATTGCGGTTTGTGGTGTTCAACCAGTTCCATCATCTTCATTTGCTTTATTTGCTCTAATTCATTATTTACGAACCTGTATATTTCTTCAATCAATCTTATCTGCTGTTTTTTTTTTTAATGGTATTTAACGCCCGTTTTTACTACCGAGGCACCACAGGCGGTGAACATTGATGATACATATAATGAAATGGTAAATTGAGAAAAGATTTTTTTTAAAGGAAGGAAACGTTTCAGGCCCAAGTTTAGGGTACCTCCCCGGCCTTTGCCAGTTATGAAGACTGAGGAAAACCTGGAAAAAACCCCAGTCAGGGAGAACGGTCTTGGCGGGATTCAAACCCCAGGCTTCCCGCTCACGAGTCCGCGCTTTAACCACCTCGGCCACCCGTGGCATTGTAGGAGTCTTATCAATCATTTCCGAATAATATGGTACATCGTCCATTACAATTACGAAAGGGCTGGATAGCAGCTGATCCTCAAACCATTTCCTATACCATCATCTCCTCATTTTCCTGGATGTGAACAAAAGCTAGAATTTGGGTCAAACCCAGCTGAGCTTCCAGCATGAGTTAAGATAAATTGACCCCTTTACCTGGCTTGACCCTCCGGCAGTGTGATCTTTGTACAAGCGTGGCCTATGTTTCATCAAGCCAAATAACTTATTAAAAATTGGCATCTATGCGTCACAATGTCAGCCCTTTCCATTATAAATAGTCCATTGGAAAGAAACCCCAGGTTCTTCAAAACTTTCTTTAGGGAAATAGATACCTCGGCGAAGAGTTCAGGGCTTTTAAGAAAAGTTAATTGTTTTCTAATTGTTGGGTGTTCTTTCCTCTTGTAGTAGTAGTACACATATCGATGTATACCTTACTTTTGAAATTCATCTAATTTTGAAACACGTTTTTGTTTGATTTTTTTTTAAGATGCTAACCGATGTTGTAGAGCCTAATTCTTTTTTTGTCCCCCCCCCCTTTCTTTTCATTTTTCTGTGCATGTACATTCAATGGTTCTCTCAAGTGCCTTCTGTACAGGAATTACAGGGCGACATTGTTCCTTTCTTTTTTAAAATATTCTTTAAGGGTGCACACAAATTTCCGAGCTTGACTTCTAATAATTTCGCTTTTTCCTAACGCATGCCCTTTGCCTTTGCTATGTCTATAAGTCATTTTAAATCAGGAACTATCTAAATCTATGTTGAATATAAAAACAATGTTCGTGCAAAATATAAAAACAAAACAAAAAAAAACAGCAAGTTTAAAATATTTAACTCTTTGAAATGTTGTTTATCGAAATCCTACAGAATCAGTTTTGTTTGATGAATGTTAACAAAGAACAACCACTGCACTTAATAAAATACTTTCACACGAAAAATAGATCGGTACACGTTCTTGAAAACGTGTTGCTACTAGATAATTCCATCCCAACTCCGTAACTGTTGCAACGCCGATGATGTCATGCATCTGACGATAATATGTTTTTGTTACCCGATTGGTCAACGATATGACGAGTCAATTTAGCAGCCCAAGTAACAACCAAAGTAATTTCTCTCTATTTTAATATGACCCAACACCCAGCTCAGACGTTATAGGCCAAAAAAATAGGAAGTATTACTTTCGGAACAGCTGTTGATTTATATGATATAGAATCTTGATTTGTTTGATAAAAGAAACTTCTCTGGAAATAAAATTTCTTCATTTTCACTCAGTGACTAAAGATTCTTTCACAAAATGTACAGAATCTCATCTCAGGAGCATCTCTTGTTTTCTGAATCCACTAGAATGAAAGCTAGCCATTTTATAACTTCATAAGCTTGATAACCATAACTTCGCTGATCTTCCTTATTATGATAAGTATTGAGATAGCTTTTGGTGCTCATTTATCATATTTTAAAAATATTATTTTCCTTTAGCCCTTGCTTTCAATTTGTCGAGACTATTAAATTCTTTTTCTTTTACAGTGTTCTTATGTAAATACTGCAGATGTTCTCAGAAATTCTGCTGTTCTACTTTTACTTTATCATGTTCTATATTCGAATAGTGTGAATGGAATAGCAAAGGTCGGTATATGAGGTTTTCTCAATCTTTTATCGCTAAAATAGATTTTTATGCAGGGTTATTTGAAATAATTGTTCCGATTTTGTGTGTGTAATACATTAAGAATACTATAGATGTAAATAAATACTGCCAAATGTTTGTTTTATACCGCTTGTCATTATGTAGTTAGGCCTTTGGCTGACAGATGTCATCTTTTGCAACATGCAATAAGAACAATAAAAGTTGGTCATTAGCATTGCCTAGCGGCACTTCCACACGAAATTTGGAAGGAAACTCCTTCAAAAATTCCAATCCAAAAAGCTATTCACAATTTGTGAATAGAATATTCTTGTATAAATAAAATAAGTAGTCATGCTGCCGTGTCAGATGCTCTTGGCCACCTCGTTCTCCTGTCAGTTCTTTTTTTTTTTTTTTTGGCGTAAATTGAAGATCAAATCTTTCGCCCTCCCGCTTGCCCGGGACTATTTTGGATTTGCAAGACAATAGAGCCGCCTTTCTAAACATCGCTTCTGATAAAGTGGGACCAGTGTAGGAAGATATAAAATATCGTGTAGATTTCTGCAGGGTGACAAAAGAAGATATATTTTGAGTATTTATAACCTATTTGTAAAGTTTTACTAGAATTAGTGATACTATCTTAATGATAGGTGCTTGTTTTTTTAAACCGCCTAATATAATTTTGAATATTTCTGCACATCTCCCTAAAGTAAATATTTCCGTAGATTATCACCTCGTAAATACCCAGACGAAAGTTAAACCAAGAGTACGTTGCCTTTCTGCTTATTGGACTGCTTATCTTTCATTCATATATATTTATCGAGGGTGCAAAAATTATCTATATACACTTTCACAGTAGATATCTATTTATTATTGTTAGGGGGTTTATGGTCGCTTCTTTATGCTACAGAGCTCAGAAGTGTATCTTTGGCGTTATTTTGAGCTGGTTGACCAACAGGTAAATCTGATATTCTGAGATTATTTCCTGGGGCCAGCAACGGATTAGAGTTTTCTCACGTTTTCATAAGTCGTGAAGTCAAGTGTAGGATTGAACATTTCCTAAACACGAATCCCAAAAGAGCGTGTGCTGCTAAAAAGCAATAAAGACGAAATAAATATAACAAATGCTATTAAAGTGTGTAGTAAAGAGTGGCTGTTAGGCAGAATTATTGCATTCTAGGTGATAATAAATATTAAGTACGAGATAAATAAATAATGTTAAAATATAACAATAAATAAAAGTAAGATTCCTATGAAACTTTTGAAACGAAAGAAAAGGGGAGGATAAAGTATATACTGGAAAACAGTGATGAAAGACCAAATTTTCTCAAATTGCAACAGGAGTGGGCGCCCTTCAAGTTATAGTATGCTTCAGAAATCCTTGTTCATTCTCCATTTCACAGCTGAGGATGAATTAATCTCACTTTGGACTATTCTTAAGGAAATTATTATTATTATTATTATTATTATTATTATTATTATTATTATTATAAATATTATTATTATCATCTTCATCATAAGAATTCTTTGAGACAAATCTCCCGCCCCCTACCTCACAAGGAAACAAATTTGCACATCGCATTAATTATAGTTAGTGCTCTAGTATTAATATCTAGTAGACGTGGTAGATTAATTCAGAAGGGAGAGTGGATGATTAGGGGATTGGTATCACTTGGATAATTATTTTCTATAAGTTAAAACATGAATATGTGAGAAAAGCCCTTGTAAATGGCAATTGTTTGCAGAATATTATGTAACTTGTTGCTGTTGCTAATTGAACCTCTGGCGAGAGACGCGAGATAACAATAGAACTGTGCACCTGGTAAGGGTAGGCCATAATAATAACCATTTTGTATTTTAGAGAAGCTACTAATCTATAAGGGACTGTAACGCAGGTGGATTCCTTTCACTTTCTCATCGGGTGACCACGAACTCGCCAATCAGAGGCCAAAGAGTTGAAAAGTTTATATTGAGCGGGTATGGGAAGTTGATAGCTGACCAATAATATTTTAAGGTTTTGAAGGCTCAGCAAGCCGTGAGCTCTTTTCTGTGGACCGCGTGAGCTCTCAGGACCACGTGGGGGCATTTTTTAAATTAGTATAAAAGAGGAAATTTCTTTGCTAAGACACTCTTTTGAGAGATTGTAAGTCGCGGTGCAAGTGAGCCCGTGTAGGCGAGTGGAGTGCAAGATGAGGGAAAGCTCTGATAGATTTCAAGTGAGTCAGACGAGTTCAGTGCTAGATCGCATACAGTTTACGCTTTTCTAGATTCTGTTCGGGCAGATTGACGCAGTTCCAGTCTTCCATCGCGTAGATCATGCAGATGCAGTTCACATGGTATTACGCAGTGTGTTATGCAGTTTACGCAGTCTTTGTAAACAGGCAATAAATTATACATCCAGAGTCGTTCTGATAGTAATTTATTCACAACGTCAGGTGGACATCAACGTAATGTCCGTACATTCTTGAACTCTAAGAATAGCACGTAAGTTGTCGCAAGCTTCCCATACTCAATTAACATCGGCGGACAGAGAAGTGCACCAACAGACATCCAGATAACCATGGTGAAAACAAACTCGACGATCAGTGAATGCACAAAAAATGTTCTTCGACACTTATCTTTCTTACTGATCCCACGACTCCATGAGCGCGAAACAGCAGAATCATCGTCTGCGACTTTAGACCGTTTGTGACCGTGAAGGTTGCATCTTTAATATTTTTAGTCATTACCGCATTCAATTCAGGGCGTGAAATTACGATAATTTTGCTCAAAGGCATCTTCTTTCAAGCTTGAGGTTCTTTTACGTGCCTTAAATCAACGACATAGGACCAATGATTTTACTTTCCGTCCTAAGTAAGCCATCTAGGATTTTTACGCCCAAAGATCCATCAATCTGGACCGGGTTTGGACCAGCAATCTTGGTTCTACGATGCAAATATGGTTACCTCTAGACAACCAATCCTTGAAATATATATCGAGGGTTCTACAGTAGGCATTTATCTTTGAAAACCGGAGACGCCGTATTTACATGTTTGATCAATTGGCGCCGCCTTGGCTAAGTCATGCCTCCCAGTAGGCGGTCCGGGTTCAATTCGAGCTGCCGTAATTTAGATTTGTGACTGACGTGGTGGCTACTGTGCAGATTTTCTGCAGTTATCCTTACCATTCTTTCAAACGCTGCTCCATCATCATCTCACCCCCATCTTCACCTCCATCATAAATCAAGGTAATTTAGTCCACCGATTTCTCTGTGTGCACGTTACAAATGGACTAAGTAAAGACCTCAGCAGCCCGTTCAATGTCTGGATCAGGTAAGCGAGCTGGCATTAGAACACACACATATATGTTTGTTTAATTCTAATATTCATATTAGAGAGTACTATCCAGTAGCACATAAATAAATTCATTATATCTATTACAACGGTTACTTTCATGTTTTTAAAATGTTATTCGTAAAGTGCTAAAATGCATTAAGAAATTGTGGAACTTATTTAGATATTTAAATATAATTTTCGTTGTTTAAATAAATAAACCGAAATAGTATATTGCGATACTGTGGTAACTGTAAAAAAACAAATTTGATAAAAAGTTTCAAAAAACTTACTTCGCTCGTTTAGGAAGGTGCCTTTGACATCACTACCACAGACCTTCATATGAGTTCATCTGTACGCTCTACAATAGGTACTTGTAATGGGGAACCACATTCTCTTCAGCCAACTGAAACGAAACTCGCCCATGCTCATTCAAGTGAGAGAGAATGCTCTCGAAACCGTAAAACGTTCTTATTGGATCTGCCAAGCCTGAAATGATTGCTCCCGCTTTCTCATTCCTTTATTTACCATTATTATGTGTCCATAGGAAATAAAATCAATGTGGGCACAATTTTCCTGCTGAAAATGAGATTAAAGTTCGAGTTGTAAACTCAATCCTGCTAATTAGTGATAACATATGGAAGTTTTTACTTTTATCTTTTATTTGTTTATTTTTGTTTGTGATTATTACAGTATTAAATACACGTGAAAGCGAGAATGCTATTTGATAAATCGTTTAATGTTAATTTATTGTAAATGCTTAAAGAAAAAAAGTCAATTTTATCGAAACAGAATACCAATCGAAATATAAAGTATCGTTTCAAAGAGAATTCACGCGAATGTAGAATAGATTGAGTACTGTACTTCAAACTAACAATAAAAAGTTAAGTCGCATAATTTAAGAGAGTTACAATACAGATAGTTCGTGAATATTGTACATCAATAAAATTTTGTTAACTTTTTGCCAGTAACGCAGCAATTTCCTCGCCATAGGTAAAGGTGCAAATGCCGGTAATTTATTTAGTGCTTTTCCAGTTAAATTTCTAGTTGATTGCCCTTTTTCTTTTATTGAAATAAGTGAAACTAATTCAGTTTTTCTGCACAGATGGTAATACTATTAGCTTGCCAATATTTAACAATAATATTTCGTTCGTCGTTTTAGCGATAATTGACCCATTTACTTACCGGAAGATAACGGCTCGAAAGTCGGTAAAACTTTTGTCTTTTTGCGGCAGAACTATAAATTGATCATTCAAAAAATTTACAGAAATAGGCATAACTAGTTCGGTTTCTCTGCACAAGTGATAATACTAATACTTCGGCAATATTTTATATCAATAAAATTTGATTTGTTTATTTAGCGATAATCAACGGTTCTATCTTCGACAGTTAACAGCTGGAAGTCTGGTCATTTTTTAGTATTTAGGCGATGGAAATATTACTTGATCTCCCCGGTTTGTACTGAAACATGGATCATAACTCAGTTTCTGTGCAAAGTTGGCAATACTAGTAGTTTAGCAATATTTTACAATAATATTTTGTTCGTAATTTACCGACAATGGACCGATTTACTTACGAGCAGGTAACAGTCGGATGGCCGGCCATAAACGTAGCCTTTCTGGGGAAGAAAAAATACATTGATCACCAACTTTAGACAGTGGTTGAATTTTTCTGTGCAGATGAACTTTTCAGTACTTTGTGAATATTTTTCATCAATAAATATAGTTCGCGTTTATACCGACAATGCAACTGTTTTCTCGCCGAATAGTAACAGCCCGAATGCCGGTCATTTATATATTATTATGGGGGTGGAAATTCTAGTTGATCAGCCGTTTTGTATTGAAGGCCGTCACTGATTCAGTTTCTCTGAACAGGTGACAATATTATTAATTTTGCAGTATATTACAATAATATATTGTTCGTTGCTTTACCGATTATAATGGACTAGTTACCGATTCCCGATGATCGTTCAAAAATTTAGTTTATTGTGGCAGAAATATTAATTGATCACCCTATTTTTGGCAGAAATACATTACTGGTTCAGTTTCTCTGCCCAAATGACCATACTGTCCGAATACTTTATTTATTTTTTGAGGTGGAAACACTAGTGTAACACTTTTTTTTTTTTGTTGTTGTTTACTGAAATAATTCACTTTCTCTGCACAAGGGCAATACTATTAGTTTGATAGTATTTTTACAATTAATTGTTTTCTTCATAGTTTTACCGCCCTGATGGCCGGTCATAAATTTATTCTTTCGCGGTGAAAATATAAATTGATCAAATAATTTTTGTCTGAATTAGGCATACTGGTTCAGTTTCTCTGACAATATCAGTAATTCGGCAATATTTTACAACGGTAAAATTTACATCTTTTTTTTTTAACCAATAATTCTGTGGGAGCCGGAACGCCGGTAATTTATTTTGTAATTTTATGGTGAATATATTAGTAGATAACCCGATTTTTTACTGCACTTATTCAGTTTCTTTACATAAACGGCAATATTATTATTTGGAGAATTTACAATAATACAGTATCTTCGCACAAGTGACAATACGAGTTCTATTAGTTCCGCAGGATTTTACAAGTGTTTGTTCATGGTTTTACTGGTAATGCATCCGGCTCGAAGGGATTATCGTATTTAGTAGTATTATTTAGTATTATGGTGGTGGGATATTTTGGTTGAACACCCGGTTTGTTTCAGAAATAGGGGTAAATTATTTAAATTTTCTGGCAAGTGAGAATACTAGTATTTTGCAAATATTTTACAATAATATATTTCTTTCTTTCTACGTTTTACTGATAATAGACCGGTTTACTTGGTGGCAGGTAAACTCCAAATATATATTTTTACAGTGAAGATATGAATTGATCAACCAGTTTTTGATTGAAATAGCCATCATTGGTTCAGCTTCTCTGTACAAAAGCAATACTTTACACCAATAAAACTAGGTTCCTTATTTTTACCGATAATGCAAATATTCTGCATCGGCAGTTAGAATTTTGAACGCTGGTAATATATTTAGTATTTTGGCGGTCTTTTTTTTTTTATTTTTACCGAAATAGCCATCACTTATTCAGCTTCTCTGCAAAAGTTTCAGCGCATGTATTTTGGCTATGCTGTACAATATTAATTTATTTTTCGTTGTATTACCGAAAATACACCTATTTACTTGCCAGCATGTAACTGCCCTTAGGACGACCAAATATTTAGAATTTCTGTGGTAGTAATATAAATAGATCGCCCAATAGAAATAGGCATAGTTTATTCAATTTCTCTGCACAAGTAATAATGCTCCTATATTTTACATCAATAAAAATTAGTTCATTTATATACCGAGAATGAAACAATTCTTCACCGGCAGGTAACAACCCAAAATCCTGTTCTTTTAGTAGTGGAAACATAGTTTGTTTATCCCGTTTGTACTGAAAAAGGCGTCAATTATATAGTTTCCCTGCACAGATGACAGTATACTATTAATGTGACTATTAATAATAATGTATTTTGTTAGGGAACTTGATAGTCATTCACTAGAAGTATCTTCTTGGAAAATACATTTTGGTTGACCGATTAAGTTCCATCAGTCAAAGTGTCTTAAACAGCATGCGAACAACTAGCGTGGAATAGCTCACTACGTTAGGAAAAAGCGAGCTTTCTCTACTTGTTAGGAGGCCTTTGCCCTAAGGAACACAATAGGCTCTCTTTATCTTTATATAAATGTAAATTAATAGTTTTCTTTTTAAAATAAAGACCACGTTAATAAATATTTTGAAGTGACAAATAATAAATAAAATATAAATTGCCTTTATTTCCCATTTATTTTGAAAATAGGGATTAACTTGTAATATTTTATTGTGAGCATACATGCCTTAAAATTCAAATAAGCCTTTTCAACTATAAATTATATTATCAGTATATACTAAACATTTTTATTTACATGAAAATGGCAAATTAAACAATTCACGCATGGGTAAGTACCTCTCATTGCTAGGCACCTGTTTTTTAATCAGTTTATACCTCAATGTGACTGATAACAGTAAAGCAAAAGGCTGCAAGACATACACAGGAGAACCAAGCGCTTAGCCGAATAGAACTTAACGCTTCGAATTTCTGCTCATATTTTTGTTTAAGGGTGTTCGAGTGAAGTCAAGACTTCTTAGAACACTTTTCTTATTACTCATTTGAAATATAATAGATTACGGCGTTTGCCATAATAGGTATATCACAAAGTGTCATGTATGTTCTTCGAGAAGTAAAGATTTATTTCTTACTTACCAGTTAGCTTAGGGTGGACTATGGCATGTTTGAACAACGAGCACCTCGTGTACGGTACAACAGAAAACACCACACTTGATACCATGAGCTTTTCCGAATTCTGTGCCTACATAATTTATTACATTAATCTCAAGAAGTCATAAAATACAATAGTTAGCGAGGTAAACGCTGAAGAACTGGAATAAACATTAGTAATAAGTACCAGAATAGAGACTAACGTTAGGTATTGCTCCTAATTTATTTAAGTGTCCGGAATATAAAACGCTTTAATAAAGATAACACTTATGATGACATCAACAAATTATTAAACCTATAATTTACCGTGTGTTAACGTGGTAATAAAAATAATAAAGCTTGTTATGACTACGTAGATAACATCAACTAATTATTTTAGACCTATAAATTTACCGCATTGGACGTATATGAATGCATTTACCAAAATAACATTCTAACTATACAACATAGAGAGACCCTTTCTATTCTAAAGGCATCAATTGAGTGTCCTGTATTACTTTCTGTTATTTTTATGCAACATTCTTTGTACGTATGCTCAAGGTATCAAAATATCCTGGACGTGGCGACAACGGTACTCCCAGTCGAAAGAAAGAGAGGCGTGTATTATATAATGCATGTTGTCTCCTCCCCTTACTATGTCTTGTTAATTAAACTATGAATGAATTGACACAAAAAGCATACGTTCAATATGAATGCCGTCTTAGTTTGTAAACTCTCATAAATCGTTTATGTTTCACTTAGTTGTTGAATATTGATTTATTTATGGACTCTCTTTAACATCTCAGGTCATCAGCGTCCCATTCAATTCGGGGCGTGAAACGGCCGACAAATTTTGCTCAGAGGCCTTTTCTTTCAGGCTTGAGGTTCTTTTTCTTGCCGTAAATGTACGACGTCGAACCCATGGATTTACTTCTTTCCGAAGTACTTAGGATTTTTAGGCCAGAAAAAATCCATCGATTCTGGCCGGGTTTGAACCGGCAAGGACGCAAATACGGTTATCACTACACCACCAGGATTCATACGCAACTCATCTAAATATTTGCAAAGTATTTCGTAGAGTTTATTAAACGTTGAGCAAGTGCTAATAGTTTGCAACATTTAAATACTATAATATATATAAAACGGAAAGCATGTGTTAACAAAATGGAACCATTTTGTGCATATATTTCAAAGGTTTTATAAGTAATTTCATGAACCAACATTGTAAAGTTAAAGTGCATCAAATAAAATAAATAAAATTAAATGTGTGAAAAAATGATCATCTTGAGAGAATAAATCAAGTAATCAGCATTACCTTTATTGTTTATTAAATTTAACAAAACTATCTGGAACATAATCTACATTCTACATTTATTTATCTCCATTCATTCTTCTACCTTAGGTTTACATTCCTTCATTCATTCACTCCCTTTACCTTTTTTTTTTTTTCTTTCGTCGTAGGTAAGTTTGTATTAATATAATATATTGTTAAATAAATGATTGATCTATAATGAAAGATAATATTACGAAATTTGTTTTTTAAAACTAACGCACTTTGTTCTTTTTTATATACTTCCTGTTTAAGTTCAATATTATTCACCCAATGTGTTTCATCATATTAACATGTTTAAGCAAGCGTCATTTATGATTATATAATATTGCTTTCATTACAGTGTATTCGTAAGGTCGGCACTTATCCCTATTTTACATCCCTATTTACTAAACGTAAATACAAACCAGGAACCAGATAGGATAGTAAGTGAAAACATTACTGTAAGGCAATGTTCCTATGTAAAAATCATCAGTTTCTGTTTATATTCTCAAGATGTTTTTATCCCCTCACTGTACAGTATATAGATATATAATATGTTTATGATACATAATAACTTTTCCTATAATGTGTAAATATTAAATAATCTTATTTAAATTCGCTAATTCTATTGTGAGGGAATGAATTTTTAAAATAATAGTTTCTAATTACATACCAAATTCATTACATATGAATTCATGAGTGCACATTCATAACCACAATGCCTATAAATAACAATAAACGCCCTCTTCCCATCGCTAATCTAACCATTTATTAATTAAAGAAAAAAACTCAGAATTGAACTGTTAAAACCTTCAACAACGACATTTGAGAACTATAACAAAACAAAATCAGTTGCTTTCAAATTAATTACTTTTACGAATTACACTTTCTTCGTAATATCCCTTATCATAATGTCGTATACGCGTTCTTGAATTGAAATTGATAAGATTCTTTGGAACAATTTGGGTCAAATAAGAAGACAAAATAGTCTTAACGTATAAGATTGCATCATACCATCTACTTGTAACATCAATGTTAGGGCGATACGACTATAATGCGGGAAATATGGAAGAAAGGTACCTTATGTTTGTTATTCCCTACACTTACATCGGGTTCGACAAACAAAACCGCACAAAAATTCAGTTAGAGACCATTCACTTGTCTCTGAATTCAATGTCATAGTCATATTTTCCGGTAAACGCCGCAAATGACCAGCAGTGATCTCTGCAGAAGTGTCACTTCGAAGCATGCAATACAGATATCTCACAATCTAGACTGGCGCATCAGAAATCGAACAAAGAATGACTAAACCGTCCCTTTAGTGAATTTCGGCGTTTTACAGAAAAACGAATATCACCACTAAATTCACAAATAACTAAATGACTTAATTAAATATTGATGCAGTTTTGCTTATTCGAGTTCATGCGAAAGGTAATTAAAAGCAGCCCTTTAGCGAACAACAGAAAAACGAGCACCACCATTGAATTTACCTGTAAGTAAATTACCTATAACTGAATTTTCATGAGTTTGTTTGTTCGAATGAAGACTAGACTTCTCTCTAGGCGCATTACAGAAAAATAAATATTACAATTGAATTCATAAGTACGTAAATGGCCTACAGCTGAATTTTGGTGCGTTTCTTTGTTCGAAACAAGAGTGAAAGGTGACAAGGCGAAGCCCTATGAACAACTGTGACCTTTTATAGAAATACAAATATTACCATTGATTTCTAAGCAAATGACTTAGAACTAAATTTTGGTACGATTATATTTGTTCGAACATGAGTGAAAAGTGACTAAATGGAACACCCTAGTGAGCAACCCCGACGTTTTGCAGAAAAATAATATCACCATTGAATACAGAGGGAAGTAAACGGCTTTTAACTGAATTGTGTTACGTTTCTTTACTTGAACTCCAGTGAAATGTGACTAAACAAAGCCCTCTAATAATTTAATTCAGAGGCAAGTAAATGGTCTTTATCTAAATTCTGGTGCGGTTTTGTTTGTTCGAATTCGAGGGTTTTCCTTGTTAGAACTAAAGCTTTAAGGACGGCTCCCTGAAGCTAACCTAATCATTTATTCGGAAACCTAAAAAATACTTAAACATTAAATCCTGTTTATATTTTAAGCAGTTCGATGGCAAGAACCACGACATCCTCCTACCTTTTTTTTTTCTTCTTTATTCGTCTTTTTTCAAAAGAACGGTTCAAGAGATACAATGATCAATATTCTTTATATCCTTGCTATTTTGAAATATAATTTACTTTAAAATCAGTCTGCCTGCTTTGTTAATGTGAGTTAAGGGCCGAAACCGTTTCTGATGAGATAAATATCAAAGAAATGTGCGAGTTATGTAATATCATACTTAAAGATCTTTATTTTCTCATAAGGTAAACAAAATATTTCAATTAAGGTTTTTACGTAGTCGACATAATTGTTTGTAATGAATAAAATCTGTTTTTTTTTTTATTTATATGAGCGTTAAATTGGTTTAAAAACAAACTTGTGAACCGAAAACTCTTATATCTTTCAATGTAACTATAGAAAGAAATAAACTCAATTACTTCACAATTATGCAATTTAATCCTCCAGTCTTATTAGTTTAATTAAATTTTAAATGTATTTCTAGAGCGACCATGGTCATAGCCAACCATCTTTATGAATAGAACAAATTGAATATAAAGCATTTCTGACAATTAATCTATTGTTGTGTGCTAGTTTTTATTTTGTTTAATTGGCACAATTCACACAAGTATTATTGTTCAACGTGGAACTGTTAAGGTATATAAGGAAAGTAAATATACAAAAAAACAAAAAGAATCAGCCGACATTTAACATCTAACATCTTTCTACGATAGCAAACCATGCAATATTGCATAACAATTTGGACCCCTATAATCATTTTTAGTTTATTTCAGTTAAAGTGTATCTTTTCAGTTTAAATTGATTTTATTGTTATTTTCAGAACTTAATTTGCTTTTATTTTGTTTCAAAATTAATAATTTCGATTATTTTTTTACAATTACTCATAAAGTAAAATCGCTGCAAGCTCATGCTTTTATGAATAAAAGAATATATAAACTTTTTCTTTTGTTTTTATAAAAAGTCAGTAAACGTAAAATTAGAAAGCTGCAGATAAGTTCTGGAAACCTAGCTTCTCTACTTTTTACAGGGAAGTTGTTACTCTAGGGCGTTTAAATGAAGGTTAGTGCAACCAAATTGTACATCATGAACAAAGTACTTTAAAGCAATATAGGTTCGAAATATTGACCGATCTATGTTGGCGAGAATTTTCTGAGTTTCCCTATGCACATATCATAAGCTAAGTTTGAACTGGTCAACAGACAAACTTCTAAATGCCAAAAGTAAGCCCTCTGGTATTCTTCTTCTTTTTTTTTTAATAACGAAATATAACTCGCGATTGTTACTTCGCACAACTTAAGCGAATAAAATATATCTGTAAACGTTCAGTAAAGATAACCCCATGAACATAGAAAGGTTTGAGCCTGTTACACCGAAAAGCTAAAGCATGACGAAAAGATGCAAACATACCTGTCCATGCTTTTCTGTTAAATCTTCTGTTGTTTACACCAGCAGGTACAGTAGAGCACTTCCGCTCTAATCCTTTAGGTGATTTCAACTGAAGAGGAAACCTTAGACGTGGAAGTATATTATTTCAGCTAACCTCGACCGGCTGCCTTTAAGGGTCTTCTTTCCAAAGAGCTTCTCTTCAAAAGATATGCCTATTCTACAAAGCAGAATAAATGGACACGGGCCGCTCGCTGCGTGCCGTTTGGAGTACTCTGCCTTACTGCCTTTCTTGTACACCTCATCACCACTTACGGGCAGCAATTGACTAGAGAGGAAGGCGGGAATAAGTGAAAGGTACAAACCACAAATGAAGTTAGCTTCTGGCGTAAACTGATAACAAAAGCATCTATGTTTATCACCATCGCCACATTAATGTGTACGGTTTAGAAGCTCAGAGTAAAAAATAATAATAAGTTGACAATGTGATTCATGTTGTGCTGCCTGCCATTTTGAATACCACCTCCAGATATCCTTAGGCAATATATTTGGAACTTATGGTGAATATATTTTCCGTTGCAAATATTGCATTCTATTCTTTCGTTGTTAATTTCTTATGTGTAATCCTACAGCTGGCTTCAAACTAAAATGTCTATATCTTTTTTTTATTAAAATGTTCATTTATTATTATTAAATTTTACTTTAGTTTATTAATGATGATATCATTTAATTTAAGTTTCTCCTTCACTCATTATATACATATATTATTATTATTGTTATTATTATTATTATTATTATTAGTAGTAGTAGTAGTAGAAGTATTATTATTATTATTATTATTATTATTACTATTATTATTAGAAACTCTCAAAGGATTATACAGACTAATTAATAAAAACTGGAGAATCAGAAACTAATAAAACCATAAAACATTAGCGCATATTTGAAATAATACAAGCGGTTCCAAATGTTTTATTATTTGTTCTCGTTATTTCTGCTTCTCTAATTCGTTTGTTTGTGCGTTGTGTGTTTGTAGACTAGCAATAAGTGTGGCGAGGGAAAAAACTCAAAATGTATTATAACCTGATTTGTTTTAAAACACTTTTTTTTACGGCTTCTGCCATATTTTGCGCTTATCAGAGACTATGATGTTACATAAAAGTACCAAAATAAATTACTTACTGTACATAATTATTTAAGGAGAGTAACATTTATCACAAAGGAAAGGCTCTACTAAGCTGTTATGCATTCGTTTATAGGGTAATGTGTTAAACATTCAAATATCTGGTACTTTTCTATTAATATGTCAAATGAAATAGATGTTTATTCATCTCCGCCACTATTATACCGGGTGCTACAAAAATACGGAGAGAACATTGTGAGCGGATTCCTCACAACAAAACAAGAAAAGGTCAAGTCAAGGTGAGTCCGGAAATGCCTGGTTTGTGATCTATTATTGAAAGTTAACATTCAACACGTTTTGAGGCACGATCAAACTTTAGTTTGTTAAGAGAAACGTTTTAGAAAATCGAGTGATGTTATCGATGCTGATGTCGTCATGGAGTCTTGTTTTACATTTCATTTGTGTGCATTCATGCTTAATCACTTTCTTGCGTTGAACTTGTGCTGCAGTTCAGTAACATTTGAGCACCTAACCTGGCATGATACTCATATCCTGAGCAGTTATGACTTTTATGTAGGGTCGCGCGAACAGTAATGAACGCGAGGCTGCGCGGCTTTATGAGATGTCCTTTTCAGACCGAAGGCAGCCCAGTCTTGAAAGTTTTCCTGCAAATTATCAGAGTTGCTGTTAGTGTTTAGCCTGAATTGTACCTTGAAGATTTGCGTCAGCTCACAAATTTTGGTTGTGATACCGTTCCTTTCAAACATTACCGTATCTGTAAACAAGACTGAAGGGATAAACAACAACGAACCTTTGGCAAAAAATTCCAATGGTGGGTGACCGGCAGATACAAGACCCAGAACTCGTTGAAGACTGTTCATGGAGTTTCTTCCACGTGGTCATATGAGATGTACCAAATGCTACAGCAAATTTCTTGTATTGATATATGGATGTTCTTCAACACTGTGTAGGCCAAGGTCTTCCTGGTAATTGTAAGAGCAGCTTTTGGTCTTCCTCAATCAACAGTCTTATCAACCCGACTATAAACTGCAGTTGGCTAAGTTGCCTTTAGTCTCATAAAGTCTTGTGTCCAATTCCATTCGTTCGACGTACATTAAAATCATATCTCTCTGCTCAGAATATAATGGTTAATCGTTCAAATGAAGTTGAACTCCAGCACCAGTCAAATGTAAGAACTGACTAACACAAATGTTCACAAAGGATTCGTGAAAACAAGTCTCTATGATAACATATTACCATGTATATCAGTATCGATAACATCACTGGATTATCTGATAAAAAATAGTTTTCTTTAAATAAACTTAAGTAGATCGTTCTTCGGAACGTGTTGAATATTATCTTTCAATAATAACTCATAAATAAGACATCTCCGGTTATCTTTTTATCCATGTTTTGGTTCGAGGAACTCTCCTCCAAAGTTTTTTGCATTTTTTGTTACATCCTGTAGAAAATGTCAGACGTGATTTAGCAGGGTTTCTAATAGACTCTAGAGTTATTTATCATTAAAAAAGGGAACGTTAATGATCACAATGATTAAAACATAACTATTAATAGCACTCGCTCCCTTTCTAAGGATAACTTAAACCACACTTATTATTGTAAATGTGGTTAGACTTTATTTCAAGTCAATTTACTTTGCCAATAGTATTTGTAACGTCCCTTATTGTATAATCAAGTTTTCAAAAACCAAATTACCAATCATGTCAAACAATTTAAAAAACGTAATGTCACTGTCATTAATGAAAGGACTATAAGGAAATAAATGTGAGTAAATGCACTGCTATACTTAGAAACAAATCTAATTTCTCTCGCTCTCTAAGTCTAATTTAACCACTAAGACCAAAAAGTCCGTGATACTTATGTCTAGCTTACCTCTAGCTTACGTCGGTCGAATGAACCATGATGTACAAAATGACATAATTTATAATATCATAACAGTCTTGACCAATTTGTATAAATGCATATTCAATTCGGTGAGTTAAAAATTCCAAATATTCTCACAACTGCACTGCTCAAAGATGTCGGAAAGTGACCCTCTGACAATTATGCATAATCTAACACAATATACCTCCAACGAAGAAACAAGACACTAACTTCATATCATCACAGAAATGGTTAAGGTATTATTCCTCCAAAAATATTTTAGTTACTTAAAGACACCAAAGTTCTGTTTTATTTTAAATTTTTATATTGATGTTTCATTATATTCTGATAGCATTTATTTAGTCACCATGACTTTTCAGTTTAAACAACTTAAATTTGTAGCAAAACATAAATTATGGTGTTTAAATATGGAAAACTGTTTCCAAAAATTAGTTATTTTTATGGAACTGGGACTTAAACGTTTATAGTTGTAATATATGAATAAAGAAATGCATGAGTGTGTGATTGAAAATTTGAAAAAAAAATGTATTTTTACTCAGAATTTTCTACAAAGGCAAGCATTGCGTGAAATATCATATAAATGTTTTCTTTTTGTTAACTTGGGTAGTTAGTATGATAAATGATATGGTAAAAGTATTTCGTCCTATGTCGCGTGAAACTTAATGACAATATATACCATCCAACGTTTCGAGGACCTTACATTCCTCCTCCTCTGAATTGAAAATTGTAATGTGTCAGAAGGTGGGAGTGGAGGAGGGGGCGAGTGCGTCATAACTTACGGTCAACAGGTGTTTGTACGGATAAATTGATGAAAATTTGTCCTTGAGACGATCCTAAGAATGATAACCAAATATTATTGAATTTTAAACAGTCATTTCTGTTAAAGTCGTTGGGCATGTTTGAAAATGTCCATAGCTTTTCTAATTAATCTCGGCTTGTATTTGTGAACTAAAACAAGTTTATTATTATGGTCATGTAATATAGTATGTTTGGTTGTAAGAGCATATTCTGCTATAGTTGACTGAAAAGTGTGTCCCCCCCCCCCTCTTCATCTTGCATATTCCTTAACTCTGCAGGTAATACTGCATTTTGTTTGGCCGATATAGACTTTATCGCAGGAGTACGGTATGCTGTAGACTCCTGGAGAAGCTAATGCTAGTGATGGATGTTTCATTTTTTAAGCATGCTATTAATATGATTAATTGTAGGAAATACATAGAGATGGCATACTTTTTCAGAGTACAGACGATTCTATTAGTGGTGATATGTATGTAAGAAAGAACAGCTACTTGGTTAAGAAATGCCTTCAAATGATACTTAACATTACCTGTGTTCATTGAAGATTGTTCTCTTCTAATAGTTTAATTACTTACGTGCTTTCTGTATCCATTGGCGTGTAAGACCATAGAGGTGCGAGTTAATTCTTCTTGCCATACGCTGTATATACGGTTAACCACTGCAGATATGGCAGATCTTTTTATGTGCAGTACTGTGATGAGAATTGGCATTGAAGTATCTGTCAGTATGGGTTACTTTTCTGAATACTGTAGACCAAGTGATCCATTCTCCAGGCGTGATACTAGAACATCCAAGAATGACAGAGTTATTTTTTTTTTTTTTCCATTTCCATCGTAACCTATGTGCTCTTGTAATGGTTATTGATGTAAAGAAGGAATTGCTGTAATATATCTATATCATGTGGTCATATCAAAAATATAGCAGCAACATATTTCAGCCAACATTTAGATTTTAAGCCAATGGATGCTAGAACTTCTTGTTCAAAAGCAGTCATGAAAATACCAGCAAGAAAAAGTGACAAAGAGAATTCATGACTGTAACTTCCATTTGTTTGTAAATTGTGCTTTGAAAAGACAGGACTGAATTACTTATACAATGTGCGGCTAGGCTAGCCAGGTTCAGAGCAACATTATTGTTGCAAGTTGTTCTTTGACTAAAGGAATGGCTTCTGCTACAGAGAGCTTGGTAAATAAGGAAAACACATCAAAACTCAATAAGTCTCCTGGATTTACGACGATGGAATGAATGATATCAATGAAGTGTTTAAAATTTCTTACGTGAGAATTGAAAGGAGTGAAAATGTCATTGATATACTTAGCTAACAGATGTTTAGGGGAACTAATATTATAAACACTAGGTTTGTGAATTTTAGTCAGGCCGTAAATAGTAGAAATTCTTGTTGAAGAATAGTTGATTTGGTTTATTTATGGACGCCCTTTAACATCTCAGGCCATCGATGTCCCATTCTATTCAGGGCGTGAAACGGCCGAAAAATTTCTTTTTCGTGCAGTAAATGTAGGACACGGTATCCTAGGCTTTACTTCCCTTCCGAAGGAAGCCATACTTTGAACTTTTATGCCCGAAAAATCCACATATCTTGGCCGGGTTTGAACCCGCGATCTTGGGTTTAGAAGGCAAGTATAGTTACCACTACACCACCAGAACCGACTTTGTTGAAGAAGGAATCAATTTCTTCTGAATCTGTAGAGAAATGGATGACGAACTTAACAACTATCTGGGTCGATTTAAAATCTGGCTGGCTTCGTTTGATTTCAGATTAGGTGTCATCATATAACAAAACCTCATCTTATTGATGTAGTAAGCTTTATCCATTATTACCGTAGCGTTGCCTTTGTCAGCTTTTAAAATAATAAGATTTCTCGCTTTTAACTCTCCAAGAGCTAGATGTTCTTCTCTGCGAATATTACCCTTAAACGCACGAAATTGCTTTAGTGCCCTTACCGTGTCTATTCTAATGTTATCAGTAATGAAATTAATAAAACTTTTAGAAGAAAACAATCTTTAATGAACACAGGGAATATCAATCATGTTATTCAAGTTGCTGTTCTTCCTTACATACATCATCACCGATAGAATCGCCTACAATATGAAAAAGTATGGTAAATCTACTTATTTTCCGACTATTAATTGTATTAATAACATGCTTCAGAAAGTAAAAAATTCATCATCACCTCTCCAGGAGTCTACAGCATCCGCTGCTTCCATAGCGAAGTCTATATCGGCCAAACAAAACTTACTATTAACTGCAGATTTAAGGAACATACGAGCAGAAAAAACACAGTTTTCAATCAACTCTAGCGGAGTATGCTGTTACAACCAAATACATTACATTATATGACCATACTAATAAAATTGTTTCAGTTCACAAATACAAGACCAGATTAATTAGAAAAGCTATAGACGTTTTCAAACATGCCAACAAATTCAAAGAGGTAACAGGGTAAAAATCAATAAATAATATTATATTGTCATTCTTAGGACCGTCTCAAGAACAAGTTTCCGTCGATCAATCTGGTAACGTGCCAAGGCCTGTTGACTTATGACGCTCCCGCCCCTTCCCCACTCTTAGCTGTCACCCCATAAATTATAATCAACAAATCAATTAATTTTATGTAAATTTCCTATTTTAATCATGATTGTAGTGTCATTTTCGTTTCTTGTACACGTGCTGATACTTTGTGTGTATGGTGTTATTTTCTTACGATTGATTGATTGATGATTTTTTTGATTGATTTATTTATGGACGCTCTTTAACATCTCAGGTCATCAGCGTCCCATTCAACTCAGGGCGTGAAACGGCCGACAAATTTTGCTCAGAGGCCTCTCTTTCAAGCTTGAGGTTCTTTATCGTGCCGTAAATGTACGACGCGGGACCCACGGCTTTACTTCCCTTCCGAAGGAAGCCATACTTAGGATTTTTACGCCCGAAAAAAATCCATCGGTCTTGGCCGGGTTCGAACCCGCGTTCTTGGGCGTAGGAGGCAAGTATGGTAACCACTACACCACCAGGACCGACTATTTTCTTACGAGAGTGCAAAAATACCGGAACCATAAAAATGGGACCTGGCGTTGAAGACAGAGAAGCGAGTTGCCTATTGTAACATATTCGTATATATGACCCAAATAAATGGCGGACCGCTATTACTTGAGGAATTATAAAGCAGGGTCCTTGAAAAATATTCGTATACAATTAAATAGTTGTGATTTTGTTACAGTAAGTCAGGGTAGATTAATAATATTAGGCCAGATACGGGGGTGAAGAGACAGGCCGATAACCTCTCGAAGGGAAGAAACTAGCAGCGTCAGTTGATACGTATGTGATCAAAGACAGGTAGTCCAGATAGCCAATAAGCAAGATTAAAAGGACATTATGTGTGTCCAATATCCAATATAAATTCTTAGATGCAAGGAAAATTTATAGATCTTTCCAAAATAATATTTTGAAAGACTAACCGACCCCCACGTTTACTTAAGCTTACTATTTTGGGGCTCAGAACCAGTCTTTCGTCAGTTTTGGTCAGAGGCAATTTCTTAGCTGAGTTCACAGCAGCCAGCTCGCAGTTAGCGATTGTTTGTTATTACGAAACTAGTTGCGTGTCATAGTTTGATTAGTCTTCTCAAGTTTAGCATTGCATCAATATCAATTTTATTGAGTTAACAGTAGGAAGTTTCGGAGTTATCAAAGTGCGTCAGAGCGTCAGTGTATGATCGTCATAGTGCAAAAGTGACACTCTAGCAGTTTAATTCTCCAAGGAGTAACGGTGCCTTTTTAAGTGGAATAGACTTTATTAATAAACCGTGCTTCACTCCACTATCACACATTTAATCATTCTCCTGTGATTTGCTAATAAATATTCCAGCCAGAAGAGTCTCGCCGGAGCAACTGCAAGACAGTGGGAAACTATCATCGGAGAGGAAGAAATTATCATTAACCCTGAGAACTAATTAATCAAATAATAAAGCAGTCAAGATCCTTCCATATTCTACCCCATTACCATCCACCTTTCAAAAAACCGCTGCAACTCCTACCTTCTGATACATTTCAATTTTCAAATCAGAGAAGGAGGACTGCAAAGTCCTCGAAATGTTGGGTGGTATATTATCAATAAGTTTCAAGCACCAAAAGTCGAAAAACGTTTACCGTGACAAACTTCGGCCGCGAAAGCCTACGCCATAAGATTAACAATTATACCTTGATCATACACCTGTAGCAATTGAAGTATATGTCATCTCAAATTTCTTTTTTCTTTTAGAGTAATTCTTTTTCCCTCTGTTCTGACATTTTAAATCCCTGTTTTTTATTGCAACACAAAAATGTTATTTTACAGAGATAAAAAAATGTAAATTTGTGCCTTTCAGCTTGATATATTCCATTGATTTTGTTGATTTTAAAATAATATTAAGAATTTTTATTTCATCGAAAACAAATGAACCGTTGGCCCTAACTTTGTAAAAGTACAAGATAGGTGTTCTTTTATTTCTTCTCTTTCTAATAACAATAGTTCTAAAAAGGATTAAACTTAACTTGAAAAAAAAATTTCTTGCAGGATTTTACCAAAAAAATACTTGAAACACGCTTTGTTAAATTCATTTAATTTTCATTAAGTTTAACTAGAAAACCAGATTATTTTCTCTTCAATATATGTTGCTAATGTTCTCTTTTATATCATAATATGTAACCATAAATAAAGGGGGAATGATACAATTGATATAATTGGATATATTCCTCTTTTATGTGGATTTTTAAGTGTTTAACGCCCAGTTTTATTACTGAGATATTACTGAGATACCACCTGCGGTGGACACTGATGGTACATAAGATGAAATGAGAAACTGGGAAAGGATTTTTTAAACGAAGGAAACGTTGCAGGTTTAAGTTTAGGGTATCTCCCCAACATTTGCTAGTTATGAGGACTGAGGAAAACCTGGAAAAAAAAACTGTCAGGAAGGACGGTCCTGGAAGGAATCGAACCCCATACCTCCCGCTCACAAGTCCGCACCTTAACCGCCACTCGTGGCGATTTTTATATGCATGAACATATGAATATGTGAGTTTTATACATCAGAGCTACGCTGCTGATTATATGTTTGACTAGTTTTTAGGAATATAATTCCTTTGGGAATTTTATCTATTACTCTGTATAGGGCTAAATTAAAAAGCGTCGCCGATATTGTCTCACCCCTTATTGTGATAGAAATTCGTTATTTTAACTTTAGCTTTAGTGCATATTTCACGTAGTCATTTTTATTGTTTTGTATAATGTTTTGTTTGAATTTAAAACTTTCCAGTGTTTCAGCGAATGTTTCCCTATCAATGGAATCAAATTCATATTTAAAGCCAATAAATAAGAAATATAAATCTGCACCATGTTCTCTATATTGGTATTCATCCAAAATACTTTCTGCAGACTTCTTTACTATATCATTTAAAATACTTTAGAATATTTTATATACTATATTTAATAGTGTAATTCCCCTATAATTGTGACATTAATATTATTTTTTTATATCAGGCACATTTATCTATCTTCCAACTTCCTCTATAATGTAAAGATAAATAAAAATTAGACATCTAAAAATTAAGGAATAAAAATGTCATACGATAATAATCTTCTTTTTTATGGCTCTATAGTTCTACATGAGCTTTGACCTCCTGCATAATCTTCCTCTTTCTTGCGCTTTACTTTTCCATCTTCTAATTTCAATCTTCCTCAGATCTTCTATTACGTCATCTAACCATCTTATTTCTTTGGTCTTCCTCTAGAATACAATCTTCATTTTAGCACACTTTTTGGAATTCTATCTTCAGTCATTCTATGTGTTCTAGTCATCTTATTCTTTATACCTTTATGAACCTCACAATATCTTGTCTATTAGTTCTTATAATTCAGAATTTTATCTTATTTTCCATTGTTCTTTATAGTTTACCTGTCCATAAACTCTTCTCAGTATTTTTCTTTCAAATCTTTGTAGTACTGTGTTTAGGACCCATGATTCTGCAGCATATGTTACTACTAGTCTTATTTGTGTTTTATAAATCTTACATTTTGTCCTTCTACTAATTACTCTCTTTTAATAATAATTGTACATTAGCATAATATGCTGCATTTTCGCTTTGAATTCTTTCCTTTATGCATCATTTAGTTATTATTATTATTATTTACAACTGCTCCTAAATGTTTAAAAGTGACATCGCCTCAAATTTTTTTCTTCAACTAAAATATATATATATTTAGTTTATCCTTCCTCTGCTTCTAATTCTACTTCCATGGGCCTCCTTTTAAGTTCCTTATACACTTACACTAGCTTGTTTTTGTCTCTTGCTGCAATGACAGGTGTAGTAAGCACATGTTTGACTAGTCTTTAGGAATATAATTCGGTTGGTATTTTATCTATTACTCTGTATAGGGCTAAATTAAAAAGCGTTCTCGATATTGTATCACCCCTTATTGTAATAGAAATTCATTATTTTAACTTGAGCTTTAGTGCATATTTCAAATTGTTATTTTTATTGTTTTGTATAATGTTTTGTTTGAATTTAAAAATTTCCAGTGTTTCAGCGAGCATTTCCCTATCAATGAAATCAAATGCGTATTTAAATATAAATCTGTCCATGTTCTCTGTAACCACATTGATATTCATCCAAAATACATACTGCAGACTTCTTTACTACATAATTTAAAATACTTAAGAATATTTTATATACTACATTTAATAGTGTAATTTCCCTATAATTATAATATTGATATTATTTCCTCTTTTTTATCTTGCACGTTTATCTATGTTCCAACTTCCTCCATATTATATACAATTTTAATAATTTTCTTCTCCCCATAATTTATTAACTCAGATATTATATCATCTTCTCATTGTGTTTTGTTAGTCTTTAAAATCAGAATTACTATTTTAACGTCCCAAAAATCAGATTCTTCTTTTTCTTCTTTTTTTTTCTTTCTATTTTTATTTCTTTCCTGCTCCAGACTATTATTTACTATATTCTTTATTTAACAATCCTTTGTAATATTCAGCCCATATTTCCAGTATATCTTTATCTTCACCTAAATTTTACCTTCTTTACTTAGACATTCTCTCACTCTATTTTGCTTCCCTTGCTTAATTTTTTTATTGGTGTGTAAAATGTCCTTATCTCACTCTGTTAATTGAATGTTTCTCTTTCTTGCATTTGTCTTTTCTGTACTTTCTTTTCTTTTTCTTAAAGAGATTATTTGTGTCCCTTCTTCTTTGGCAATATTCTTAATAATTTTTCTGGTTTCATTGTGTACTATCTTCCTTCTATATGTGCAGGTTTCGAATTTTTAATATAAGATGAGGTTGTTGGTCTTATGCTCAATCCCCAACCTGAAGGGTCAGATTTTCTTATTTATATTCCCAGAAAGCAGTGTGGTCCAGTTATTTCCATGGACACTGGGTGGCTTGCATACCTCGGGGATACCTCGGGGATACTCCCCGTACTCACCAAGGTCCCCTGATAGTATACAACAACAACAATAATAATAATAATAATAATAATAATAATAATAAAAAGCCTTTATAAAAGAAGCAACAACTAGTGTAGGAAGGCCATGTTTAATTACTGTTTCACTACATTCAAGAATTTTGACAAATTATTTTATATAAATAAATTAAGATCAACAATAAAATTCTGTGTTTATAAAGTTAGGGATCTGTTAGGTATATCATGGCCAGGCTGAAGCAATTATAAATAAATGTAGTCAGATTGTATTTTATTAAATAATCACAGATAAATTATGTAATAATTTACTGTGATAATTAAACAATGTTGTTGCTCATCAGGTAAATTTCATAGGTTAACAACTTCCAAAGGTAGGTGACTCACCAGACTGGCTTTTCTTACTTCGATATCTGAGTTGTATTGTGTCCCCAATCTAATTCAGAATCGCTAACATTGTTACAACTTAAGATTAACATTTATCCACGTTTCATGGGGTTCTTGTACTCTGTATGCACTTAGAACATGGAATAAGTTATTTCTATTAGTAAGTTATATGTATATGCATATTTAAAAATATTTTAAGTCTATCAATACGAGTGCTCAATAAACTCACATATAACAAAATTGTTTAATTATATAATCTTATCATCAATACAGATTTTAAAAGAGCATTTTTAATGGTGTTTAACGCCCGTTTTTACTACTGAGGCACCACAAGCGGTGAACACTGGTGATACATGAAATGATATATTTGGGAAGGATTTTTTTAAGGAAGGAAACGTTCCAGACCTAAGTTTAGGGTACCTCCCAGGCATTTGCCAGTTATGAGGATTGAGGAAAACCTTGGAAAAACCTCAGTCAGGAAGGACGATCCTGGTGGGATTTGAACCCCAGACCTCCAGCTCACGAGTCCGTGCCTTAACGATTTCGGCCACCCTTCGCGGTATAAAAGAGCAATTCATTTCATACATTGCAATATGTTTTATATTGTCTTATGACATTGAACATTATATGAGAATCATACATTGTTCATCTTTGGATTCGTCAACTAAATGAGAGCCTTATTGCATAGATATTATGGAAGAGAGGTTTTACACTTTCATTATTATCGGCTGATAATAATTTAACAGTAACTGGAACCACTTATACAGTGAAGTTATTTGAGCTACAAACGGACAGAGCAATGCTACATACTGGGAGAGGCCAGTCATCAAGACCGCAATGCATGTGCAAGTAATAGCTTGTATTTAGTTTGAGAGACGGTTGTGCGTTCGAAAGTTACTCTGTGCTTTCACTACAAATAGTCTGTTGGATAAGTTTCATCTATTTGGGAAACTGAAAAAAAAAATGCAGGGTAGATGATTCTGCCAAATATGAAGTCTCGTGTTGAAATGGCTCAATGAGCAAGATCAAAGTTTTTACAGAAAGAGTATTGAAAAAAAAAAACAAATTTTTCTGTGACATATATTTGAACAGCTTTGGTAATTTTTCATAAAAATAAAGAAGTGGTATTATGAAACAGCATTCTTTAGCTTTACCAATTCACCTGTAAAAAAATTAGGAAACTTACTTTTCACTTACCCTAGTACAATGTCTCATGAAGCGATCGAAGAATATAAGGTCCAAAGCCCATTCCAAATAAAATAATAAATTTACCAGTATAGTGGCACAATCTCAAAATTATAGCTAGTATTTCAGAAAACCAAATAATAACCTGATGTCTTGGTAACAGAGCCAGGGGTTCTTTTGGTCAAATTTAAATTCTAATTACGCTTTTCCCTAAAGCAGTGCAAGTTATATTGAACTTCGACAGGTACAATGGTGTTCTATTTTTCTCATGCACCTTTTTCACTATAAATACTCACATGTTAGGGCCCTATGAGATATATAGGAACAATAACAATACTTTTTATATTTAACCGTTTTCCATAATTCCCACAAACTCTGTATATTTTTTCAGTTCTTACATTGTTGGAAAAGCTCATCAATTAAGTATTAAGTATCAAATATTAAGATATAAAGTGATTAGTCTTGGGTTTCGGGAATAAAACATTGGATCCGAGATACTTAGGATATACGCGCAGATTGATTAATGCTATTTTCGCTTTCGCTCTTTCTCGCCTTTTTGGAACACTACTGAAAGTCCAACTGGTGCAGTAATAATAATAATAATAATAATAATAATAATAATAATAATAATAATAATAATAATAATAATAATAATGCATTATCTGAGTATGCCAGTAGGTGTTATTGGCCCTTTTGCTATACCAGGACGAAGGGAGATACTTTGCTGGACTACTATTGAATTCCAGAATCTTGATATGGCTCATAAAATACATTCCAACCCTATCCCGTCTAACAGGTGTGTTAAAATGTTTTTTTAAGTAACATGATAAGTGCCAATCGATTTTGGTAACAGCTCTTTGGTTATTTATACAGATTGTTTCTTAATAGCAGGCAGCAATAGAATATTAATGTGAACAAGTAGCGCCTGGTACTGAATGCCTGCAGCACTCTCAGGAATGATTTAGATTGGATACATTGTTACATTCTGTGCTATGAAAGTCAAAATGTTACTAATATTACATTTACAATTGATAGTAGTGCACAATTAATGCTACTACTGTGTCTTTATTACTTGCCAAGCTAAACAATGTAATTGCAGGAAATACAATTCGACTAGAATATTATGCCCCCTATTTGTTTGTTCATTTTGATGTTATAACGTTTGTGTTAGTGTTTGCAAGTAATAATTCTACCTAATAAAATTTATAAAGGATCATTGTACTAATGTTTTTACACTCTTTTCAGGACAAAAAGTGTAAACCAGAACGGCCTACTTTTCCTATTCTTCCTTTGTTTCTTCCTAAAATATTTTGATAGTAAATTTAGCAGCAGTCTTAATAGGCTGATTCAAACAAAAGAAATTTGTAAAAAATAAGTTCAATATTGGATTCCTTGCAAGGGCTTAAGAATATCCTCACATTCAATTTGGGAGGAAAAAAAACTCATTTCGATCACTGTGACATTCTGTTAGCTCACTGACATCACTATCAACCTTGGACAAAGACTACAACCTTTTCGGAATGGTATTCGCTACGTATGTGATCCATGTAAATCAGATCATATCACTGCAGCTTTTGAATTGTTATATTGATATCGAATGGATGCACTCTATTATTCTTCTGCGTCGAATTCTATGCATTTCAACTCCCCACTATCTCTCGATCCGTTTTCACTGATGTTCTCATTTTAATTTCTCATTACTATGTTCAAATTGTTAATTCCATTGTTTGTATTGTGTATTTTGTATATTTAAATAGTAATTGTCCTTGATCAATCCATCCAAAACAATAATTTTGTGTTTTTTATTTATTTACTTTTTTTTTGTCATGTCCTGATGTATTTTTACTTTGGAGGGATTGTATTATTTCATTTATTTCAGTTAGCTTAGGGATGCTACCTCTAGAAAAGTAAACTTTTCCAATCGCTTTTATTTAGTTATGAAATGTCATCTTGTTTGTGTCGATCCTTTATCAGCAAATTGTCTGCTACCTGAATAAAATATTTATTTAATAGGGTTGCTATTTGCTGCGAATTTTTGTAGTAATTTTATTTACTGAAATGTCCTTTATTTCATCTTTTGAGAGATATTTACCAGTCTATTTTTATGATATTCTAAATGATCTTAGGTTTGTTAAGGGAGACTGAATTTGTCTTTCAACGCAGAGTTATTATCAGTATTAATAATTTTTTTAGAATTTTGTTGTAATGTTTATAGTGCAGTCTACGAACAGAGTTTTTTGTTCTAGTAGCTATGTAGAACTCTTTTTTGCGTTCGCCAATCATTCCTAGAGATATAATAATAGTCCTTAAAAGAGATAGAATACTTGAGTTGAGGATCCTTATGAAAGTATTTAATGAGTTAAACTTATTTACATAGTTGGTCTTATATATTTATTCTCGCAGTCTTTTTGTAAGCTGGTCATTAAAAAGTTTTACGATTTAATTGTTAATGATTCTACAACTGGTTATACGGTTCGCTATTCTGCAATTTGGAACACAATAATTCATTTTCACTAACTGCTAATCATGATCTGAAAATCCATTAATTAGGGACTGGATTCCATAGTATTCATTTAGACATATCCATAAAAACATTGTCAATAGCTGTTTTGACCGCGTGGCCGAGGTCGTTAAGGCGCGGATTCATGAGCGGGAGGTCTGGAGTTCGAATCATACGAGGACCGCCCTCCCTGCCTGAGTTTTTTCCAGGTTTTCCTCAGTACTCATAAATGGCCAATGCCGTAGAGATACCCTAAAATTAGGCCTAGAACGCTTCCTTCCTTAAAAATAAAAGTCCTTTCCCAGTTTATCATTTCAGCTCATGTATCCACCGTTCATCATATGTCCATCGCCTGTGGTGCCTCAGAAGTTAAAACGGCGTTAAACACTATTAAAAACTAGCTGTTTTGGAACTGTTTTGTATTCAGTTGGAAATTTGACTGTATATATAAGATCAGGTGATGGACACTGATGATACATGAAATGAAATGGTATATTGGGAAAGTATTATTTTTAAAGGAAAGAAACGTTCCAGGCCTAAGTTTAGGATACCTCCCCGGTATTTGCCATATATGAGGACTGAGGAAAATCTGGAAAAAACCGTCAGAGAGGACGGTCCTGGCGAGATTCGAACTCTAGACCTCCCACTCACGACCTAGGCCACCCGTGACCGTATTATATGAGTATATGTATATGCATATTATATGCTCTTAATATTGAACAATTGTTCTTTTTGATTACTCTCTATCACGAAATCTATAATTATTTCAATCCCTAGTTTAAAGAGGCGTTTTAATATGGTCTAGATTATTTATAAATTTTCAAATTTAGCTTTAGGAGCTTATTATATGCCGATAATAATAATAATAATTACTTCATTTTTTATATTGATATGAAGAGCACAACTTTCAAAAGTTTATTCTGCAGAGTACTTTTCCACATCAATTATGTCAAATCCATGTTATTCCTTGCAAAGATATTCACAGGAATGTAATATTTCCTATTTATTCGTGTGGATTTGGTTAAACATAAGATATCTGCGTTTAGATTTTCAGATTTGAAACTAATTAATAATTCGTTGGATTTGTTTCCTAAACTTTGAATATTTTTATGAAATAGTATTAATGAACCATGTTTATTTGTTGGCTTTGAATCATTTTTGTTTGGTTGCTTTGTTACAATGATTTTTAAATGGCATGCATATATCTGATTTGGCCTAAAAAAGGAAACATCTTGCTGGTAACGGTTGCAAGAATATTACTAGAACCAGCCGTGAATAGGTATGAGACACTTAGCAATGGAATGCGTCAGTATATCTTTATCCCCATTATTTGAGACACAATCCATCACCATTGTGTTAAAAGTAAACAACTAACAAACGACGCATGTTCTCCCTTAAAATGGTTATATTTAGCTAACAGAAATAAAACACATTTAAGTACATGTTTTACGAAATTGTTATGTTTCTACTGCCTTACCTTGATTTTGATGGTAATAATAACTATATCCTCTGTGCAGCTTCTTTTATTTCGCCGGTTCGCTCTACAATCAATTCCAGGAGATATTTGTTATAATTCTGCAACACTAACAACTAGCAATTGTTCAAAGAATAGACAGACGAAAGCGTGGGCAGGGCAATACTATTAAGAATGACCAGAAGTAAAATATTAAATGAATTACTCCAATAATTTACTAACAAATAATTAACGGCCGTCTAAAAAAATAATATACGACACACATATTAAAATGTATTTACTTTTTAACTTTTGTTTAATGTTGAATGTTAAAAGTGTAAAATGTAGAGTAATAAGCCCAAATAAACAACTGAACAATATTATATTCTTTAAATTTAGAAACTTTATAAATGATTCTGTTTTTGAACGTTATCAACTTTTATCATTTTAAGTAGAAATTAGGATTAGAGGTCAAAAAGGAATAACCACTAATACTCTTTGAAAATAGGAAAACAATTGTTCTCTGAAGGTATAAAAATTCTATACAGTGCATTCTAAACATAAAATGTATAACCTTAAGATTTGAGCTGCAGGATAATTTTCAGAAATGTAAAAAGCCAGAACTTCTTGTTGTGACTTTCGAAATTATTTTTCCTTCATTTTTCAATAAGGAATTTCTAAGTCTCCAGCATTCTGTATATCTTCATTCAATTTTCTACAAATTAATGCGTGTTTTTTACTTAATTTCACACTGCATACGCTGTAATCCTCCTTGTGGTGCACTAGAACATGGTAAGCGGATTGTAATATGATAGGCCTAACAAGAAAAAACCAGAGATTTTTGCAGAGAGAATTCTGCTGCAGAAGACCCACATAGCTTTTATTGATTTTTAATGTGTATAAAGTTGTCATAAACTATCAAAACAATAATGAACGTGATTGAACTGGACTGGGCTTCCACCTTGAAGGGTTGACTTGATAACTCTTCAGATACCAGCTTTCGTATTAAACATGTTTCAGGTGTATCAATTCAGGAAATGTTATTCCATTCATGCAAAACTTTATAGGATCTATCTAAGAGAGTAATTTATTTATTTGTTTATTTTTTGCTTCAGAAAACTTGTGGCAGGAGAGTTTTCTGTTCTGGGAGGGAAGAAAATGAAAAACAAATGGCAACTCATGGAAAAAATCTAATACATTCCTTTAAGTATGATAAATCAAGAAGTGTAATAAAATTGTTTCTTCTTGAATGGATCAGAAAAAAATAACATCGTGTTGAAATTGTAATTACTGTTTTCATGAAACCGTTTTAAAATATTCAAGAGCATTATATACTGTAGCTTAGAGTATTTAAGTATTAGATTAGTCATAAAAGGTCTACTAAAAAGATTAAAGTTCACCTATTAGGTCCAAAAAGGTAAGAATGAGAACTGGCAACTTATATTCAAAAGTGATTAATCAAAGCAAAGCAAAAATTATGAAAATGAAATCATTCTTCTCATATATTTCTTCTTTCTCACTGGTTACAGAGAATGCTTTGATTTGTATTGAAAAATTTAATTTACAATTTGTACAATGTAAAGTAAAATGAACTTAGTCTGTGACTTGTATCATTTAAAGGAAATATTAAAGTACAAAATTGTCCTGGAAAGTTTATTTCTTTTAAATGTTATTTTCATTGAACCTCTATTTATGAAATCGTGAGTATATAAAGCAGATATTTGCAAATTGATTTTAATAAACCAAAGAAAACTTTATTGGAAATGTTGGCAAGCTATGAGAAAATAATTTATCACACTTTTTTGATTTTATTAATCTTTTTAGTGGAATATTTACCCAAATTTTAAAAGGATAGAAAAAAAATTTGTATCTTTCTGTAGCAATTTTATGCCAGTGAACTATAGAAGTAGGCATTGTATGTTATAACATGTTGCATTTTATTTTCTCAAAAAATGTATTTTATCTCGGTAAATTTTAGTCTTTAAAGAAAAGTATTATAAGCAGTTTACTCATAATATGGAACCTATAAATTGTGTAACTTAGTGTATTAAATTTCCTACCCCCTGTAAATGTTTACATCACTAGTATTTAAATTGGTCTTTTTTCCGTTCTTAGCAACATAAACAATGGGTTCGTTCATAGCAAAGAATAAAAAAAAATGTTTATTGACTGGTAAAATGTTAATTAACTCCTAAAAGTATACTGAAATTAATTTCAATTAAAGTGTAATTTGCTTTAGGTATTTCAAATTACACATCCACATCGAGAACATTCAATTTATTTATTTATTTTGTATTTCTTTATAAACTAACATTATTGGCATCGATAACACTGTTTAAGGAATATTCCCGTTTAAGGAATAATAAATGTAAATATTTCATTAAAATTAACGTAATATATGTAATGGGAAAACATTGTATGTCAAATGGAAGCAAACATAGTTGTGCCCTTGTGGAAATTAGATTTTCGAAGTAGCCTCTGGCGCTGAACTTTCCACTCGTGAATAAAACCCTAATTTATTGTCTTATAGCATAAATAACTATACTTAGTACTGTTAATTTTTAAATACTTCAACGGAAGTTATCCAACTCTTAGTTTTTATAATCACAGTTTGTTGAAACAGCTCTTAAAATTTTAGACAGACCTTACTAAAAAGGTTATTAAACAACACCAGTCTTGCAAAAGAGAGAGTGATCTTGAAGCATGCTTTTGTTCGTAGGTCAAAACAAAGAAATAACGGTAGACATATAAAAATTTGAGTAAGATAATAAATAGAGCTGTAACTATAGTCTTATCTTCTTCTAACATTTTATTAAAATTTAGTTTATGCTATAGGTCAACATAATTGGTTTTGACTGCGAATGTTTATCGTAAAACATGTTTATAATGTCAAGAGGTCTGAAGGACTTGGAAAATCTTCTCCAAAGCTGAGGAATTCGGTTAAAACTCTCCTTGTGCAGAAACATGAATTGCTTTGAATCGTTTAAATTTATAGCATATATGACGTATCATTAAATCAGAAAGACCAATGAGTTATCCATATTTAAGGTACTCATAATATATACATATTTTCCCTAGATTATTTTTAAATATCTCAAAAGGTATTCCATTGATTTTCTTTAAAAACTTTTTACAGTATGCATTATAATGTGTGAACGATATTTCAAATTTATTCACCCGAGGTGAATGTTTTATTTTTAAAATTATTTTGTGAAAAAATGTTAAATATTGCAAAAAAAATTTATATATTGCAATTTTTTTTCTTCCATGGAGTCTGTTGTCATAAACTGAAAACGACTTTTGTGTGACGTGTGTGTGTTTTGTGTAATTTTTGAAATCTTCATTAAGGAATATTATTATTATTATTATTATTATTATTATTATTATTATTATTATTGTTTTTGTAGGCTTTAATATATAGCAGAGAAATAATTGAATATTGAAAAGAAGCAAGTAATATTTACATACATTTAATGCTATATGTTATAATGTAAACAATAATTTTATAGTTTAACAAGGATCTTAAATCGCCTCAAAAATTCGATGAAGTATTTATTATATTTTCTGAGAAAAGGGTTCATTGTTTTCAAAAGTTTTCTTTGCAAAATATTTTTACGATTAATCGATGCATCATATAACAAACTATAATTGTGTAAAAGGTTGTACGAACATATTGCAAATTTTTAAATAAATTCCATTCAATAAGTTCTGATAACAACTTGTTAAAAGAATAAGTCTTCCAACCAAAGCTCTTTGATGCTGGATAAATAAAGTTTAGTCATATGTTACCAGGATCAGAATGTATTGACTTGGTGCACATAAATAAAGACATCATTTATTGATTAACTTTATCTGAAGTGACCGAGAGATCGTAGATTAAAGCTACAATATGTAGCTCGTAGTTATAAGTGTATGGTTTTGTTTAAACTCTCTTTTTATAATAGTTCCAGCTAAAAGTATGTGATTTTTGGAACATTATTAGAAAAAATAACAATGTTGCATTTTTGAATGCTTAAGTTAGTGCATTTTGAGAATTTGTACTTAAAGCAATACTAAAAAACGCAAAACAAAACGAATTCATTGGAAACATTATTTATAACAGCCCGTTGAGTGTAAAACCACAATGAAAGGCGATCCATCATCTCAGTGACTGAGATTGGTAATTTGTAAACAACTGCAAACCGTATACGCAGTACATCATGGACTAAATGACCGGTCCTGAAAAATTGAGCGCTAGGTGGTTTAGGGGCTAGCCACTTCCGGATACATTTGCATTAATATTAGGAACACTTTCGTAGTTTATGTTCGGAGGTAAACAATTTTAAAAAATAGAGTCTAGAAATGTCGAAGTATGTGAATAAATGATGAAAGATATGTATTATAAAAGTCAATTATTGCCATAAAGACAGGAAAGGCACAGAAACCACGTTCGTAATGAAGTAAAAAATACTCGAAAAGAGTACTCTGCTTTAGATATGGTACATTTCCCCCACTACTGAACTTGCATTTTTACGGACAATTTTCAAGAAAAAATAGACGAATAAAATAGGATTCCTCCACTACTTTATAAGTGCTTTATAAAGTTTATATTAAAACAGAAATATAGTAGGCACTACATGTAAGAAAACATTATTCTTAGGCCTGGGACGTTCCTTTCTTTAAAAAAAAATTCCAATTTATCATCTCATGTATCATCAGTGCTCATGCTCACCGCCTGTGATGCCTCAGCAGTAAACACAGGTGTTACACACCATTAAAGAAATTTGTCTTCTTGATTTCTGCTTCAGAATTTTGAAGGAAACAGAACGAACGAAATCTTCCTCTTATGCTGCGCTAACTGATTGTCTTTTCTGAGAAGTTTGCCTATCTATACGGGTTATTTCATCTCGGTTTTTTTAAGAATGGGCGAAGATTTTATTGCAGCTTTGCAAAATATAAAATGCTAAACTAGGTGGATTTTTAGAAAAATACTCTAAATTCCCACTGTTCAACAAAACAACGTACATAGATTAACATGAGTGAACTGAGAAATGAGTTAGAAAATGAAAACGTTTGGATTTTAATCAACCAACCCACAAGTTCCGTTGGACGTCACATTTGCCAATGTGATTGTACATAGTAAGTTGAATGCGACCCCATCTTCTAACATGTGAAACATTAGATATCCTTTACTCTCCAATAGGCGAACTTTTTAACAAAACTATGAATATGCTTTGGCCATAATGCGTGAAGTGTACAACTGTGTTATTCCATGCATAGAGACTAACCCTGTATACTTGGTGGTTAAACTAAAAGCCTAACTCATAAGTACTCGTAGCATTACAGGCCGCGATCACTTACATTAGAGAAACCTTAAAGGAATCTCTGGAGTGTATAGAGTCAGAAGAGAGATGTTCGCCGTTCCGTGCTTGCAGGAACTTTAGTTCAGTTGGTTAGGCCGTCAGCACGGAAGGCTGAAGATAAGTGGTTCGAATTCAGGCCGTGACCCGAATTTTTCATTTCCTATTGTTATTATTTGTTATGGATATGAGTATGATAAAAATAATGTGCCTTTTTTGAGAAGGTGAGGACAAACAACAATGTTCTAAAATATCTCTTTCTCCACTTCGTTCAGCATCTTTTTCATTTTAACATACACGAGTTTCTTTGTTTCATTTTCAGCACGTCTAAACGACTTACGGTGGTAGCAGGAAGATACCCAAAATTATCTTAACATTTGTATTATGTTAAATGTTGAGTTTAACACATTTAATTTGTTTTATTTATAATTAGAATGACTTTTGTGCCTTTATATGAGGGTAGGTCCATTAACCATTATCTAGGTATGATAAAGATAAAAGCTATATTTCACTTTTCAGTATAGTTACCCTTTATTGCAATACACTTCTCGCATCTTTGAATTAACATTTCAACCCCTCCCCCCAAAAAGTCAGAAGTCTTGTATGCAAAATGGGTATAAAAACATCAATCACTTCTTCGTCACACTTAAATTTCCTTCCTCGAAGTTCCTTCTTGAGTTTTGAGAAGAGAAAATAGTCACTGGGAGCTATATCTGGGCTGTAAGGTAGGTGGTCGAAGTCACATTTCTTTACAGCTTCCTTTGCAACAAGAGCTGTGTGCACAGGCGCGTTGTCATTAAGAAGGCGCACACCACCACTAAGCTTTTTTCTCTTTGATGGAAGCACGTAGTCTGTGCAGTAGGCCAGCATAGTACTCCCATTTACTGTAGTGCTCCTCTCCTTGAAGTCAATAAAGAGTATTCTCTCACAGTCCCAAAAGATTGTGACCATGATCTTGTTGGTTGACTGAGTGACCTTGGATTTTAGAGACGGTGCTTCTCCAGGTTTACGTCACTCCATTGATTCTCTTTTGGACAAGGGATCATAGAGAGGAGCATAATTTCATCTCCTGTAACAATGGTTTGCAGAACTTCTCTCTCGTTGCCACGGTAGAGCTCCAAAAATGCCTGACAACAAATGACTCGTAGCTGCTTTTGGACTGAGGAAAGAAGTCTAGGCACCCACCTCGCACTAACCTTATTTATGTTTAAATGTTCATGAATAATTCGAAGGATTGTTGTTTTAGAAAGACCCAACCTTGCTGCTATTTCAACTTTGAACCGCCGGTCTTCCATAATTTCTCCTTCACATCACAAGAGCAATGTTTTCAGGAGCGAGTACCTTCAAGGGCTGACCTGCTCGCTCTTCGTTTTCAATGCTTTCTCGACCCATTCGAAAAAGTTTCCCTCGTTCTTTTACGGTAGAATATGAGGGGGATGTTTCCCCACATACACCGTCCAATCACTGTTTAATTCCATTTGGAACAAGTGCTTCTTTTGTGAAGAACTTAATAATATCTCGGTATTCCATTTTGAACATGTCACAATCTTCTACACATAGCCTTCTTTATGCAACTATATCTGAACAACTGAACACAGCACAGCGGAAATTATTTTTATAAGCGAAGCCGGAATCTTATGGACCTACTGTCGTAGAGGAACCTGAATCTGTTATGAAAAATATGAAATGAAATAATTGCCAGTAACGTAAATCTTTAAGTAGCTATGCATAATTTGAAGTTAGGCCGATCTCTTCAGCGCCGATCTCTATGTTTTGATACCCCTATTTAACATATTTTCTAGTCTCACTCTGCCAAAACATTACATAGACGTTTCAGCATGCGGCTTGACAGTCATAGAATATTATTGGCGCTGTACTTTCTTACACGTTTTCAAAGCTTATGCATTTTTTTTTTCTTTTAAAGTGCTTAAACCAGCTCTCTGTTGCTTTTTATTGTTGCGACTCAGCAATCTTTTTATTCCTCTCTCTCTTTCTTTTAACCTTCTTTCTTTTTTGTTCTTTTCTTATTCCTTTCTTTCCCTTCTATTTTTTTTTCTTTTTCTTTTTCTGGGGTAGCTTTAGGTTTTTTCTTTATTTTTCCTCCATGAGAACTGGTTCCCGCTTGGAATAATATTAAAACCACTTTCGCATTAGAATGTAAGCCCCTTAGTCACGTTTTTCATATATTGGAGCGCATTTTGTTGCGTTGTCTTTGTAAAGACACTAAAGATCTTCGTATTTGTGCATCCAAACCACATTGTTATTACTCTTTTAACCAGAATGGCACATTACAAAACTCAAAAATATGAATACTTGTATGTTCTTCAAAACAAGGTTGTCAGGGAGATGTCTCAAATACTACGTGGTTCCAAAAACAGCACGAAGACTAAACATTTTGATTTACTAGCTTGGATATTCACAAAATTAGCAGCAAATGTTTTTAGGGGAAAGCACTAGTGGAGTTTGGTTTGCTCCCTTACATTTAGAAAATTAAGACTTCATTTACAAAAAGTTAAGTTACAAAAATCTACTTACTTGTTTTCTAAACCAGATTTAAAACGATTTTGTAGCTACAGGTTTTAGTTTTTTGTTTCTGTTTTTTACAAAATATCTTAAGTATTTTGCTTAAAATAATATTGATATTAAAAGCGTCTGTGTTAAATGTATTGGCTTTTCATTTGTTTACATTCCATGAGAAGAAAACCGTGGCATCCATATTAGGTTAAAAAGTTTTTTTAATAGTTTTAGTTCACTCTTTAAAATATCGTAAACTCTAGGATTTAATATTAAAATACACAAAATGAGGTACTATATTTACTATTCTTCTATATAGGTTTTTCGTGTGAATGCTACAAATTCTAATAAAGACACAATTTATTACCAAGAATAAAATTCATGATGTTTTTACATTAACTGATACAAACTGATGTCTCAAGCTGGAGTCAATGTCGGGACCGTCTGATTGTCTCTGCTATCGTGTAAAACATTTTACGCTGAACACATTGTGGGTACTCACATGTACGAGGGTAGATGCATAAGTTTCGGGCCTAACCATTTTCTGAGTATGATAAAGACAATAACTATATTTCACTTTTAATATAGCTACCCTACACTTCATAGCTACACTTCTCACATCTTTGAATTAACATTTCAACCCCCTCCCCCAAATAGTCAAAAGCCTTGTCCTAAAAATGGGCATAAACAGCATCCATCACTTCTTCGTCACTTTAAATTTCCTTTCTCGAAGGTCCTTCTTGAGTTTTGACAATAGGAAATAGCCATTGGGAGCTACATCTGGGCTCTAGGTTGGATGGTCCATCTTATTGAGGCCACATTTCTTCACAGCTTCCTTTGCAACAAGAGCTGTGTGCACAGGCGTTTTGTCGTGAAGAAGGCGCAAAATCACTCGGCTCTCCTCGCCTTTTCTATTTGAGGAAGCACATAGTCTGTGCAGTAAGCCAAATTAGTACTCCCCATTTAGTGTAGCGTTCCTCTCCTTAAACTAATGAAATCAAGTCAACTCAAAAAGATTGTGGCAATGATCTTCTTGGTTGACTGAGTGACCTTGACCTTTAGAGGCCACTCCAATGATTCTCTTTTGGACCAGAGGCCACTCCTGTAAAAATGGTTTGCAGAACTTCTATCTGTTGCCGCGGCAGAGCTCCAAAAATGTTTGACAACAGATGACTCGTTGCTGCTTTTGGACTTAGGAAAGAAGTCTAAGCACCCATTTTACACTAGCCTTTTTCATGTTTAAATGTTCCTGAATAATTCGAAGGACTGTTGTTTTAGAAAGGTCCAAGCTTGCTGCTATTTCTGAGGCTTTGAGAGTCGTTCTTCCACAATTTCTTCTTCTACAAGAGTGATGTTTTCAGAAGTGAGCACTTCCAAGGGCCGACCTGCACGCACTTCGTCTTCAATGCTTTCTCTCCATACATTCGAAAAAGTTTGGCCCTTATGGTAGAATATGAGGGGAATGCTTCCCAATATATACCGTCCAATTGCTGTTTAATTTCATTTGGAGTAAGTCCTTCTTTTGTGAAGAACTTAATAACAACTCGAAACTCTATTTTGAACATGTCCCAATCTTCTACACATAGGCTTCTTTGTGCAACTATATGTGAACAACTCAACACAGAGGAGCGAAGCTACAGCTGCAATTATTTACTTAACAGATAAAGTATGACACCAGATTAGGATTTTGTGAAGCCGACAACCCTTATCGGCGAGGCCAGCAACTTATGGACCTCTCTCGTACGTATGTACAAGGAAAGGTTTGTTTACTATGGTTAAGAATTTCTCCCTCAAATTCGGTAGCACGCGATCATTTTATCGTTCTTATCATGGATACGGTTACCGATGAACCCTTTAATCTTCATCTCGTCCAATACGGGCCAATCCATATGAAATCACACACCAAGAAACCTTAAAAATTACTTTTGCCTTGGAAAAAGTATTACAGGGCTTTCATTTTAAATTTTGCCAGCCTGAATAACTATGTATTAAATATAAATTTAATTTAAACAAAAAACGTTAATTTTTATATTGAGGGGAAATTTTAAAAGCAACGATGATCATATTAAAAGTACGTTTTAAAAAGTTTGTCATTCTACGATAATTGATATTTTTCACTCTGTCAATATTAAAATAACAACAAAAACAGCCGAAATATAAAACAAAATATCTAATAATAATTGCATGCCATTTAAAATGAATGCATCAATAGATATGGGTACTATTTCAAATTACAAAGTAAGGGTAGCAGGGAAAAGGGGATGAATTCTAAATTTTGGTTTTAAATTTCAAGTCGTTGCTTGACTTTTGTTTAAATTTTGCCATAGTAAAAAATAAATCAGAAAAATTTGAGTAAATTTACAATTATTGATATTAGAATAAAATACCTATTTCGAAATTTCTGGCTATTTCGTTTTTTCTTGTGGGGTATAAACATTTTGATACAATTTATTGCCTACACAACTATTAAATTAAATGTTCTATGTTTTTATATTATTATTCAATTCAAACTTCAATAACAATAGTTCAAGTCGATAAATAATTAAATAGATGATCAAAATACCATACTCTTTAAGCATCAAAAGGTGGAGTTACGATTCAAACTTCCAGAGTAGGGGTCGGTGGAAGTGAGGGAGTAAAACCGACAATTCAATCAACGTTGGTTTAAACCTCCTCCTCAATATTTAAATCGGTTTGTTTTTGTTTAAATTAAATGTATATTACATAAGTAGTTATTCAGACTGGATCGTTTTAAAATGAAAGTCAGGGTTAATTTGTTTCGTTTTTAAGCATTGACCGTTCGCCAACTGCATAGCTCCTTCGAGGCGATGAATGAAACAGATGAAATTATGGATTATATAATTCTTGAGTATTTAGCGTGTAACGTCATATGGTATTCGCCTTTTTAGGATGAAAAGAAGGAAAATAATAAATCTATAATTTTTCTTCGTTTAATAGAATGAATTTGTCATATTTGTTCATTCGTCGACGGATATAACTTTGAAAAGATTAACGCCAAACATCCCCTCAAAAAAAAAAAAATAAAATGATGGTGTTCCTTTTAAATTTCTATAAATGTGCACGTGCCATATTAAATATAACCTTTAAATAGGGTCATAAATCATCGATAAAGCACGAACTCGTAAACGGGAAGTTGGGTATTTGATTTCCACCAAAACTGCTCTCCCTGATTGAGGGTTTTCACAGGTTTTCCTCAGCCCTATCAATGGCAAATGCCGGAGATTGGAAAGCTTTTATTTCACCCCATTTTACCTCTGTTCACCGCCTCTGATGCCTCACTAGTGAAAACAATTAAAATATAGGACTTTACATAATTCATACATATTTAACTAATTTTCCTATGAAAAGGATAAAAAATCCAATAAAATGATCTATTATTTTTGAGTTCCATCAAGAATTTCCCATACCTTGCCTCCTAAACCCAAGATCGCGGGTCAGGATCGATGGATTTTTTCGGGCGTAAAAATCCAAAGTATGGCTTCCTTCGGAAGGGAAGTAAAGCCGTGGGTTCCGTGTCTTACATTTACGGCACGAAAAAGAACCTCAAGCCTGAAAGAAGAGGCCTCTGAGCAAAATTTGTCGGCCGTTCCACGTCCTGAATTGAATGGGACGCTGATGACCTGAGATGTTAAAGAGCGTCCATAAATCAACCAAATCATAAAAAAATCAAGAATTCCCATTAGAAGAATGTTCGTTAAATTGTATTTGGAGCACGTGGGTCTTACAAATTGCGTCCTCTTTTAAAATTGTGTGGTACCGAGCGTAAAATTAAGCTGTACAACATTGTTGACTTCTGAGCAATAACGCTATCTGTGTGCAAGACAAACTCAAGGATTTTACTTCCAGTTGCGAAATTGATATTTTATATACTCATTTACCTTGGAGCACAAAACTAAAAACTACCCTTATTTCTACAACTAATTAGCAATTTTCCAACATCTTTTATTTTTATATGGAAATCGTTTAAATATGTATTAAATAAATTATTTTCTAATAAGTAGCATATTCGCTGTTTTTGGCAAGATATGTATGAGCATTAAAATGAATATTGTCCAGATTTCTATTTTATGGAGTTCCTGGGCTGTATTTCTTAAAAAGACAGCATCATTAAAACACAATCATTTTGCGATTTTTTCTTAAAAATATTAGACCTAATAATTCAATATTTCCAAAAAAAAACATTCCTCTTTATGTGTTGTAGTAGTTTAAAATATTAAAATCATTTTACATCTGATTTCATATAGAATCGTCCACACTAGTTATTCTAATAACGTGTACTGCGCTAGTTTAAATATGAACTGAACCTCGAGAGCAAAGCTACACTGCTATTTTCTAAATGAAAGTATACAGAGCGCGGAAAAACAATGTGCAGAAAATTGTAGAGTAAAAAGACAATAGCAAACTAAGTATTTTGAGGTTAGGAGCATGGGATCGTAGATGCAGCATAATATCAGGAGCACTGCATAATGATAATTTAAATCTGATGTTATGAAACACCTTTTTCCAGTCAAAATGAAATGTAACTCATTGTGTACGTACTATCTCAACTAATGAGTACTGGTATACAAGGAGAAACTAAAGATTATATGTACACACTTTATTTATGTACTGCGCCAAATCCATATCACCAAATGTTTCGTTTAGGTGATTTCGAGCTGTAAGTAAACATATGGTGCGCCGTCAAGTTGGAACCATAAATTCTGCCTAATTTCAAGACGAGCGCTGGTATTACATACCATCCAGTAGGCTCCAAAACACAAATGCTGCGTTAACATTGACACGCCTAGCGAAAGTGTTAGTACTGTACAAGAGTGTATTTTGTTTACATCTTACACGCCAAAAACAAGTTTCACAATCCGAGACTCTAACATGATGGATTTAACGTTAAAGCATGTAGCGGAGTAAAAAAAGCTTCTGCAAGCCCTTGTTCCTAACCTCAAAATGCTTAGTTTGTAATGCCTTTCTACTCTGCAATTTTCTGTACATTGGTTTCCGCATTCTATACTTTTACTGTGTTAGCCTGCAGGTCAAAAGCGCTTAAACGGAAGGCCATCAACCAACAGTTTGCAACAACATTGTCCTCGTGCACGAGCACGTTTAGCCACCGTCATGAAGTTACTTTGCATATGCGGATGACGTTAGAGTTGTATTGCAAAATGAGACTGATGTGGAACATATTTGCCCTCTTAGGGGAAATCTCTAGTCTTTGGATAAATGTTCAGAAATCCAAAGCCTTACTTTTGAGCCCATGGAGCCTTCAACCTATAATACCGTGTCTGAAAATAGGACTACTTGAAGATTTTAGGGATTATTTATTATTGAGATTTGTGGTAGCTTGGGTTCCACCAGTATAGAGAGTTAAATTAGTGCTTTGGAGATGTATCATCCTTTATCAAAGGATGTGGATATTACAGATTTACATCCTGTCCCTATAAACCTCGGATTTTATTCCCCTCAGCGGCTCACTTGCTCACAGTACGGTACATTTGGCGAGGCAGTATTTTAAAGTGCACGTGTCTGCTTTATATTTTTCACCCGATGAAGCGGGTATTGATTTAGTCCAAGGTAAATTTTCTTCCTCTTTTCTTGAGAAGAAATTTGCATGTTCATTTGTCTGAAGTTATGGCAAGATACTGTAGATTTCCAAATAAGTTATTTACTATGCAATAAAATGTAGCCGAAAATAAAGGCCGCGTTTAATTAAATTAATAGGTTTATAATCGATGTTTATATTTAATGTAAATATGATCTGATACATGTATGTAATTTGTATCAATAGTATTGAATTCATTTCCATGTTTTGTTATCATGTAACACCTGTGCTAAATCTTTTTTAAATCTGAAATTACAAATGCTGCGAGCGGGCTGCGAGTTAAGTTGTGGAATGTGTCGTATGGAAAGGTGCAATGGAATTTTAAAAGGTTCGACCAGGGAGGAGGATAGCTGTTATTTTGACCACGAACTCGTTTCTTTTGAAAGGGTTTAGGGAAATTTGCCGAACCGAGACACAGAATGTGCCTTTTAACTAGCTCAGAGAGAAGGTAACGGTGCATAATGACAATAAGGAAAGAATTCTCTCGAGAAATGAATACATGACAACTTTATCAGACAGCATATGTTTTATAGCCCTTTTAATAGTAACATACACGTTACCGTTTCTGACATAACTTCAGAAACAGATAGATGCTTCTTATTTATAATCGAGGCGTGATCTATCGCGACTTCTTTGTGGATAAATTTGAAAGGCTAGAAAACTGAAGGGATGTCAGATCACAAAAGTTTCCTAATATTTATGGCAGCAATGTCCGTTCTTGGAACTACTATAGCGCAAGAATATTTATTTTAGAAATCAGTCCACCTCAACAAATAGGAATCATCCAAAATTGAACGAATCGGAATGATAATTATAGATATTTAGGAAGGACCAATAAAGCCGTTAGAACCGAACTAAGCTCAACAATATTTGAGGATCTATTTTTTCGCAGGAGAGGGTCCTAACAATACAATAAACTGTATGTCTACTATAAGCTAAAAAGTAAGATGAATTAGAAATGAGCACTGGAAGTTATGAGTCATGGTTGAAGTCGGCGAGTAAGAGGAAGGAATAGTAAGAGCTAATTGGAATAAGTGTGCGTGAGAAAAGATAATCAGAATCGAAGTGCACAAAGTCTATAGAAAATGAATAGTAAGTAGTCAGTTAGAGTGGTTGGCAAATTGGGAACCAGTAAGCATTATCTAGAAGTCAACTGAGATCTTAAAAATGTCCCCAAGCCAATTGTGAACAGTCCGATTTTCTTATAATAACAGTGAGTAAATTGTGTCAACTGAGAACTTAGTGTTTCCGTGTAGCCTGCTAGATATCCTGCCCTTTCTTCTGACTCAAACGAGTCACAGAATTCCAGAATTTCCCTGATATACAATATTCCTAAACCAGAAGCAAAAGGGCATCCAACCAAGTAATTAAGTAATCACTTAATTTCCTCCTCCTCAACTCACGAGCAAAGATCGCATCCCCAATACGACTCCAAAAGTATACCTATCAACTTATTTTCAGAAGTGATGCTATTTAGACTAGCTCGCAGAAGCAAATTAAAATTGGTTAGTAATGAGACATTTAAACAGTTCTTACGTACTGTACCTATTGGACTCATGCGTATATAATAATCATTGCGCCTTCTACTTTGAACTTTTCCCAGTTATGGAAAAATATTAAATCCAAAGTGTTACCCGCTTCTTGTTAGATCCGTTTGTATTTGTAAACTGTTAATCCTGACATTTTACCAATCAAAGAAAACTGAGACGCATACACGTGATATTGATCTTGCCCAATGTGTGGATAGTAGCAGGAAACATTGAGGAATCGTGTGATAATCTTGTGGTGAGACAACTGGTGTGGATACAACTAACAGCCTTTCTTTACAGTTTCTACGGCCAACAGTATGTGCTTTTTTCCTAACCCTAAAATCTTTCGCACCTATATTTTATTATTCAGAATGATGAATGTGTTCAACCACTATATGAAAAGTGAAAAACTTAAGTTTCGTTTGAAAATAGTTTATAAATATTTGCCCTTTATTTGAGGAAGAAAAGAAAAGGCATGTATTTGCATTATTAACATTTATACAACATGTAAAAAGAATTCAAATATAAGAACTCATGGCTAGTCTCAACACTAAAAACTGTACCTTATCTTCTGATTACGCTCTCTACCAACCTTTGAATTTGTAGCAGTCATGCGAACGTTCTGCCAATCACAGAATTTATTCGTGCAGTTTTGCAAACAATTTGTGAACTATAAAGTATGAGGTTCATAACTTTCAATCCTCCAATTAGATTGGATGCACAGACATTATGTTCTTGTTTTGTGTTAAAATCTATAGTTCAGTAGATTATACGGCTTTAAGATATGAATTACTGCTACGCCTGCTTCAAGAGAAATCTAAAGGATAGGCGTGTTTATAGAGGCATATGATCAATAGTTCATCGGCGTCTGAAGAGTTCAACCGATGCAGTAATAATAGTTAATAAGAAGCGGTGAAATTGTTATTCTGATATACAGTAACCTGGAAAAGTATTGTACTCGAGTATTGTATCGTGGGACAGATCAAGTGCGTTACCATACAAGGGGCGTTCACTGATTAAATCACACTTAGTGAGCTTTAAATTCCAGGCATAGCTGTAGTTTCGCTAACTTCGTTTTCGCAAATTTCATTTTTCCATAGAAAGGAGCGAGTTAGTTACCTCCTCAAACCTAACCAAGGATACTTAATTTACACAACAGTGATAGAGTAGGCTTGACAGATTGGCAACCCGATTATTATCTGTGGTTTAGCGTGCTACTTATATAATATCGGCTGCTGTCAACTGGTCTGAGGAAATTTAAACCGCGCGGTTCTTTTACCTGACCCTTGGACAATATGTATGAGGGTAGGTAATAAGTTTCCGGCCTCGCCGATAAGAATTATCGGGTTCACAAAATCCTTATCTGGTATCATACATGATCTATTAAGTACATAATTGCAGCTGTAACTTCCGCTACGCTGTGTTCAGTTGTTCAGATATAGTTGCATGATGAAAAAGGATATATGCAGAACACTGTGGTATGTTCAAAATGGAGTATCGACCTATTATTAAGTTCTTCACAAAAGAACAGCTTACTCTATATGAAATTAAACAGCGATTGGGCAGTGTATATGGGAAAGTATCCCCCTCATATTCTACCGTAAAAGAACGAGCCAAACTTTTTCCGAATGCGTCGAGAATGCATTGAAGACGAAGAGCAGCGTGCAGGTCGGCCCTTGGAGGTGCTCACTCCCGAAAACATAGCTCTAGTGGAAGGAGAAATTATGGAAACCTGGCAATTCAAAGTTACAGAAATAGCAGCAAACTTGGGCCTTTCTAAAACAATAGTCTTTAGAATTATTCATGAACATTTAAACATGAAAAAGGTTAGTGTGTAGACTTCTTTCCTCAGTACAAAAGCAACAACGAGTCATCTGTAGTCAGGAAATTTTGGAACTCTGCCATGGCCACGAGAGAGAAGTTCCGCAAATATTGTTACAGGAGATGAAACTATGGTCCACTACTATGATCCCTTGACCAAAAGAGATCGATGGATTGGCGTAAGCCTGGCGATACACCATCTCTGAAGGTCAAGGTCACTCAGTCAACCATGAAGATCATGGCCACAATATTTTGGGACGGTGAAGGGATACTCTTCATTGACTTAAAAGAGAGAAACATCACAGTTAAATGGGGAGTACTATGCTGGCCTACTGCACAGACTACGTGCTTCCATCAAAGAGAAAAAGGGAGGAAAACTGAGTTGGGTTTGAGCTTTCTTCATGACAACGCACCTGTGCAAACAGCTCTTGTTGCAAAGGAAGCTATGAAGAAATGTGACTTCAAGAGCATTGACTATCCACCCTAAAGCCCAGATCTAGCCCCTAGTGACTATTTTCTCTTCTCAAGAAGGACTTTCGAGGAAGGAATATTAAGTGTGACGAAGAAATGATGGATGCTGTTTATGTCCATTTTGCAGACAAGACTTCTGATTATTTTCGGTGGGGCTATTGAAATGTTAATTAAAGATGTGAGAAGTGTATTGTAATAAAGGGTAGCTATATGAAAAGTGAAATATAGTTTTTATCTTTATCATGCCTAGAAAATAATTAGGCCGGAAACTTATGGACCTACCCTCGTATATAACTTAACCCTGAATAATCTCTTTAACCAACTTAGTAATATTTGCTGTTACCAAAGTCAATGTGGTCGTGGATATTGGCCCACTCTCTGTTCTGTTGTTTTCTATGATTTTCGGATCTTGACAATCGCCTCTCCCGTTGCTAGTTAGTATGCTTGTTGTCGCTCAGCCAAGACACTCGTCGTTTCATCTGCAGGAACAGTTAACTTTTCAGCAACATTTCCGCAGAGAACCTATCAATACCTGAGGAAGTATAGGATCATTAAAATATAGGGTGTTTGCGAAATAAGTGCAATTTTTAAGGGTTGATAGGCAATCGTTTTATATGAAGGACATGAGGCATATGACGCGTAATTACGGGATTGTGTGTTTGGTAAAATCGACATTACATAATCTTGAGGATAAATAGCCGTAACATACTTACCTTCTAGACCCAAGATCGCGAGTTCACTCCTAGCTTGGGTAGATGAATTTTTTCGAATGTAAAATTCCTAAGTATGGCTTCCTTCGGAAGGGAAATAAGGCCATGGGTCCCGTTGCGTAGCTTTCCGGCACGAAAAAGAACTTCAAGCCTGAATGAAAAGGCCTCTGAGCAAAATTTATCGGCCATTTTACACCCTTAATTGAATGGGACTCTGAAGACCTGAGATGTTAAAGAGCGTCTGTAAATAAATAAAAATAATAAAACAGCTAGTGGTATCGTGGTATGCAATTAAGGGATGAACGACGGAAGAAAGCCCCGGTGCTGAAAGGGTTCCTGGGCGCAGTTGTGCAAACAGACGAAGACCAACCAGTAGCGGGTGCAAAATAAGCTTTAAATTAAATTTATATATGAGAGAACCTCACAAGAAATGTTAGAAATATCTACCATTGACCTGAGTGCACAATTCATATCGTCGGATCGTAGACCGTTGGACATTGAGGAATATTTTGTTCTCTTGATATCGAATTTCGCCAGCAACTATACGCGACTCTAAAATATAACCATCCCTTTGCTTTGTAGCCGAAAATTATAGTTCCTTAATATTAAGTTCATGTTGTAATTATTGTTAAGATTAATATTTTATGTATGTAAATATCTAAACAGATAGGAATATTTTATGCATATCGGAGCAAGGTGGAAATATTGTATCCACTTTTCAGGTTCTACTATTGTGATGACTGAAAGACATCTGTATGGAAGCCTTTTTGGAAGAGCTATTGTATAATGTTTAAGGAAAGGTTTGTCGGCGATTGAACTGGGGGAAGCAGGTAGTGGAGAGAGAGAGAGATAGGCTAAGAATTGTTTCTTTTCATCTGTGTGAATACTTTAGAGCGAACATTGCCGGCATACTGTAAAAGAGTCATTTCCACTTTCAGGGTAACAGCTAGCTACATTGTTTGTCTAACAGAACAAGGAAGGCAAAGGGAATTGCGCCACGCTTAGGAAATATAGGTTTCTGAGAATGTATCGAAGATGACAGATATGAAATAGTATAGGACACATTAAACGTCGTCACAGCAAAAATAACATTTTCCCAAGAAATAGAAATAGCAAACACATGGGTAAAAACATGCGTTATCTATTAGAATGACGATCTAAAAGTGACTAAAAAGGAAAGAGTCATTTGGTCCGACTTAAAAGGCATATGCCTAAATTTATAACTCAGGTTTTTCTGGGAAAAGAACGGACCGGAAAAATTGTAGGACTGTAGGGAAAGAAGTAAGAAAGCATGAACACCGTTCTAATTCATACAAATCAGAGTCAGTCTGCGTGTGAATAGATATTAGGGGATATCCAATAAGGAAGCCCGGAATTCACTCTGATTTCAGAATAATATAGAATTAAAATTCGCATAAGGAGGGGCTTAGGAATAAAAAATAAAATATTAGGAGGTTCAGTAAGCAGTAGTGAAGGGAGTAAAAGGTTAGTGAGGAAGTAAGAATTGGAACTAGGGCAGCAAGAAGTCAAAAGAATTGCCTAATAGTCAGGTGATAGTAATAACTCAGGTCTCCGTGCACAATCCGACCTATAATGAGAAAATATTACGTAACGAATAAATAGTGAGATAATGAAAATGTCGTGTGTTCTTCACTGTGGTTAGTGTTCGAAACCTTCTCGTCCCGTTGACACCCACAAGTCGCTAAACATCCAGTGAATACGACCCTGAGAATTTATTATCCACAGTAACAACATAATCCTCCTCCTAAAGCCAAGGTTTCACCAACTTCAAGAACTGCGAGAGCTCCAAGAACAGCCGCCGAACACACCAAAAACAGCTTCCACCCACATGCAATTTCCGCTTCAGTCTGAAATACCCATCCGTTCCTCAACTGCTAAACGCTTAGCAGAAATACAAGAGATCCCATTCTTACGGATTTATAGCAGGTATATGGGCTTCTCGAAACAGGGTTTGAAAAGCGCCAGCCTATGACAATGACTTCAACAATCGGAAACTTAGGAAAGTGTTTTTTCCTTGCATGTGCTAACAGCGAGTAATGAAAGGAATGATGCAATTCGTCATGTTTTGGTGTCATATATACAGCAATTCAACTAGGTCGTCCTGAGTGTCCACGGTAGAGTCTGCTGTCATCAGTCTTCATGTTATGAGCTTCAGCGCATAAAGTAGTCGGTCCTGGTGGTGTAGTGGTAAACAAATTGCCTTCTAAACCCAAGAACGCGGGTTCAAACCCGGCCAGAATCGATGGATTTTTCTGACGTCAAAATCCTAAGTATGGCTTCCTTCGGAATAACCGTGGGCCACGTGTCGTACATTTACGGCACGAAAAAGAACCTCAAGCCTGAAAGAAGAGGCCTCTGAGCAAAAATTTTAACCCGTTTCACGCCCTGAATAGAATGGGACGCTAATGACCTGTGATGTTAAAGAGCGTCGGTAAATAAATAAAATCAATAACAAAAAATAGCGCATAAAGTCTGCGAAAGGTGGCGAACTCGTCGTGACTACATATCTTTCAGATGATATGATGGCCTCTTTAGCGTCGCACAACACCATGATTACTAGAGGTAAAACAATTCCTACGGAAAAGATATTAGCATATGCCTGATGCTAGTTAGGGTACAGAAGTCAGAGGGATGGGGTTAGAACTTGTGGCTGCAATGCAGAAAAATACTGTTATTTACATTTGCCCGGAAAGGTTGGTGCATGCGAAATATACAATTGGGGAATATTTCTAGAGAAGACCCGACAATGGAGGTTAATGGCTACAACGAAGAGGGGGGAGTTGGAGAGGGGGTGTGAGTAAATGGAAGGGGGACTCAAGAGTAAGTATTCCATTCATGTTTATGTATGTAGAATTATTAATAGAAAACGTAAATATATCGAAGTATTGGTATATTTGTATGTATGTGTATGGCCCTTTTGATTGTTATAAGGACGAGATTAGCATGTACGGCCGTAAGGTCCACGCGACAGTTGCATTTGTATACTGCTACTGCTATTGCTGCTGCTGCTGCTGCTGCTACTGCTGCTGCTGCTATTGCTATTGCTTCTGCTACTGCTACTGCTACTGATATCCAGTAGTAGTAGTAGTAGTAGTAGTAGTAGTAGTAGTAGTAGTAGTAGTAGTAGTAGTAATAGTAGTAGTAGTAATAGTAGTAGTAGTAGTAGTAGTAGTAGTAGTAGTAGTAGTAGTAGTAGTAGTAGTGGGTATGGGAGTGGCGGATCGAGGTACTCGAGCTAGATTCTCACTGTTTCAACTAGTCTTGGGTGAGATCTTCTTTATTTTTATTCTAATAGTCTTTCTTGGCAGCTCTTGCTTTTCTTTTCCTTCCGGACCTCTTTCCTCCTTAAGAGTCCTTTCCTCCCCTTTCTCTGTATAGTTGATAATCAATATGGAGAGTGATTTCCCATGATAATGAATTACAGGACAGAGTATTCGGAACCCCAGAACCGGTCAGTGTTGGTGGTGTTAGGGCAGGCCCCACCCGATCGTCATACAGCGACTGCCAGGATTCCTCGTTGGCTCTCCAGGGTTCTAGTAATGCTACTGGAGCATTAGAGTTTCTTCCTCTTCTCGAATGGAGAGGACAAGTATTGCTTTTAGTAGAAGACTGACATGTAATTTTGGTGATGACTTTAATCAACATAAAATTTTAACATCCACACTGTGTTCAAATTCTGATAAAACGGAAGACAAGACTAGAACACCTCGCACTTCCGGTGGTGGTAGATATGAATTCCCTGATGGTGAGTTAGCAGAACCTCTTCATGCGATTATTAAGCGGTTAACTAATGTTGCCTCAGGATTAATGGACCTGATTGGCATTAATGTTAATACCAAACAAAAATTTAGGCGTATATAAAGGAAGTGAAAGATATTGCCGATTCTATAGCCAGTTGGGAGGAGAAAGTGAGCATTGTTGAAATCTAAATTGAAGCTCGACACAATAGATATCCAATCTGTAGGAACTTAAATGGACCAGCAGGAATCAGTAATGGAGGCAGAAATAAGACAAAAAGAACTAAGTAAGGTTGCAGAAATCCGGAAGAAACTTACCGCGGTGAAGGGTATGGAAGATATCAAGAAGTTAATGGTCGAGCATTGGCCGGAATGGGCGTTCCATAATACTGAGTTAGTGGTAGGAAACCCACTTCTAACTGGTGCTGAAGGAGATCAAGCCATTCTCACTGAAGACCTAGACAAGAGTTACGGTATTGGTAAGCTTTTCAAAGAGCGTTACCCGGAACTTCTGGAGATTAATGACTTGGAGGAGGAATTTGAAGGAACTGCTTTTTTTGACATCTATAACGAAAATTCCAGTGAATGGCGGTCTTCGTACCACAGAGCGTTTTGTCTTCAAACTTACTCCGGCTGAGTGCATTTATGACAACAATGTCTTTGCAGTATCAATTAGTAGTATCTCAAAATTGCGAGATCTGGCCCTGAAACTTGGGAGAACCAAGATCCGTATATCTGTCCCAGATAAATGTGACATTCATTTGACACGAAAAATTCTGGAGTATTGTATTGTAAAAAGTATGTATTTGTAAACTCAGGTCTTCAAATTTTACTGCATGTACCACGAAGAAGAGGCATAACTGCGGATCAAAGTAGTACAGTTACAGGAGGAACTCTACCGCGATTTACTAAAGCCCGAAGGGATACGGAGGCAATTATCGTCAACCCCGGAAAGAGAACGTTTGCAGAACTATTATAGGAAGTAAAGGAACAAGTTCATTTAGGGGAACTTGGGGTTGAGATACATAATGTACGCAAGACACGTGGAGAAGAAATGCTATTGACTATTAAAGGGGACAGAGATTAAGCTGAGCCACTGAGGTCAGCCATTGTAGCTAACGTTCCCGACTTGCATGCAGATGAGATATCCGCAGGGATCTGAAATGCTATTTCATTGATGCTGTTACGAGCGCAAAAGAGGTACAGGAGGCAATTCCGCGATTCATGGAGGTGGAACATTCCAATATTAAAGGCAAATCAATAAGATCAACGGGTGATTAAAGACAGGTGGCCACTATAGCATTAAATTATGAGTTAGGTCAAAGACTACGACATATGGAGCGAGTTAAGATTAGTGGGTGCTCCTGTAGAGTCAGGGAACTTGTGGCCATAATCCGTTGTTTTAAATGCCAAGAATTTGGACATCGGGCATCCACCTGTAGAGGCCCCAATAGAAGAACGGTCTGTCTAAATTGTTGAGATGATGGACTCTTGGCCGCAGGATGTACAAATAAACAATTCTGTATTACATGTCATGTAAAGGGACATAAATTAGGCACAAACCGTTGCCCTAGTTTTAGGAAGATGGTGAATGCAGCCAGAGAGAAGAGTCTTGACAAAGCCCAATGGACAGTTCTCAATCGAGACTAGGCCGAGGCTGGACTATGAGTGACCGTTTGTATGATATTAATTCTAGATTTGTAGGGAAGATACGAATATTACAAGGTAATATTGACCGCGGTAGAGCTGCTATGGATCTTATATGTCAGACAGCAGAAGAACATCATGTTGATATTATAATCATGGCCGAACCCAATAGAAATAAGATTGCCCAGTCGCAATGGATACCGGATAATAAGACGGATGTAGCTATCCACCTACGTAACAAAGACTTCAAGTGGAGTTGGATATGTTTGGATTGAAAGTGAGTCATTAGTTATTTATGGTTGTTATATAACCCCAAATGTGGACATTTCTTGCTTTATATGCTTTTTACAAGCATTACGAACTGCCATGAAGAAACATATTAAAGAGGTGGTAGTTGGAGGTGACTTTAATGCTAAATCGCATCTTTGGCGCTCTAAGACGGAGGATGCAAGGGGAATGGTAATGGCTGAATGGATTGCTGAAGAGGATTCATGATACATAACCAGGGCGATTTGCCAACATTTGTTAGGCGAGACAGAGAATCATATATTGATATTACCTTTAGTACCAAACATATTGCTAGGCATTTGATCAACTGGGAAGTGTTAGAGGAAGAGAATTTAAGTTATCATCAACATATCTTGTATGATATTCATAAATCGGTAAATATGAGGAATCCGTTTTACACCATGATAAGAAAGGGTTGGCGAGTAAATACGGAAGATATGACTATATTAACGGAGGAAGTTGGAAGATTACTCCGTTTGAAGGACCCTAGGAGACGATAAAAGCGCAGGAGTTCACAAATATTATCCAAGCTGCATGCAATAAAACATTTCCCAGTAAAACTAAAGGGACTGTTAGAGGACCTGTATATTGGGGTCGACAGAAATTGCTGAAAAGAGGAAGGCGTGTTTACAATGTAGGCGATACATTGTCAGAGCCAATAAAAGAAGGAATGAGGCTTTTAAAACAATACAACGCTCTTGAGCAATACAACCACAACCAAACTGTGTTAAAGAAGGCGATTTTATATGCGAAACGTTCTACTTGGAAGTTGGTGTTGGATGAGGTGGAGTTAGATATCTAGAGTAGAGGATACCAGATTGTTACAAAAAAGTTTAAGACTATGTCATCCATATGTTTGACGGATGACTGACAAATGGAAATTGCGCAGACACTTTTTCCGAAACACACTAGTATCCAGTGGGCTTGGAAAATTATCCCTCAGGCCGAAATTCCTTTGTTTACTAGCGATGAACTAAGAAAAGCAGTTACTAAAATTAAGGAACAGAAATCCCCGGGTCCAGATGGAATAGCCTCTGAAGTGATTAAAGCAGTTATAACGGACCATCCAGATGCGTGTTTGACAGTGTTCAATCACATTTTACTGTCAGATAAATTTCCAAAAGAATGGAAGGAAGATTGGTACTGCTTGAAAAACATATCGTCCAATATGCCTCTTGAACGTATTAGGCAAGTTTTTGGAACACCTTATATTGGGAAGATTGAAGAATGAACTGGGTCAGAGTGGTGGTCTTGCTACAGAGCAGCATGGCTTTCGAGAAGGACGTTCTACTATTACTGCCCTGAAACGGGTACAAGAGATTGCAGCTGCAGCTAAACGCACTCAAGGAGGTAAAAGACGCCTGTGCATGCTCGTAGCTGTTGATGTTCAAAACGCCTATAACTCTGCTACATGGGGGGTATTCTTCAGGAGCTAAGTGATAGGCGAATAGCCCCATATCTAGCTGGAAGATCGGACCTTATTCATTGGCAATAACAGTACAATGGAAGTGATATGTGGTGTGCCACAGGGTTCGGTTTTGGGCCTACTATGTGGAATATTTATTACAATGGTGTTTTGCAACTACCAATGCCCCGGGATGTGAAGTTGTTAGGATATGCTGATGACTTAGGAATGCTCGTGACAGCATCTGACATAGATACTTTAGAAATTGTTGCAAATCAGGCATTAGGCGCGCTTATATCCTGGCTAGATAATAAAAGCCTTAGATTAGCACCACAGAAGACAGAAGTGGTGTTACTGGTGGGAGCACGGAAGGCAAAAACAATCGCAATAAAAGTAGATGGCCTAGCTATAAAGAGTAAAGAAGCTATTAAATACCTTGGAATATATTTCGATAGAAATATGGCAATGGGACACCACATCAGGCGGATCACTGAAAAAGCAGAGAATGCTATTGGCAATCTTAGTCGTTTGATGCCAAATGCAAGCGGACCAAGAGAAAACAATAGACGTATTCTTTTTTCTGTTGTTAAACCCATCATGTTATATGGAGTAGAGGTATGGAGAGTAGCTTGGAAAAGAAACTTTATAGAAATATGCTTCTCAGAGTTCGGAAAAAAGTTGCTTTAAGAATAACTAGTGCATATAGAATTACTTCTTCTAAAGCATTACTAGTACTTGCCAGAACTCCACCCATTACTCTCTTGGTTGAAGAACGGTTGATGGTAGAGCGTAATGAATACAGTGAAGAAACCCGAAGTTTTTTTTGCTGGGGAAACGGCAGGCATTGTGGGAGGAAGAGGAAGGTGTAGCGCGCTGAACCAGGAACTTAATACCAGATATCAGACCCTGGATTACACGGAAATGGGAAGAAGTTAATTATTGTTTAACACAATTTTTAACCGGTCATGGATGTTTTAAGGCTTATTTGTACCGTTTTCCATTAAGTACCACTGCTGGGTGTCTTTATTGTGGCAAGACTGATACAGCTGAACATACTTTGTTTGTTGTGTTCGCTGCTGGGGTATGCGGAGACATAAGTTTTTTTTTTTTTTTTGAATGATTTATTTATGGACGCTCTTTAACAGCTCAGGTCATCAGCGTCCCATTCAACTCAGGGCGTGAAACGGCCGACAAATTTTGCTCAGAGGCCTCTCTTTCAGGCTTGAGGTTCCTTTTCGTGCCGTAAATGTACGACACGGGACCCACGGCTTTACTTCCCTTCCGAAGGAAGCCATACTTAGGATTTTTACGCCCCGAAAAAATCCATCGATCCTGGCCGGGTTCGAACCCGCGATCCAGGGTTTAGGAGGCAAGTATGGTAACCACTACACCACAAGGACCGACGCGGAGACATAAGGCTGAGGATAAACTGGGAATTCTGATCGCCGATAATCTTGTTACAAAAAGGCTTGTCTCAAAGGACAATTGGTTAACATGAGTACCCTGGAGATTGATATTTTGTCCACTAAGAGAAAAGAATTACAAGATAATGTAATCTTCTTCTTGAAGTAATACGGACCGGTGGTTCCGAGAAGAAGCCTTTTTCATCCTAAGCAGGGGTTTTTTAGTTGGTGGGAATCCAATTCGCCTCCAATAATGGCGTCTTTATAAGATTTTCCCCTGCAAAAAAAAAAAAAAAAAAAAAAAAACCACCACCGTCGCCGCCGCACCACCACCACCATTTATGACAGAACGCTAGGCAGAGTGCAGCGTCAATTGCACTGTGTGGTAGATTCTAAACCAACTACGCGTCCATGATAGTATTGGAAATCCATGTTCCGATTCATTAAATTATTGATTAGACTCAGCTATCATTCCAAAAAAAAAAAATATTTTGGAAAAATGCTGTATATGGCTGCCGCACATGTGGCAATCGTTCTGCAAGGACATCACTGCATTAGCCGGTACTTCCGTTATTCCCCTTGACATTGAACTTACCCATAATCTTACGATTGTCCAAGAACATATGACTCGCTGCATGAGACGGGGATGCTTGCATACTAGTCATTGTAGAATTGTTCTCTTGTTTAAAAGGACGCTGTAATTGTTTTCTTTGTAAAAGTTGCTTAAAACAGTTCTGCTTGTTATGCTCGAAGAGAATTTATTAAATTTTTTTCCAAAGCAGTGTTTTCATCAAGAAGTGCTTTAGAAAGACTGGTGAATAAATTTGAAACCACAGGTACTGTGTTGGACAAAACACTTTCCCCAATATGAACGATTTTAACTGATAAAAAATTGGATGAATTCGGAACCTGTCTGGAGCGTTCGATACAAAACCAGTAACTTAACTTACGTAGCAAATAAATGTTTCTCCATTTTCTACGAGAAATGCAACACAGTTACTAAAGTTGAAACCATAGAGGGACACACTTGTTCATGATTAGCCAGAAGATGATCGGGTTCAAAGAGGAAAATATTGCAAATGGTTTCTGAACACAAAATAAGCAATACAAGTGAATAATAATAATAATAATAATAATAATAATAATAATAATAATAATAATAATACTCTCAAAATATGGAGCTTATATAAAATCACAAGGATACTTTCAACGTCTACTCTACAATAAGGTTCAAAATTTATTTGTGCTTCTTTGTGGGTAACCTTTTACTGGCTAAAGCTAGACAGCCAGATCCCGCACTATGGATGCCAATATTTATGACAGCGTATCAAGAACAAGGTCAGACCTTTAATCGGAGGAGAGGTAGAAATGGAATGCCACATGATTTGCCCTTTCTGAACGCTGGGCTGCTGCTTTCCCAGAGCGAACAAAAGAAAACTGATTTATTTGAAGTAACTAACGCGGATCAAATACATAGCACTTATAAAGAAAGGTAATGGTAAACATTCACTAGGAGTGATACCAAGTAAGTCATAGGTTATGAAGGGAAAATTTTGTGCTGTTAAAAAGTAAACCTTTATTGCTGAAACAAGTGCATTAGGACAGTGTTTTATATGAAATGTTGCTTTCCCTCTAAGCTCTCAATTTTCCTTCATAACTTTTAAAAAGAGTTCGTGCCTTGTAGAGATATAGATGTGGTAGACAAAGGTACGATCTTCACAGAAGTAAACATTTTATCGTGCTGACATTGGAGATATCTAAAATGCACTATCCTAAAATATTGATTAAATAATCTCTTTGTTGAACTGATTTACATACTCACGGAAGAGTCCATGTAAATTGAGGTATCTACAGTTGTACTGACAAAGACGAGACCAATAATGGAACGCAGCTACAGAACATAACGCATCGCAATTTCTTCATCATAAACAGGTGTTTCATTCATTGTCACATTGTTAAGAGTCTTATTAATCTTAATACAAATTGACGCGCCCACTTAGGTGGAACCACCTCTCGTTGCAAAACCAGTTCATTATTCCCGGAAGTGTATTGACTAATTGCTGAAACAAATGACAGTAATTTAATATCTTCTGTTCGTCCGGAAATTTCAATTCTTAAACAGCAGTAATACGCATGCGTGTACCTGACGCAAAGACTTCTGCAGGGAGGCCTGCAGTTTGCTTTCATCTTCTGCACTGTTGTTTCTTGCATTTTCCATGGATATTCAGAAATGATCCCGTGGTTTCCAGGTTCTTTGTCAGATACTAAATAGAGAAGTTTTCCTGTGATTTCCGAATCCAAAACTATTCGGACTGTTGCACATATTGCATTAAGGCAAGATGACTATTAATTTGATTTGTTTTATTTACGTGCGCTCTTTAATATCTCAGATCATCGACGTGCCGTTCAATTCAGAGCGTAAAACGGCCAATAAATTTTGCTGAGACCTCTTCTTTCAGGCTTGAGGTTCTTTTGTATGCCATAAATCTACGACATGGAACCCATTTCTTTATTTACCTTCCGAAGAAACCCATACAAAGAATTTTACATGCGAAAAAATCCATCAAATACTGGGCGGAATGAACCCGCAATCTTGTGTGTAAGAGGTTTAGTGTGTCTAATACTAGACCACCAAGACTAACTAAAGAATAAAATCGCCATCTATATCCTTCATTAACCACGCTTACACATCAAGGTATTCATGTATGTTCGTCAGTAAGAATGGAGGGGGGGGGGGGAATCTGGGGCAGAGAGCGAATGAAGCATTGAAGCATCCGAAGTTTAATTTTACTTTTTAAAGACTAAAAGAAATATTTAGATTGTCAAAATATTAAGCAAAACAAAACAAAATGCATGGTGGTTTTATATTTAAAGTTAAAACTGGATGACAGGCTAAAAACTTTGTATGGATGTGTATGTTTATCACTTTATTCAAGATGTATATATAATAAGCCATGCAAAACTGAAATAAAATACATTCTGGATACCTATTGGAGATAGAAAAACATGCATATCTTTTCTTCATCTTATTTCTCTGGTTAATTAATTATAGTTCAGAAATATGATATGGGTTTAAGTAAAATGCGACCTTTTGGGAGTTTTGTACATCCTAAATCGTGTTTTTTTGTTTTTTTTTTCTAACCATTTCAATTCTTCAATCTGCTCCTATGCTGTATATCAGTTCAGAAAGGAATTTGCCTTTCATTTTCTAAAATGGACAACTGAACAGGAAGTAAGCATAACTGCGATTATCCTGACCTCACAATCAGCAAGAGGCTGTACTTGAAACTGCTGCATTGCCCATGAATGTCTCCAAAAATTAGCTTCTCCAGCAATTAGATCAACTGTTCACTGTTCAACTGTTCAGATAAGAGTACTTCATTATTATTTGGGAGAGGGGCTCATTAACTCATTTCTTAACAATTTCTATCAATTGCTTTAGCATTTATACCAATTACTTCCTAAATCCAAATTCCATTTTTTTACGTCAGGTTTCAATACGAGCTACAAACATAGTTTCTTTCCATCTTTGTGCATTTTATTCATCTTAAAGTTGCCATTTTATTTAATGAGCACTGTTCATTCTTAATTAAAACATTAAAAAAAAAAGAAACTTGTTTTTTAAAACATATATGGAACTAACACAGTGAAGCCAAGTCATATGAATAAAATCATGTGATATATGTCGTATTAAACACTCGTATTGCTTCACTTACCTGTGTAATATTTGGAACCAATTTCGAAGTCCTTTGTCTTCATCTTCAGCCAAGGGTACAACTGTTGGAGAATACAATGACTCTGTAGAGATGAAGCGCTGTTCTGGTGTGTTTTATGTACTTAAAATTGGTGTTTTCTACCTCTGGAATATCAAAGTTCATCAATTGATCTCTATATTTATGAATGTAAATTTTTTTCCAAGTATCCAGTTCTATATGTCCCTGAGTCTCTTTTAATAAATCCACCTTCTTCACAATCTCATGGTTTTTAGTCTAGAAATGATATACCACAGCTGATCAATCTGTCTTGTTTATATTTTATGTTCTTGAAATGCTCTTTTAAACGTGTGCCTATATTTCTCTTTGTTTTTCCGATATAGTGCCTTTCACAATCTGCACATGTTATTTTGTAAATCCCTGCTTTTTTCTCTTATGGGGTGTTTACAGCGGTTTTATCTTTCAAGATGTTTCCTAAATTAAATCTGTTGATGGGTGCTAATTTTATATTGAAACCTTGAGGACTGTTTTGAAATTTGTTCATTGCTTTTGGATGATATGTGAATTTTTTAAAAATCGGTTTTTCTATATCTGCTGATAATGTGGTGATATTTCTGATAAGTTTTTTCCTTTTAAATGTTTCCACCTTTTTATGTGCCAGATCTTTATTAATCATTTAAAATTGCCATTTCTTCTATTTTCTTGTATTCTTTTCTAAACTCTTCTTTACCAACTGATATGTTAAGTTATTAAAAACTGCATGTTTGTGTGTTAAAGGGTTAAAACCATCTGCCTTGATATGAATATCTATATGGGTATCTTTCCTATATATCCCAAAGCTCAGGTTATAGAAAAACCAATTTTTAAAAAAATTCACATATCATCCAAAAGCAATGAAAACATTTCAAAATATTCTTAAAGGTTTCAATATAAAATTAGCACCCATCAACAGATTTAATTCAGGAAACATCTTGAAAGATAAAACAGCTGTAAAAACCCTACAAGAGAAAAAAGCAGAGGTTTACAAAATAACATGCGCAGATTGTGAAAAGATCTATATCGGAAAAACAAAGAGAAATATAGGTACACATTTAAAAGAGCATTTCAGGAACATAAAATATAAACAGACAGATAGATCAGCTGTGGTATATCATTTCTAGACTAAAAACCATGAGATTGTGAAGAAGGTGGATTTATTAAAAGAGACTCAAGGACATAAGAAATGGATACTTGCGAAAAAATTTACATTCATAAATACAGAGATCGATTGAACTTTGACATTCCAAAGGTAGAAAACACCAATTTTAAGTGTATAAAAACACCACCAGGATAGCGCTTCATCTCTACAGAGCCGTTGGATTCTCCAACCAGTCATACCCTTGGCCAAAGATGAAGACAAAGGTCTTGGAAACCGGTTCCAAATATTACACAAGTAAGTGAAGCAATACAAGTGTTTAGTATAACATATATCACATGATTTTATTCGTACTGTTCATTCTGTTCTGGTTCTCCAACTATTTCATTTGTACAATTTTATTTTCTTATTTATGCATATGATCCTACACTCTAATATCCGAGGGTACAAAACTACATTTTAACATTCCTTGAGAACAGATCCACAACTCCAGAACCTATAACGAACATAGGTGAAGCTAAGGTATGAAGAGTACATATGTTGGTTCCCCTCATGAACACACTTTAATTGGAATCAATATAAAAACATTAATATGAACATGTACACAACAAGTCCATAACAAGGAACAATAATATTACTCAATAATTTTCATTTACAGTTTCTACTATGAAGCACAATGTAGAACTCAAATAATGAATGAATGGTGTTTAATGGACACTGATGATACAATAAGATGAAATGATATATTGGGAAAGAATTTATTTTTAAGGAAGGAATCGTTCCAGGCCTATGTTTAAGGTACCTCCCCAACATTTGCCATTTATGAGAACTGAGGAAAACCTGGAAAAAAACCTCAGTCAGGAAGGATGGTCCTGGCAGGATTCGAACCCTAGACTTCTCGCTCATGAGTCCGCACCTTAACAACCTCGGCCACCCGTGGCGGTAATGTAGAACTGGAACAATCTAACTGGCTCTACATATATGACCAAAAGCTTGGAGTAAATTAATAACAAATAGATACATTTAAAGGGCAAAAATGTGAAATATTAATAGCATAGATGTGGCCTATTACCCCTCTAAAGAGCCAAGCAAAAATTGCAGGAACCACACTAAAGTACTTTCAAGGGTATCTGTTTTATTCAGAATCCAAATTTCAATTATATCTAATCATAAGAGTACTATTACAGTGCTTGTATATAATTTAACCTCTGCAGGTCTGTTATTTTTAAATAGATTAATGTTTATAATCATTCTGTCTAACATTTTAATGCAAAAAATGCAGTTATTCTGATAAGTGATTAGATATTTATAACTCTAGATCTTCACTAACTAATGGCATTGCATTTATTCTTAACTATTTTTTCCATTTCATTGGAGGAAAGTAGTTCAGGATGTATTTGACAATGTCAGAAACTTGTTTTAGTGAATTGATAACTAATAAATTGCATTTAAAATTAATTTTGTGTCTGAGCTAATAGAGTGAAGCAATTAATTTATTCTTTATTAGATTTTAATACTATTATGCTCCACTTACCATTGAATTATACAGAACATGTTTCTCAGGCCTTTGCCTGCATCATCAGCTATGTGTCAACTGCCAGATTCATTGTTGGCTGAATGGAATTGGTGTAGATCTCATGGACATTTTATGAATTTTTGGATTAATTTTCTTGGGATCTCAAAGTTCATAACCTTATCTTCAAATTTTACAACAATTTTTTCCCATATTCCCAGTGTAAGGGTCTATCTATGAATTGCAATAATTTGACTTCTATTTCTATATCATGTTTTTCTCTCTAAAAGTTATATGCAACCACTGATTTATCTATCTTATTGTACCTGATGTTTCTCCAGTGTTTCTTTAGTCTAATTCCAATGTTTCTTTTTGTTTTGCCAATATATACTTTGTTGTATCCCGAACAGTTGATTTGATATATTCCTGGCTTCTTCTCATTAGGTATTCTATCATTCTCTGGAACTGAGCAGATTATTTAGGCTGAATTTGTTCACTAGGGGCAAACTCTCGGAGTCTTTTCTGGAATTTTTTGGTGGCACAAGGATGCTAAGTAAATTTTTTGTGAATGGTAGTTTCTTTTTTTGCTGATAATGTTGTAACCTCTCTTGTTTGCTTTTCTTGTCTATTCTTCGCCATACCCATTGATTTTTGACATTTGTATTATGTTAGAGTACTTTTTGCTGTATTCAAACTCATTCATGGGTATGTTAATGAGTTTTATGTGCTACGGTGTTGAGAACTGCATGTTTGTGTGCTGTGGGATTGAAGCCACTGGCCTTTATGTAATTTTCAGTCTGCATATTCTTTATGTATATTCCAAATTATGGCCTAAACTTATAATCTTTTGCGATTATTAATAAGAAACACTTGGATGATACTTTGAAATTGCTAAATCTACAAGAGAGAAAATTAAATTCACTTATGAAATAGAACAAGACAACATGATTCCTTTCCTTGACACATACCTTTCTAGGAATGCTGGAGAAACATCAGGTACAATCAGATAGATAAATCAGTTGTTGCACATCACTTTTAGAGAGATAAGCATGATATAGAAGTGAAAGTCAAATTAATGAAATTGTAGGTAGACCCTTGGAGCTGGGATTATGGGAAAAAAATTTTATAAAAAAAAATGTGAAGATAAGGTTATGAACTTCGAGATCCCAACAAAAGACAAATTAATCCAAAAGTTCATAAAATGTCCACAAGAGCCACACCAAGTCCATCCAACCAACAACAAAACCTGCAGTCGACACACAGCTGTTGATGCACGTGAACACGTTTTGTATAATTCAATGATAAGTGGACCATAAGAATATTAAATCGACTAACTATCTAATTAAGAATAATAAATTGAAATTGAAATGAATGCAATGGCATTCAAAACATGTCAAATATTAAAAGTTTAATGCAGTTTTAGTACTAAAAATATCCAACCATTTCATTTAAATTATGTAATCATTTTCTGAGTCACTTCAATATTTTTATTACTGAATATTCTAACAGTTATTTCTAATTTTCTACAGTTATTTCTAATTTTCTCCCTCCCCCCTTTTCCAAGAATCTTGCCAGAGACATATTAAAAAGCCCACTTATCTGCAGATATTTTGAATGATGGGTTCACAATTTTTTATCATGAATGACATACTAGTTCAGTCAAAAATCCATAGAACAGCATATGATGCTTGCTTTACTATTAAATATCATCTATATTTGAAATTAACAACTGGCCTTTTTGTATGAGTAAATAAAAATTTCTTTATGTTTACGGAATGTTGGAATCCACACAGTGAAACTTTTGTTAATCTTATTTTGATTTAAAGTAAAACACTAAAAATCATGTCGTCACATTAAAACTCTCTTTAAGTTTCACAAAAAAACTCTCTTTACTTTTACAAGTGTGTTTGTGAAACTTAAAGAGAGTTTTAATGTGACAACATGATCTTTAGTTTTTTACTTTAAATCAAAATAAGATTAAAAAAATTTCTTTGACTTCTTTCCTTCTTTTTTGCAACAGAAATACTAATGTAAAGTATTTTAATTCATATATAGAAAAAATATATCCTTGTTAAACATGATAAGGAAGGCAATCTACTATCTAGTCTGTATAAACTTAGATTTGCTATATTATATAATAAGAATAGTATTAATGGAAAAAAAAATTGTATTTATGTAGCACATTTTACAAAATATTATCTGTACAAAAATAAATAATTAACCACATGTAATACATATTAGATTGCTTTCTATTAAGTTTGCTCATTTTACTATTAACACTATTTTATGGTGTATGGTGTATGGTGTACTCTACCTTGAAAACTATTTACAGGTTTCTGAAGTCCTTATTCAGCAATCATTATTTTAAATTAAGTTTTCTTTTTATCCCAGCACAGTAGCTCAACATATTGAAACAAATAAAAATTGCCTTCCATGTTGTTGCCAAAGTTATCAACTAAATGCCCCAGAAAGCTCAATGAAAATCTTAGGGATTATGTGAAAACATGTTGAACTTAATAAAAAGTTGATCATAATTAACAGTGCATTTTTAATAAACTCTGAAGATTATAGAATGTTTACACTGACTGTTATTTTAAGAATTTTCCAAAATTAATTGCAATGTAATTAATTGTTGTTTAAGTCTTTCTAAATGAAAATAAACCAGAATACTCTTAAAAATACAAAAAAGTTAATTCAAAGAATTAATTGAAACAATTAGCAAACAGAATATTAAGGTGCAGAATCATATTTTCTTCAAAATCATTCTACAACACACGTGAAAATTAAATACATTTGATAAATATAAAAATAAATAACAGAATAATTCAATGTTCTTAAGCAGAATAACCATAATATAAGCTTCACTCTTTCAACTGTGTAGTCATAAAGAGTTTATCTAGAATTCAGTAATGTATTAAAAAGCTCACTCTGATTGATTAGCAAATGCATATACACTAATAATTTTTTGGCTTTTCCTTAAATTGATAATTAAGGATGCGCACGGTCACGATGGGATGACGTCTGTTATTGTGTGCAGCACAACATTGAGTTTCAAAGCAGTAAATCTGCTATTGTGTACAGTGTTCGATTTCATTTCTTTGTGTGTCAAGGATTAGATTTTTAATACAGAACAAAGAATTTTCATTAGCTGTATCTTTTTAAAATACAAGTCACTTGCTCAGAGTACTATAGAGAATTTCAAAAACATGTTATGGATTGATCCACATGACAGAAATATGGTTCATAAAACAATGGGTAACTCAAAACATTAATGCTTTGTTAGAATTGCCTGAAAATATTTTACAACATTAGCACAAAAAGCAAGAGTTAGTTATATATCAGAGCATGATGGTATAAAATTAGTAAAATTGAATCCATAGAAGGCTACTGAACATTTTCAGCATTGCTTTTGTAAAAGGTTAAGCATATTTTCTGCACTTTGCTGTCACTCAGTATGCATGCAACTGTATTGTTTACTGCCACTTTCACTCTAGTTCTAAAAACATGGAAAAATAAAATGTATGGACTATATATCATACAACTTAGTGTATATTTTGATGTACATTTTACAGTGAAAATCAAAAATCCATTGAAATTTAACCTCTTCTGGTGACTGTTGCTTTTCATGTGCTTCTCAGTGAAATTTGAATTTATCATTTCACATAATGAGGCAATCAACTTTCATAATGAATTTTACTTTATTTGTTTTATTTTCCATCACTCTTTAACATCCCATCCCATTTAGTTCAGCGCATGTAACAGCCAAAAATTTTGCTCAGACTTGAGATTCATTTAAGTGCCATAAATCTATGACACAGGAACTATGGCTTTACATTCCTTCTGAAGGAAGCCATACATAGGAATTTTATGCCCCCAAAAAATCCATTGACCCTGGCAGGGATTGAACCCATTATCTTGGATCTATGAGGCAGTATGATTACCACCAGATCACTAGAACTGACTTCATAATGAAAAAAATTTGCCTGTGAATGTCAACTTTTTCTACTAAGAATCAGGAATTGTTAAAGATGAATGAATTGACATTCAGAAAATGTTTAAAGAAAATTTGGTTGAAAATTAATTGCTTTAAAAATTATTCAAGCATGATATTGTAAATTTAATTGCAGTTATGCAAACACTTTAATTATTTTAAATGATAGTTCTGCATCTCCTGAAATAAATTTCAATTAAACTAATAAGTCAATAAGTTTATTCTTAAATATTAAATATTATTGTTTGATTTATTACAGCATTACCTATTAGAATTACATTGAGTTCTATTCTTCTTGCAATCACATTCATTATTCAGCATTTTTGTGATGCATGCACATGAAAAAACCTCTGATCATTATCTGCCAACAAAAACATAGCTAAGTCTCAATGAAACTTTCCTACCAACAGTTCCAATTACCTAATGAAGACTTTGCAGATCACTGTTTAAGAACACCATCTTTAATACAAAGTATATAGAAACTCCACAAACTCCAATATACAGTTAGAATGGACCTGGCACCTTCCTATCTATGTCAGGAACAGTAGCACCTTTTTCAGCAGGAGAAAAATGTTGATTTAAATAATACTCCATTCTTTTTGATAGTCTGACAACCTCCTTCTGTTTTCTGATTGTTGCCTTAGACTGGTGCAGATCAATTAAAGTCTATTCATCTGTTTCTACTCCCCTCTTCAAATGGGTTCTTCCTATCTTGAGATTGAATTATTTTTATTTCTGTATCTGTCCCTTACTCAGCTACTGCTGTTTCTTCTTAGACTATAATAATACTAACAATTACTAATTCAGATTTCTGTCCTGAAATTAGTCTTCAAAGCTTGTGTTGATATACTAGATAGAAGCTAACCCATGCTTGGGAAGGATACCAATCATTGCTTTATAGGTGATATTAATTCCACCTTGAAAACATAATTATTCATGAGTTGGAATAACTAAAACCTTGACTCAAGTGTATATTTTATTGCTCTGCATCCATATGATCAACATATTTTTCCACATCTTGATTCATAGCTTTCTGAACTCTGGGAATGCCGGGACTTTATACAGACAATCTTAAAATTTGACAACAAATTTTCAAAGAATCCATAATTTTGTTTGTAAACATTCTCTCTGTTGGACTGAAGAAGTGATAGTATACATAGAAAAGTCAGTGATATTGTCACAAATATTCAATCCTTTTTGACTTAGAACATTTGTTTAAATGTCCTGATACATTATAATAAAATTATACTCTTAAATTGTGAAAGTCTATTTGATTAACCTGGCACCCTTACTGAAATGTGTTAATGAGGCTCAACATTTACCTGGGATTTTGATTGTATTACAAATATTGAACATATACTATTCATCAATCTCACCAGGAGTAATCAACTATCAATGACTCTTGATTATCACATAAATGAGAAAATGCATGTATGCCATCTTGGTTTCAGCTGTTGTTACATTTATTTAGCTAAATTAATGAATAAAACTTTGAACTATTAAAGTTAAATTCATGTACCATATGACTACTTATGAATTTTTATTCAATTAGCACTTTCACTATTTCTAAAAATTAGACTGTAATGTATTGCATTTAATTATATTTTAAAAATGCCATTTTGTCGAACTATTTTTTCCTTGACTGAAACTGTGCTATGAATGTATAACTCACATACTTTTGCCTTTGTTAATAATTTCATATCCTCACCAACACACATTTTCCTATACTAAACATACATGCATACTCACACATATTTACACACATGCACTCTCTCTCTCAACTTTGTACAAATGTTTACACATGGTTACAAGGTTAAAGTTAGATTTTCGTATCCCACAGTTTGTGGGATTTAAAGCATAGGTACATTTTTCATCCAGATTACTTAAATACAATCCATTAGTAAATATCATGATAATTTAAATTCTTTAAAGCAATGCCTATCTTACTTAAACAGCATGTATCATTATCTTCAAAGCATAAATGCTTTTACTTCCTACTCATTTACAGAATGGTGTATTTTCAAAAAATCATTTCTGTTTCACTGAAACGTTTGTTTATGGATGATGCATATTAATATAAATTCTTTCTCCTCTTGTTTACAGAGTAAAACCAAAGTTAATAATCACATTTTAAACTTCAGTTTAAAAATATTTCAAATAATGTGAATACATTGTGCTTTTATACAGCATGGCATTTTAGTATCAGCCATTGCTCTCTTATTTTAAATGCAAATAATGGCAAGAACATAATCAGAAATATTAATGAGCCAGGAAATTAAAAAATAAGGATGGGAAAAAAATTCTTCTTTGTCAAAACACATCTGCACCACCTTACCTATAAGATACAAGGATCCAGGATATCATCTTACTGTGTATATGACCCTAATTTCCTAAATCAGTTATGTCACTACTGAACCCGCAAATGTGCAGTATCTATTAAGCCACCATGTACATATGACAAATTATCATGAGCCTGTGGCAACGTGGATGAATCATGAGACCATTCATACATTCTTGGAGCATCTGACATTGCTGAAGGAGGTGCTATGATCATTGTAGGAGGACCACCAGTACTTGCTATATAGCCAATACTGGATACAGGCACTCTAGCACACTCTTGTAACAAACAGCGTTTAGTGTAATGCTTGTACCTGAAACAAAAAAGGTATTACTTACACTTTATTAAAAACTGTTTAACAAAAATTAATATAAAAAGCTACACACCAGTGCTAGAGAAAATATTCCTAACAAATTGCCAATAAAATTCTCCAGATATTTTTGTTAAAAGTCTTTCCCCAAATGCAGTTTTTAATGTTGGGTATTCTCACAGTGAAATGCCACAATAATGAAACCAATTTTGGTAAGGAATCATTCAAATTTTATTAAATTTCACCAACTTATATGTTCTAAAAGCTGTGGCTTTTATCATAGGCATGGATTCACAGTCATATTCCCAGCATCTTCATACCAGCTGGAAAAAGAATAGAAAATTCATGCTGATGATGAGCTTAACAGCTTTTGAAATATATCCAAGTAATCTTTACATAAGTACTATTTTATTTAGTATCCAAGTATGTTGGTAAAAATTTGTGGAATTTGAGTGCTCCCTTACCAACATTGTTTAATTATACTTTCCCCAAGTGAGCTCAAATATAAAAGAAGTTTTTTTTCTATAACTCTCTTGAGGATCAGTCAGCCCCAGTAGGTTCAGGTCAATACATTTATTTTGAGACCCAAGGTTTGCATATTCAATCCCAACTGAGCTTGTCCAGTTTTTCAGAACACAGGTCCTCTGGGAAGGATTTACATATTGTAGATCTATAGTACATTAAAGCACAAAATATTTGACTGTTTCACATCATAGTACAGCTTTAGTTTCCTATTAGAATTATGGAGACAATCAGCTTGCCATACTTAGCTCTGCTCTCTGCAGGAAAATAAGTGTAACTAAGTTGTCCTTAGCATTGTCACCTCGCCAATTTTCGAACAGATGAAATGAAATTAATTCATTCATTATCATTATCATCATCAACAGCATCAGTCTCACTTGAGAATCAATCAAGCTTCAATATCATAACACTGAAATTCTAATATAGCTGGAGCAGTTTAAAAGTCCTGCAAATATTGGCCAACCAGAAAACCAACTCCCCTCCAATTGCTGAGATTCCTCATTTGGCACGTAGTGTCATTCTTTCTACCATTCATTGAGAGCAGAATTTCCACAGAGTCGGGCAGCTGTGTTGTGCAGTCAAGAGTGAGATTTCATTAAATAGTGCATTAGGGTTGTGCAATTGTGAAACATTCACTATGTTATCGTATATTCACCTTCAAAGCATACAACAGGTATGGAATATCATGTGGCAGAATGAGACACATTTAGGCATAAATTTTCTGGCAGTTCAGTTCCAACATGATAAATAATGTAAAAGAATTAAAACATATCTTTTAAAAAGGAAATTATTTTAAAAAATATATATAGAATTAACAGTGAAGCCAAGTCATATGAATAAATTCATGTTATATATGCCGTACTAAACACTCACATTGCTTCGCTTACTTGTGTGATATCTGGAACCAGTTTCGAAGACCTTTGTCTTCATCTTCTGCCAAGGGTACGACTGATTGGAGAATTCAGCGGCTCTGTAGAGTTGAAGCGCTACCCTGGTGGTGTTTAATTGTACTTAAAGTTGGTGTTTTCTACCTTTGGAATATCAAAGTTCATTAATCAATCTCTGTATATATGAATGTAAATTTTTTCCCAAGTATCCAGTTCTATATGTCCTTGAGTCTCTTTCAATAAATCCAACTTCTTCACAATCTCGTGGTTATTTGTCAAAAAATGATATGCCACAGCTGATCTATCTGTCTGTTTATATTTTATGTTTCTGAAGTGCTCTTCTAAACGTGTGCCTATATTCCTCTTTGTTTTTCCAATATAGAATATTCACAATCTGCACATTATGTAAATACCTGTTTTTTTCTCTTGTGGGTTCTTTACTGACATTTATTTTAAAAATGTTTCATTGCTTTTGGATGATGTGTAAATTTTTTAAAAATTGGTTTTTTTATATCTGCTAATAATGTGGTGGTATCTCTGATAAGCTTTTTGCTTTTAAATCTTTCCACCTTTTTATGTATCAGATCTTTATTAAAGTCATTTAAAATTGCCATTTCTTCTATTTTATTATAAAAATAAACAATAAGCAATGAAAAAATTTCAAAATAGATTTAAAGATTTCAATATAAAATTAGCATCCATCAACAGATTTAATTTAAGAAACATCTTGAATGATAAAATGGCTGTAAAGACCCCACAAGAGAAAAAAGCAGGTATTTACAGAATAACATGCGCAGATTGTGAACAAAATCTATATGGGAAAAACAAAGAGGAATATAGTCACATGTTTAAAAGAGCATTTCAGGAACACAAAATATAAACAGACAGATAGATCAACTGTGGCATATCATTTTTGGACAAATAACCATGAGATTGTGAAGAAGTTGGATTTATTAAAAGAGACCCAAGGGCATACAGAACTGGATACTTGGAAAAAAATTTGCATTCATAAATACAGAGATTGATTAATGAACTTTGATATTCCAATGGTAGAAAACACCAACTTTAAGTACATTAAAACACCACCAGGGCAGAATCCAATGGCTCTACAGCGCCATTGGATTCTCCAATCAGTCCAATCAGTCATACCTTTGGCCGAAGATTTAAGACGAAGGTCTTAAAAACCGGTTCCAAATATCACACAAGTAAGTGAAGCAATAAGAGTGTTTAGTACAACATATATCACATGAATTTATTCATAGTATAAAAGAAGTTTATATTAGTAGTGAAGTTTATATTCTGTGACTAACCAGAACAAAACGAACCAAAAAAAACAAACAAACAAACAAAAAATGGGAGATATCAGGTCCTTACAGAAGAATAACTTAGTGAAATTATGAGGGACATTAAACTGTAACTAACAAACGAAAAAGTGGACAAGCATTTTCTATACCAACTTGCATAAATTCCAAAGAATCTTCCTATGGTTTCAAGAGAAATGTATTATGCCTTAATAACACTTCTTTTGCATGTATATTTAACCAACAGTTCAGAAATATAAATTGTGTCCAATATTTATTTTTCTGGAGATATACTGCATGAAGGCTACTGAAGGATATTTGATATATTGTGTTTTACCTAAACAAACATATGAATAAATATTGTTTCACAGCTTAAAATCCTATATTTTCTATTATTTCTTAATATGGGATAATTTTCATTTGTTGTACATTTTAAATATTTTCCATTATTCACTAACAAGACACTAAATAATACTGAGACAATTTCAATATCAATTCAATTTGAAATCTAATGCAGTGAAGCATGCAGTTTGGTGGTTTAACAGCTGAGGATGTGGACAAGGGTCCATGAAACATGTATTGAGTAAATCTCCAATAAGTGAAACATCTTAAGAGCGTTCTTAATATTTCAACTCAGAATAGATTATTACTGAGATAACATAACTTACCTATGATATAAACAGCATGTAACTATACCAGCAATAAAGGCTCCTAATCCAATGAAACATGCAATGGCCAATACCCAAAGCTGAATCCATGATGCTTCTGCCTTTGCAATCAGGGGTGCACAGCGCTATTGAAACACAAATTATTCATAAAAATAAAATGTCCATTAACTGTAATAAAATTCAATTCAGTTGAAATCAGAAAATATTTATAATACCTTTACTCTTCTGCACAGTATAATTTTATCTAATTACAATCTTTAAGTTTTATTTTTATACTTGAATTCCTCCTGTGCTGCTCCATCAACTATTACTATTACCAATAAAAAGTAAATTTAATATACCTTCTCTATGATTACTGCAATTCACTATTATTGTAGAAAAATATTGTGATATTAAAAGTTATATTTATGATGATTTGCCAGGCTAATTGTGAATTATTCATGTTCCAAAAAGTTGAATAATATACAGCATAAATGTCATTTATTCTTTATAAATGATCTTTTATAGTTTGTATAACATTTTATACCATATATGAAATCATATATCAAACTTTTTGCAGCAAAATACAAGAAAATCATTCTTGAAAATGGGTCAATTCATAAACTGAAATAATTACAGAATGATACAACTTTTTGCAGCAAAATACAAAAAAAAAAATTCTTGAAAATGGGCCATTTTATAAATTGAAATGACAACAAGTAGCAATCTTTACCAATTTATTCTCATAAATGTATGTTCTTAAAGAATTTAAAATCTTACATTAAGAAAACCTTTCATATAGAAAAATTCAACATAAATTGCTGGAATTGTTTCAGATTTACAAGCTAATGTCTCAAGTTTTCTATGAAGCATAATTTTTTAACATCAAAAAAGTAATACTTTGCATTTTGAAATACAGAGCACATTTTTGCCTTTTTATCAAACAAGCATTTAGTTTTAAACTAAAAGATAGTAAATGCAGATGCCTAAACTGAGACTGTATGATAATCAATAATGGAGGGAATATTACAATGTGATATTTTTAAACAGTTTTATAAATTACTGAGATAATGTCTGCAGTCATACTATGACAATTTTATCCAGCAATTTTTTTGTTTTTTGCTTTTAATTTCATAGAACATTAACATCTACCTAAAACTATCTCCCTAAGTGCTTTGCATTTCACATGAATTTCAGACATGCATTACCGTATAAACTATAATTATCAATTCAACATTTTTAACATATAATTCTTTTCAAATTGTAATCAACTAATAAGTTTTATTACTGAATTTCCTAAATCTTCTGCATGATGTTATAAAAATAACCTTAATTGTTTCCTGTAGTTTAGACAAGCTATGCTTTAACTTTAACTTATGTATTCACTTTATGTGAATGCACTTTATGTTATGCTTTGTAGTGAAAAGGATATTACATTATGCATGTTAAAAAAATTACCTGAACATCGACTACGTTATACTTTTCATACACCTGATTAAGATCAGCATTATTCTCATCTTGCAGCAGTAATTGCATATCTGTAAGGTCATAGCTTTCCTTCCCTACGAGTTGGAAACAGGAACTAAGACAGAAAAATAACAAATAAATAAATCAAAGCAGTAAGTTTTTATTCAGATATAAAATTTAGATTAATACAGATTAATCTATAAATGACAAAAAATAGTTTGTATTTGTAAATATAAGGTGCTGTTATATATTTTGTTCTACTTCTTTAGTTTGCCATTAAAGTTTCTATAATTCCATGCATCACTGAAATGCACTGAATTACTGTTTCAGCTCTTAACTTATACAGTCTTACAAACTATAGCTGATAGATGTGATTGAATTTTAAAACAAGTTGTAAAACATCTTTAAATTAAGAGCTCTGTGTAATCTATTACATTAGTGATAATTAGGCTGGCCACACATTCTAGTTTGACTGGGATGGTTCCAATTTGAAGATTCTATCAAAATTTTCTGACTGGTTTGTGAATTGTTCCAGAAAAATTACATTACATATTATTATTCTTGTTATTGATCTTTATTGTAAGTGGGAGAAAGGTAAAAATAGAAAGAAAAACCAAATAAATATAAATAACAAAATTATGCTCTGCCAAGCTCTAAAATAGATACCTATAAGTATAATTGTTGTGCATCATCTCTACTTTAATTATTGGCATCAACTATGCAGATATAGAATTTTTAGAAGCATGTAAATAACATTTCTAAGATTTAGCACTGGTCTTAATGCTTTTCATCCCTTTTTGCAGTAATTAAAGTGCCTCCTATATGTGCCTACACTTTTATTTTTGTAGATAGTTAGTGATATAACAATTTCTATCATGGATGCAAAGCTGTCTTAGCATCAACCATACATTGCAGCTGACCCTGAACTCTGCCTAGCATTCTAATGAAAACAACATCAGGTTTCTGGCATGCAGCCACAAACTCTAGCCTCCTCCCTTTGATGTCTGTACCCTAACTTACACTAGGCTTGTGCTGAAATCTTGTTTCTGAAGGAATTGTTCCATCTCTAGTTCTGTTATCTGACATGCCCAAAAGAAACTGTTAACTTCACTGATAAATTACCAAGGAAATTTCCTTCTTAAACCATATTCTAATAAAGTTCATTAGATGTGATATAACCATTGAGTCTTGGTTCTCTCTGTAACACATGACAGGTGATCAGATATTAAATAATACTTGAAAAATGCTAAGCATAAAGTGGTTTGTCAGCAGTACCAGTTTGTTCATTATGTATAATTAAACAACAGTGATACTGCAGAAAAGGATATAGCAATCACAGCTGTAGAAGCAACATTGCACTCTATCCCCTCCCTGCACATGACATAAGTTTTAAACCCTCTGATTGTCTTTTAAACTTATTCGGAAACTTTTTAACCAAAAGTTTTACTTTCTGGAACAAATGTGAAGCTATAATGTTGAACATAATTAAACCTATGGCAATTGATGAACTCCACAAGAACCAAAAAAAAGTTAACTTTGTCACAATTACAGAGACATTAAACCAGAAAGAAATTAAAATTTGTCATTCATCACCAAATGATGGAATAAAGGTTTACCTTATTGCTTGATTATACTTTGGAAATAATGATGAAATCACTTTATGCTGTCATTAAGAAACACAAATGCTGGATTATGTGGCAATAATTGCAACACCCTCTTTGGAGTCATAAAATGCCAAGGTAAAAATAATTTATTTGCACATTTGAAGAAAGGCTTGGAGAGAAATTTTATTGTTGTTGGATACGGAGTGCACGTTGTCCACATTTGTTTAAAAACTGCAGCAAATATTCTTTCTAGATGCTGAAGCTTTGATCATTAAAAGTTTACTAATATATATATATTTATAACCTTTGCATATCTCAGCTGAAAGATTTGCATTTTTTTTTTTTTTTGAGTAGAGTTTAACGCCCGTTTTCACTACTGAGGCACCACAGGCGGTAAAAGATTTGCATAACTTTCTACAATTGAAATACATAAAATTACTGAAACATGGAAATATGAGATTCTCATCCCTACTCTAAAGTACTGAATGATTTCTTTTTATGTATTTTCATATGAAGTTCTAGTTTTGTTCACTAGAGCCCTCTCCAGAGATTATAAATAGTTTTTCAGCAAAAAGTGTGGAGAAATGTATATGTGATTTATGGATAGCTCCATCTCTTCAATTGATTCATTTTTGCTATGGAGACAATGAAGGCAATTGAAATTGAAGTGACATTGAGATTGAAAAACAGAACAAGCTTTCAGGAAAGGTAGAAAGTAAATGTTTGCCACAGGGAGCCAAGAAACGGATTAAATGTAGAGTTACTACGTGAGAAGCCACTCTATTTTGAGAGGTGTATCTTTTACATGAAATGTGGCAAACCAGCTTTGGTTAAAAACACCAGATCCTTTGCTTGAGTGAACAGTAACACTTTCTCACAGCCTAATGTAGGAAAGCCTGCAGAAAAAGTTAAGAGACAGTTGGGTTGGAAATATTAGATTTCGTTAATCTTTTTGATGAAGTGGCAATTGCTATGAAATGTTTAAAAGATAATAGGAGTCAAACAGAGGAAAACTTGACCAGCGAAGAGAATTTTCTCCCATTTCAATAGCCAAAATTTAAATTTTCTAACCTCTCTCATGTCCTGCAATACATACTTCTGCTCCAGCAAAAAGAACATTCTCAATGATGAACTATGTATGATCAGAAGAAAAAAGTAGAATATTGGAATAAATTTCATTGTACTGCAAAATTAGTACTGAACTCATCTGCACACAGTTTTATAACAAAATGAAAATCAACACAATTTTTATAGAAGGTTCACTCAAATGATAAATGTGAGTGTATATTAAAACTAATAAGAAATTAACAGTGGAGTAAAATCTTATGAACATTATTTTAAATAATTCTTCCTTGTTAAATGTACAATTATTTTGATGTGAAAAAATTTCAAAGTTAATATTAACTTGTTTGTCATATCAGTTATATTCTCACATAGAAACATCCTGATTTGAAAAAATAAAAATATAGTCAGCCTAGTTATAATGGATGTTAGGCCTCATTCAGATTTAAAACAAATGTAAGGAACATTTGAGCATTATAAAGAGGTTTGTTTTGAACATCAAAGTACAACGTTCTATTAAATATAATAGTAATTGCTCAGATCATTTATGTAAGTGGCAACATTTTATTAATTGTAATGAAAATTAACAATTATAAGACAAGGAAATATTATTGAACTTTAAGAAATAATATTTTATACATAGCACACATCAAAATTTAAAAAATATTGTTATTTTAAATATGTATTTGGAAATTAATTCACTTTGTAAATGTATCTCTCACAATGTCATATCTACACTTTGCACATGCACCATTACTTCTGCAATACTTTAGATTCTGATATTAATTTTACCTAATATGATGTTCATAAAAGTTTCTTTGTACTAAAATTAAACAAATGAATGATTCAATGATTATAAAATAATATCTGGAATTCACATATAATATTTTTTAAGAATTTGTAAAAAATGCAGTTCATCATATCTGTGAAATATATGCAGACAATGCAATGAATGATGATTAGCTTAAGAAATTGGTTCAGATATAAGGAAAAAAGGGAATATAGATGATGAGCTTGCCCCTGACTCAGAACCCAGCTCATTTGGATGGAACAAATAACCCCCATTCAGATGAGCTTAATGCTATCTGTACCAGTTTCTCAAGAAGCTTCTGACTGGCCAGTGTTGATGATGATTATGGTGATGATAGTAGGGTGGGGTGGGGGGGTACCCTGCATAGGTACCATCTTATATAGCCAAGGTGTAAAAAAAATTGTATCCCAGTGCATTGATCAGTTACATGCTGATGACTAAGTAAAGGTGGTTACATATACAAAAATGTTTAAAAGGTTAAAATTAGTTAACCTTGTTACATGGTAATTATTTATCTAATGAAGCTAATAAAAATATCTAAATATTATAATATAAACCTCCCAATGTAAATAAAATATAAATATCTGTAATAAGAATTTATCTATAACTTGTATGACTTTACCATGATAAAGTTCTTACCTTGTACTGCTGAAATCCAAGCTACCATCCTCTTTGGCATAAAACTGAGTATCATAAACATTAAGAGTAACAGGAAGAAGGAGAGCTTTTTCTACTTCCTTCTGGAAATCATTTAATATTTTCCTTACATCTGTTGGGGGTTTGCTGAATATAAACTTTAGTAGATCCCTGTCTCGCAACACAAAGATCTATCAAGAAAATAAAATAGAAATGCTTATTAGTTTAAACTTAAACTATTATTCATCATTAATAGAAAATAAACATATAGGCATATAAATATTTATTATCTGATTTTATAGGAAGAACAATTTGCTAGCTTTCAGCTTGCATTTTCTGAAATTATTGACAGCAAGTAAAGTATAATGTAACACAGAAACTTCCATGCACTCCTGACCAATATATAAATTCCATGTAGCACACCAAATAATGCAGAAACTATAACCTTATATTTTTCAACCCATTTTCTATATTGCTTAGTTCCAATTTTATGCCAGTACATAATCCCTACTTTATGTATTTTTACTTCCTTAATTATTTGTTTTATACAGATTGAGTATCTGTAATTCAAGATGTATGGGACAGAAATATTTTTAAGTCAATGTAATTTTTATATTTTATATGCTTCATGCATAAAATAAAATTTGGTTAGAATGAACCACCAAAAACAAAGATATATGAAACTCTTTCTTACAGGAAATGTTCAAAACTGCCATTGCAATGAATCCTCAATGTGTTGATGTGCTGATGTATCCCTGGAGAATTGTGTAGTTTTGCAGCCTTCCATAATATGGGCACAAAGAATCTCTGCATCATGTATCTGGGTTTGATACATAAAAGCTTTCAAATGCCCTCACAAAAGAAAAGTCTAGGGGTTTAGGTCTGGCCAGGAAATTGATCCACCTCTACCTATCTATCTATCATGGAATCTGTTATTTAGAAGCCAATGGACATTAACACTGAAATGAGGAGGAGCTCCATCGTACATGAAGTATGTGTTTCGTTGCACTGGTAAAGGCACATCTTCTAGCAGAACAGATAGAGTATTCTCTAAGAAAGCATGGTAAATTTGTCCATTGAGTCTGGGTGGAAGAACAAGAAGCACTAAGAAACGAAGAATCTGGGTGGAAGGACAAGAAGCACTAAAAAACGCATAATGTCAGCCCAAACAGTGACAGAAAATCTTTGTTGATGAGGTGATCCAACAGTTATATGAGGATTCATTTCAATTCACATGTGCTGATTATGAAAATTTACAATCTGAACATGAAATGATGCCTCATTATGAACAGCACAGTTACACTAAAATCAGGGTTGACATCTTGTTCAATAAACAATTTGCAGAAATGTATCAATGCAGGAAAATTAGCTGGTGTTAATGCCTGCACATGCTGTAAATGGTATGGATAAAGCAAGTTCTCACCTAACACTCTCCAGATAGTCATGTGGTCAACATTACTTGTTTCAGCTAATTGTCTTATGCTGAAACTAGGGTTGTTGCCAACTGCATGAAGAATTACCTCCTCCAGTTGAGGTGTCCTCATCCTTAAATATTCCACGCTCCCTAAGACGATGCTCAATTGCTTCAAAAGAAATAGTCAAAAGTATCAGGGCACCTTCATTCTGGAACTCTTTCCCAATATAAACATTGAGCAACATAGTTATTACTGTATGTTAATCCATACATCAAATGAACATTTGCCAACTCCACATTTGTGTACACTTCCATTGCACTGTATCAGAATCCATGTCTGTGCAAGTAAGTATACAATAACTTGCTTGCCAAGTCCATAATGAACACTAAACAGTTGATGCTAAGTGTTGTACTAAGGCAATGAAGTGAGACACAAATTAACACAAGCAATGAAGTGAGTCCAATCTCAACATTATCTTCATTCAAATGGAACACAAAACACTGGTGATGAATCTAAGAATTACAATAACTGGACATAGCCAAGAGGACAGTTTGAACATTTCATGCAATGAAGAGTTTCATGTGGCATGTTCTGTTTCTGTGCTTTTCTCATGATTAATGTACTATGGACAGTTGTAGAAAATGAGTTCTAACCTGGAAATAAATTCCATGTCTGTATACCAATTTTATTCTTCTACATGCAAGGAATATGTCCTTAAAGTTTGGCTCTACCTTATTGTTACTCTTGGCAGAGGTCAATTCAGACAATTGATTAGTGGAAGCAACATTTAGAGTGGTCATTAAGGGTATTTTGTTCTGGCTAGAGATAAATCTCAGGAGTTCTATAATTTAAAAAAAAAAAATAAATAATTAAAGTATAAAGTGCACCATTTTTTAACCTTTTTATTTTTGTTTTGAAGTTCCAGGCTTCTAGTTATTTTTTCATTGTAGTTCTAGCTAGAATTGTGCAAGGTTGCATTATATCTCCAAACTAGTAACAATGGGTGCAATTAAACTGTGACCATGTGCAATTTTTGTCTATAAAATACACTACTCTAGTTATTTCTTCATTATTGCTCTAGCTAGCATTGTGTAAGGTTGCATTATCATATCTCCAAACTAGTAATAGAGGATGCAAATAAACTGTGACAATGTGCAATTTTTTGTATAAATTACAATGCATATCAGGTTATGTGAGTAATATTGTCTTCATTTCTACTTCTAAATTTTCAAATAATTTAAATCTAATGAGTTTCTAGTCATTATAATGAAACCTCTTATCATTCATTTAAGATAAATAAGACATTTTTAAAAAATTCTGTTGTAACTTACACAGTGAATCTTGTTAAATGTAAAGTATAATTAATCTGTCGTCTAACACACTCTTATGCTTCACTTACTTTTAAATAGTCATCAAGTTGTTTGAAGATGGAGAGGATGTCTCTTTGATGTCCCTCCATATTTAAAAGTAAGTGAACCATAAGAGTGTGTTAGATGACAGATTAATTATAATTTACCTCTTATCAAGGTTCTATATAAGGCACATTCAAATTTAAGACAATCAACACAATTGGCTACTCAATGAGGATCTGGAGTTTGATACTTTTTCTAATAACGAGAAAGATAATGAGTCCAAGAAAGAACAAGAAATTATAGCTCTCAGTGAACACAAGATTCTGAGCAAGAATATGAACCATATGATGACTATGAATTATTTGCTACTGCTGAAGATTGTTTTGTTAGGAGAGATGTACAGTGTAAATGGAATAAACCACGTGCTAATTCCACAATGAAAACAAAAAACAAGAACATTATAAAGGTATTTCCAGGGGATCTAAACATATTTCTAGATGTGTCGCCAATGAAACAAAGCTTTTCTAAAAATAATAAGCATTGAAATTATAGACAAAATAGTAATAAACACAAATTTATAACATTCAATCTAAGAGAGAAATTGTGGAATATTCTTGCGAAAGAGATGCTAAGATACTATAAGAGAATAAATAATATGTTATTGGGACTATTATACCTACTTGAAACAAAAAAAAAAACATATAAATAATAAAGATCTCTAAAAGCTGATGGTACAGCTATGGAAATTACAAAGGCAAAAGATTTCTATTTCTTTCACATAGCATCCATTTTGATGACACGAGCTCAGGCAAGAAAGAAGAGTGAATGAAAATTAGCTGACATAAGAACTATCCTGGATGAATTTGTGATCAACTGTAAGAGCAGCCATTACCTCAATGAATTTGTAATGGTAGATGAAATTGCAAGTTTTCTAGGGTCATTGCTCTTATATTCCAAACAAACCTGCTATGTATGGGACAAATACTTTTGTTTAGCAGAGGCTAAAATGTTCTTCACAAGCAATATGGAAAATATTGTGGTAAACAACCTCCAGGCCCAACAAATTTTCCAACTCTCCTAGTGATATTGTAAAAGGTATTGGCAAAGGGTTGCACCTATAGATAGCTGGAGGCCCCATTGTAATTTGTATTTAAATTTTTCATAGTACTTTATAAATTTCAAATTTCATTATAGTGGATGTTTGAGAAATAAAGGAATTAGTAGTTTGTAGAGAATATAGTTAGCTGATAAAATAATGGTATAGGTAAAGTAATTGAAATATTTTATTTTAGTCCCCTGGATTGGGTCCGAGCCTAGTCCCCTGGAATTTCAGTAGGCTACTGCTGAGAAACGGGAACCAGGGCCTGATGCAATCAAGGTGGAAATTTTGTACTTTATTTAATAATTTAGATAAGGGTTAGTATACAATCATTATTGTATTACAATTTCTGTAACCATGAGGAAGTGCACCTAAAATGACCTGGGCCAGAAAAGTGGTGGAGCAGTATTTCCTACCTCCAGCGATTAGGGAGAATATAAAATAGCATATTTAAATTGATGAACCCTAATCATTAATCAGTCACTACCAGTATACTTAAAGCAAAGCCTCAGAGAATATGTATCATGCATTTTGTGCAGTAACTCTGCAAAATCATATAAGTCAGGACCTCGCAACCTTGCGTCCCCCTGTATACAAAGAATAGCCAAGTCATAAAAATTCCCATCCCAATACAACTAGCTAGAGCGATAGTATAGCAGGAAGATCTTGAAAAGACGCAACTCAAACAAAGCCTAACAGGACATGTTTCTAACACAAGTAAAACTTGAGGGGCAGATCTGAGGGGAGAAATGAAATAAACAAGCCCAGGAGTTCATTAGTAGGAGGACTCTTACAGAAATCAGGGCCAAATAGTAGCCTATTGGGAACGAACTGGGAACCACATGATACTCATGTAGCCAACCTAGAAGTAGGACCTAAAAAGACACTACAGAATTCGAATACAAAATTAAAAGAATGCACATGAGGCTGACCGACTGACGAACTAATAAAAGTTATGGGAAAACAGAAAAGCCCTGCCGTTTTGAAGAAAAGTCATGCAGTTTTTGACAGTTTTTGATGAGTCGTGAAGCAGGTCAGGCCGGAGCAGTTTGCAATCAGTTTTGATGAGTTTTTAGACAGTTTTTGACAGTTTTGAAGCAGTTTAATCAGTTTTCAGTTAGCCAGTTTGATTAGAGCAGTGTGATGAGTTTTAAGCAGTTTTGATGAGTTTTGAGACAGTTCAGACCATCCGCAGTTAGCCCAGGTCAAGTGACTTACCTAGCCCCCTTATAGACAAACAGTTGACATTCTCTTCTGGCTAGAAATTATAATTTATGTAGATAAAATGGGTTCATTGTCTATGTAACTGTAAATAAACAATTCTCAAAAGGAATTTACATGTGTCTTGAAGTGAAGGAGAGTGTGTTCCCAGTTCCCATCCTGTCTCCCTGGTAACGTGCATACGTTCCAAAAACTAAAAAAAAAATAAATATAAATCCTGAGATTCCAAAAACTAAAAACAAATAATTCATTCTCATGCACCGGAGCATTGGTTCTGACATGGTGATCAACACTTCATTGCAGCGGAGTGATCATCATCTCAGGACGACGACGAATGCCAGCCGACCCCCCCCCCTTTTTAATACCGCTACAGTGGAGGCCCCTTGTAGTTTTTAAAAAGCTTATTACTCATATTGAGGGCTCTGGCAGAAATATTACTATGGATAACTGCTACCCAAATTATGCCTTGGCAGACTCTTTGCTGGAAAAGCAACTCACCTGCATCAGAACAGATTCCACTTTAATTCCTACCTTACAGGTCAAGAAGTTCAGTTCACCTGTTTAGACTCCAGAAACATGTGACATTAGTGTCATATGTACCCCCCAAAAAAAAAATCAAGGCCATTTTGTTTATTTGAACTCTGCATGAATCTGGGACCATTGATGACGATGTAAGGAAACCAGAGATCGTGCTAAGAAGGAAGGAGTGCACTAAAGGGAGGAGTCAACTGTACAGTACATATTTTGTTGCATGTGTAACAAGAAGATGGTCATTAGTAATTTTCTTTTCTCTGATGGACATAGCAGGGATAAATGCAAAAAAAAAAAAAAAAAACTTGTGCATAAATCAAAAAAACAAAAGGAGGATTTTCTTGAAAGACTTAGCATTTTTTATTATGAAACCTCAATTTATGAAATTAGTTAAAATACCTCCACTTCCTATTGGCATTACACATTTCTCCAGAAATACAAAGAACCAATTCTTGAACAGGTTGAGGAGTCTGCTAAAAATTAGAGAGGTTGCAGTATCACATGGGGAAGGGAAAATAGTCTATTACTATAAGGTGTGATGCATGTATATCTTTCATATACAAAGATCACATGATCACACCTTTTGTAGATTGAATTTGATTTCGTTTCGGTTTTTTTTTTTTTAAGGTAGTTTAATCAAGTGACGAGCGATGTGTACATAGTATAGAGCTTATTCATTTTAACAATCTTCAAAAAATTACAATTAAATCCACTTTCAAATCGATTAATACCTAGAATGGCTTTATGATGATTTTTATTACTATCTTGTACGCACACAAATGATAAGTGTCACATATCAAAAAGTAACAAGGTAGATCAGTGAACTTAATACTTTCAAGTGACCAGATTGCATCCAAATATACTTACTTTATTTAATTTAATACTGCAATTATAGATAATTTAGCTTTAGTTTTTTTACCATAAGTAAGTTTAATGTATGTTACTATTAGTAAATTTAGTATTAAAAATATATTGCTATAACTTGAAAATATGATTTAGGTAACTTTAAAGTTTTGGTATAAAGTACACCAGCCATTCGCTCATGCATCATAAATGAACATACTCACCAAAGGATTAAAGATGATAAATGGTGAGGAAGGTTAGAAAGAGAACAGAAACAAAAATAGATTATTAACCTTTAGTGTCATGTTTGCTTCCTTTCCAGGAATTTCAGTGTTGTTTGCTGTTATTTTCAGTTCAAAGAAGCCATCCACAAAACCGACCATACTTCCTGCTGTACGAAGTTCGCCTGTTTCATTATTAAGTCTGAATACTGAAGTATGATTGGCTGGGACAGTTATGGTATCTATAACTGAAGGGGCTAGGGAAAAAAATGTGGTATTCATAATCCTGTATGAAAGTGGTTTTGAATTGGCATCAATGTCAACAGCCTCTAATGTCAAAAGTGAAGTATCTACAGGAACATTCAAACGAACACCTGCAAAAGAGAATTTTATGATGAAATTATGCAGAAATATAGAAATATAGAATATGCAAAAATATAGAAACATAGTTGTTCTAATATTCATAAAATGATTACTCTAAAGGACATAGTAGACCATTTATCTTACATAATTAGGTTCTGAAAACATGAAACTAATTTCAAGAGTGTGATATACCACTGGGTAATACAGTTTTTTCTTCCTTACCTAAGGTAATTTTGTCCTTTGTAAAGAAAGGGCTGTTATCATCTATATCTTCCACCTTTATTTTAACTTGTCTTTCTGATGGATCCTAAAAGCAAAATTTCACATACTTATTATTACTATAACACTTTCATTAAAAGTAAATTTTCCTAAGATTTTTTACTATAATTGTAATATTTTGTAGGTTTGTTTAATATGAAAACTACATTAATAATTAAATCTACATCTATTTGTAAAGAATTCAATATATTTGATTTTATTTTAATTCATTTCTATTGTTTAAAATTATTTGTGGATGTGACAGTAGATCACTTTAACGTTTTGCTGCACTTACAAAGAAAAATATTTCATTAAAAACCAAAACTAAAAAATGTGTCAGTAATTGACATTTTTAAGAAACATTTTAGTATAATAAACAAATATCTGACATTGTATGACCACCATGTTGATTATATCTCTAGCAAGGAAAGTAAAGGAATGTATCTTCAAAACTTCCTAGCATACTCTATGAATTCCGAATATTTAATATCAATCTATAATTAAGCTATTTTTTCTTTCTTATTTAAATTATGAAATTGAAATGTAGGGAAGTGAGGCACAAGTATATGTGGTTCAACTCTTTTCACTCCAAAAAACGGCCAGGAGCGATGGATTTTTTTGGGCGTAAAAATCCTAAGTATGGCTTCCTTTGGAAGGGAAGTAAAGCCATGGGTCCCGTGTCGTACATTTATGGCACAAAAAAGAACCTCAAGCCTGAAAGAAGAGGCCTCTGAGCAAAATTTGTCGGCTGTTTCAGGCCCTGAGTTGAATGGGACGCTGATAATCTAAGATGTTAAAGAGTGTCCATAAACAACTGGAAAAAAAAACTCCCAAAAAAAATTAATATATAAGAGCTTATGCCTTTAAAAGAAATTAAAGATGTTTTTCTGTTTGACAAAGCACTACACACAAAATGACTACAATTAAACTAATAAGTCACAGTAGATGATAATGATTATATTGATACTTGTAGATGTGCTAAGACACAATGACAAGAATAGAAATCAGTGTCATTTTTGCAACCATGGACAGTCATATCACACATTAACCATCATTTGACATACTATGTAATGACAAATGACCATTGAGAAGAAAGAATGTATGCTGTTAGTCAAATTTTACAATCAGGAAGGCAGCAATAGTTGTTCTGCATTGAGGAAATATCACTGCCTGGGGAAAGGGACCCATGTCAACAAATGGTTGGATGTGGTATGGGAGAATGGCGTATTTTTTTAATGGTGTTTAATGCCCGTTTTTACTACTCCAAGGCACCACAGCCAGTAAATACTGATGATACATGAGATGAAATGATAAACTGGAAAAGGATATATTTCAAAGGAAGTAAGTTTTCCAGGCCTAAGTTTAGAGTACTTCCCCAGCATTTCATTTTTGTCAGTCCTGGTGGTGTAGTGGTAACCATACTTGCCTCCTAAACCAAGATCGAAGGTTCAAATCTGGCCAGGATCGATGAATTTTTTTGGGCATAAAAATTGTAAGTATGGCTTCCTTCGGAAGGGAAGTAAAGTTGTGGGTATAAACAATGTATACAGTTTTTTTCACACTAACTCCATTCACTTACATAAATTTGGAACATATGTTTCGGGAGCGATCCCTCCCATCTTCAGCCTGTTGACAAACTTGTGGGTCAACACAAACTTGTTGTGGGTCTCGTGTTGTACATTTATGGCATAAAAAAGAACCTCAAGACTGAAAGAAGAGGCCTCTGAGCAAAATTTGTCAGCTCTGTCCTGCCCTAATTGAATGGGACGCTGATGATCTGAGATGTTAAAGTGTCCATAAATAAATCAAAAAAAAAAAAATCCTGAGCATTTGCCATATATGAGGACTGAGGAATACCTGGAAAAAATCTCAGTCAGGGAGGATGGTCCTGGAGGATTTGAACCCCAGACCTGCCACTCATGAGTCCGCTCCTTAACCTCAGCCACCTGTGGCAGTAAGCATGGGAGAGAAAGACAACTCATCCTAAGGGAAGTTGTTGACAATGTTGCTATGACTGTGATTGCCCATTTAACACAGGTCCTAAACTCTGCTTCTGGTCTGCAGTGATGTCATGTGAATTGTTTATCCCATAGTCTGCATTACTAAAAGTTTTTCAGTTGATTTTACACTTGTACTTCTACAAAATCTGCACCATGCAACAACTGCAGCTTCATGGTCCTGAGCAATATCATGATTTTTCCCTTTCATTTTTATTATGGTTGGAGGGGGATAATATGTGACTGGGGAACATTCTATAAACTTATGAGGCACATTTTACCCTGGAAGGTGCAAGAATATGCAGAACTATTGCTTATAGGATTGTGCATGAAAACCCATTATGCTCAGAGCTTATTACTGCATGGTGTGGGTTCACAAGTACCTTTATCCTTATAGATTTAAATATCTGGTATTTTCATGAGGAAATCATTCATATTTCACTAGTTTTGTTCCACTTACTTCGGCATGTTTCAAAGACTGTTACCTTCATCATCAGCATGGTTCTACTCACTGTGCTGTGATGAAGGTAACAGCCTTTGAAATAGGTCCAATAAATGGAAAAAAAAACTAATTTCCTCAGAAATAATTTGTTATATTACCTTTATCCTTGTTTCATTTTTCTTTGAGAACATTACACCCCAAAGGTCTATAAGGTATAACTTAATGTCTGTACATTATAACAACCTTCTTGTTCCAAGTGTGATTCCTATCTAGCAAGAACATAACTGTAATAAGACCACATTTTTATGCAAGATGGGGTCACACCATATACTAACCACTAAATACAAGATTTGCATATTGCAACCTTCACTATGAACACATTATCTCCAAAGATTTCCTAGATGCATGGCTTGCAAGATTCCCAACTTAAATCTGTGTGACTTCTGGTTACAGGGATGTTTGAACAAATTCTATCTGGGGCATGTCCACTCTCTCCCTGATCTAAGATACAGCAATATATCTCTCAAATTCCATTTCAAAACTACAGTCAGCAACTAGTAATCACACCATTTTACTGATGTAACATGTTGCCAATATGTCTAATGAACATATTGAATATCTTTTGTAGCCATCACCTACTAATAAATTTGTAAATATTACCCACTGTATTTGACCTCTCCAGCCTAGTTCTGTTCCCAACTGTACTCTATATCATTTTCACATTTTGATTCCTTGTAAAGTGGCACATTTTTACTTGGTGGTAAAAACTTGAAATACTTTCTTTTCAAGGTAAATAATTTCCATGTTATTTCATTAGCATATCTATCAAGTATCAATATTATACATTCATTACTGCCCATACTGGGCCATTGTACGTACTGCCAGTTTAGTTATAACCACACTGTAGTAAACAAATGGTAATATTTAAATACTGAGAAGAGAAGTTGGGCTATAATTAACAATTATGGTTATGTGCTATTCATTATATAACTTAAGTTTGTACTTCTAAACTTGTGCACAGTAGCAAACTTGGAAATTATAAAAACAAAAGTAATTATAAAACTATAAAGTGAATGTAAATCTTTGTAAAACATATCTTATTAATATGTTATAGAATAGTTCTGCATACCTTTGTTAATATATTTGAGAGTAATTCTGCACAATATTCTTTTAAATTATTATAAAGCTGTTTGAAACCAATATTTGTTTTAGATGCTAATTCAATGCATAAAATAGGATCATTTTTATATACCTACATTAAATAAATTTAAAAGTGAACACTGGGATTTAAGAATTGTACTATTTTTTCCTTGCAATTGAAGAATAAGTGGACATTATAAGATATAATTATTTTAAATTCTGAGACCTCACACAGCCATGGAATTTTCTTTTTTTTAATTTCAGATAATATTACCAGGAGTTGATGTATCTTTGTTCCAGATATATTTTTCTCATTGAAATAAAATAAATACAGTGAGATTAGTGATGTCTTCCCCCATGGAATGTGGTTTCTCCTATGAGCGAGCCTCTGATCGTTTGCCGCACCATGGAGGGGATAGCAAATCTGCTTGCTTACTTGCTGATGTTGCTGACTGTTGTAGTCATAGCACAGCTGTTCCCAAATACGTTTGTGTTGTTCATTTCTTATTTCAAGAGTATACATAAAGTATAATATACCTTGTATTTTACAACAGTGCAGCATGTCTTTATATATGATTCATATTGTTAACTCAGTGATAAAAGAATCATAGGACAATTTATTTTGAGCATACAGTCGATTCTGTTACTTATATGAATACCATGACAACCCCCTTTTTCAGAGAATTAACTGACAGGGAGAGTGATTTTTTCAACAGGACTCTGTCACTTCTCACACTGAAAATAATTCCATGAGAGTAATTTACAATGTGTTTCCACAAGACAGAGTTATTAGTAGGGATTTGTGGTCCCTTTGGTCCCCAACAGCCTATGATTATTATCTCTGGGGTAAATTAAAAAATGTTATGTACAAGACAAACCAGTACACCATACAAGAACTCAAAGATAATATTCGTCAGGAAATTGCTCAGATTTCTCAAAATGAACTGTACATATGATGAATAATTTCCTAAAGAGATGCCAAAAATATGTAGAGAATGAAGACAACCAGTTTCAACACCTTATTTGATAATTTGGTAAGTAATTAGCCTTTTAAATTGGTTTGTGTATTATTGTATGGTTGGTTTGGTTTATTTTTTTACCCTTCAGCTAACCACTGAGACCCAGCTGGTCAGCTAATGAGCAGCAAGCTCACCCAAGGCAAAACACTCTGGGGAAAAACAAAATTGATTGCACATTCCCTAGTTTAAACCTACCCCAAGAAAAACACTTGTGTGTTGAAGAAAAATGTTATCAGCTTTCCACTGTGTGGCTAGGATTGATTCAAAACTAGGAAAAAATCACAACGTTAAAAATATTTTATCATAAAATGACATATGACACACAATGAGTAAATATTTCAATTCCACAAATGGAGTTCATCTTTTTGGAAATCAAAAAGAGAAATAATGAATTAATATAGAAAATAATGAGAGAGACATGTTATATAATTGTCTATTTCGTGGACAGAAAATTTATTCTATTGAAAAAAATTTCTTTTTTAACTAACAGTTCATTCATTTTGAAATGGAATTATTATTTTCAGGCCATCTGCCAAATTTGAAGTCTCTTTCCATGCAATTAATTGTAGATCTGTCCCATGTTGACAATTATTTAAACTTTTAATTTTGGTGGATTCTCATAAATCAGGATTATCTTTGCTTTATTCTCTGCTTGAAGAAATGAATGGAAGCTTTCTTCTTTTTGATGGAGGTTGTGAAGAACTAGCTGTATTATCAAAAGCTGTGACATCCTGAAGAGAAATACTTTTATCAGTTGGTATCTGCATTTTCTTCTTTTCTTAGGGTCTCCCATTCTCTGAAAGTTGATCTTTTCCCTCCAACTAATCCAAAAAACAGGTTTAAAGACAATTATTCCAGGAACATATCTCTGTTAGGAGATTGAATTCCGCATTTTTCAAAGCCAGCTCTTAAATTTTCTGCCATTTTTTCCTCCAACTGCTCCATCAGCTCTCTCGGCAATTCAGATTCAGATTCAGATTCCGATTTATTCACCATAAGAATTTGTACAAATTTTTGGTTTCGTCAATATAGTAGGAATATATACATGTATTAAATAGTGATAATACAACAAAATACTATATACTAGCACATTCTGATTAGTGCAGAGTGGCAGTTGCATTCTTGAATGAAGATAATCTTTCCATTTTGGCATCTTAGCTCCTGTGGACAGAAGACAGAGCAGCACAGTATCTCCACCAGAGTAGTATGTACATTAAATAATATTCTATTAAGCATTTGGAACTTACATTTTTATATCTGGGCTACTATATCTCCTTTAGGGCGTTTATTCATGTCATTACAGTATCTGCTAAATTCATCAATTGTATAGAACTGTTTTGTAAGTAAGACTTTATTAATTTCAGTTTTAAATGATTTAATTGTTGCTAAGTCCCTTAGATAAGGAGGTAAGACATTATACAATTTTAAACAATTATATTTGAAGGATCTCTCGTATAGTTTCGTGTTATGCTTATGTTGGTGGAGTTTAGTTTTATTTCGAGTATTATGTGAATGAATCTCAGTATTGATTACAAAATCATCTAAGTTAGTCCGGACATAGTTTAGAATTTCTTTTATATAAACACAGGGGACTGCTAATATTTTTAGATCCTTAAAATGTTTCCTGCAGCTTTCTTTTCTTGGGATACCAATCATGGTTCTTATCGCTCTCTTTTGAAGCTTGAAGATGAGATGACTATTTACAGAGTTTCCCCATAATATTACTCCATATAAAATATGCGAGTGGAAGTACGCAAAGTAACAACTTTTGAGTACATCTAATGTTACTCTTGTCCTCAGTTGGCTGAGAACATAGCAAGCCTTGCTTAGTTTTGTAGCTAGTTTTTCAACATGGTTATCCCATGAGAGGTTTAAGTCAATCCATAACCCCAAAAATTTTGTTTCTGACTCATACTTTATAGTTTTTGACCCAAGCATGATTCCCGGAGTAGTTATGCTTTTGTTGTTTTTGTGCTGGAAATTAATTGCTACTGTTTTTGCTTCATTTATCAGAAGTTTGTTAGTTTTGAACCAGGTTAACATGGCTTTTATTACTGCTGTTATTTTTGCTTCCAGGTCAGTACTTTCTTTTCCGCTTATAAATATGCTTGTATCATCTGCAAAAAGTGTTAGCTTTACTTCAGAAATATCTTTTAAGCAATGCGGTAAGTCATTTATGTACAATAAAAATAGAAGAGGACCTAAGATTGATCCCTGTGGTACTCCCGATGTTACATTTCTTTTGCTCGAGTGTGCTTTCCCAATTTTTTGGTTTCTCACATCATTGAATTCGATCTCAACCAGTTGTTCTCTACCTTCCAGATAGGTTTTAAACCAATTGTATGGAATACCCCTTACTCCATAGTTCCACAGTTTGTCCAACAGCAACTTGTGGTCCACCATGTCAAATGCTTTAGATAAATCTAGAAACACTCCCACCCCGATTTCACTTTTATCTAGCATGTCGTATATACTATCTACAAAGTTTATTATTGCCATATTAGTGGACTTGTTTGTTTGAAAGCCAAATTGGCATTTGGTGATAATATTAAATTTGTTCAGGAATTTGGTTAGTTGTCTGTACATTACTTTTTCAAGTATCTTTGAAAAAACTGAAATGAGAGCTATAGGTCTATAATTGTTTACTTCGTCAGTCTTTCCCTTCTTATAGATTGGTATAATTTTAGATATCTTTAGTTGTTTTGGAAAAATATCCTTGGGATACTGTAGAAAATTTTAAATGTAATTTGATTCCTTCCAATTAGGTAGGATACAACACCATAATCTCTTCATAGGTCAAAAAAGGGCCACATTTAAAGGCTATGTGAAATGTGATATATTGGGTGACAAACAATGGACAAATCTGATATCATTCTGCTTGTATAACTCCAAACTTATGTGTGATGATAAATTATCACCATGAACATCTTTGGTTTAGGCTCATTTTTGACAGATTTTAGAAAGACTGATTCAAACCAACCATCAAAAGTTATGGCATCAAACTATTCACTCTTCAAATAATTATAATGAGCATGTTTTAGACCATTTTCAGTTCAGTATTATGCTCTGACTTATGGGCAAAGCATTTTCCTTTAGTATTGCCACAAAAAATTAGAGAAGTAAGGTTTTTACTGGAGTTACATGTATTTTCATCACACTTAGTGCCTCTATTACAAAGGAATTTCTTATTGTCACTTAAGTTCATCAAAGCTCCATATGTAGGATGGAGAACTTCTTCAAAACATCTCCAAGTTGCCTATGTAATCATTGATTATTGCTTTGTTAATTGTTTGCAGATACTTTTTTAATATTTGAGTTGGTTCTGACTGAAAGCTCAAGATGAGTTTTTAAAAATACTTTTGTCTATAATAACCAGTGCATTATCTCTGGATTAATGAACCATACATCCTTTTTATTTAGAACAATTTTTTACACACATACAAAATCTGATTCAACAAATGGAAATCCACAATCAGATAATTTGATTAAATGTTGGACAAAACTGTTTCTACTTCAGGTAAAAATATCTAAGAGTGACCAATTTATTTCAGTTGATTTTAATATATCTAAAAACTTCATAGCAAAATTTTGATTTTTCTGTAGCAGCTCATTGAGTCAATTTTCCAGATCTAGCACTTTCAAGACACTCTTGTAACATCTATGATACATTCATGTATTCGTAACTGGTTGCTTCTTTGGGTTTCATGGAGAACACCATGCATGAAATAATAAAAAAATTACTGTAATTGATATTATTGTATGATTTAGTTGAACTACACACTCTTAATGCTTCACTTACTTGTCATAATATATAGAACCAGTTTCAAGAACATTTCGTTCTCATCATTAGCCAGGCTAAAATTCAATTGTCAGAAATTCGTTAAGCTGTGGGAATGTGCATTCTGCTCTGGTGATGATGTGATAAATTTGTAGTTTATGTTTATGTTTTATGTATCAAAGTCCATTAGACTGTTTTTGTATTTGTAGATGTAGATTTTTTTCCTAGTTGCTAGTTCTATAGGTCCTTGTAATGATTTTAATAATTTTGTTTTATTCACTATGCCATGGTTTTCTGTCCAAAAATTATATGCTACTGCTGATTTCTCTATTTGCTTGTACTTTATGTTCCTGAAGTGTTCCTTTAACCTTGTGCCTGCCTATGTTTCTCTTTGTTTTTCAAATGTAGATTTTTTCACATTCTGCACAATTTATTTTGTAAATACCTGCTCTTGTGGAATACTGTCATTTACATTGTCTATCAGTGTTAACCGGTGCCAACCTGATATTAAAATCTTTAAGAATATTCTGAAAAATTTTTGTAGCTCCTGGATGATATGTGAATTTTTTAAAAATTAGCTTATCTTTTCTTGCTAAAAGCACTCTGGTTTCTTTGATATGTTTTTGTCTCTTGAATTTCTGTACATTTTTCTGTATTAGTTCTTTTTTAAAACGAAGAGTTTTTTGTTAACTATGGCAAATATATCATCGACATATCTGTACCACACCTTAAATATGTATGGGAAAGCTTTTTTTCAATGTAGAATTGCTGTTTCCAAGGATACCAAAAGAAAACTCCTAATTTATCTGCATGATTGGCTTAAAACAATTGCAACTAATGATGCACACATATAAGAATACATCAAATTCACAGAAATTTGCATAATTCAAGCCTATTTTTCTTTCAAAGGGAAATGTTATTAACAACAAGCAGGACTTACTAAGGGGAGTCCCTTATCTCCATTTTTAGCTAACCTCTTCATGAGCAGATTTGAAACACACATCAACTCAGTTTTCCCATACATATTTAAGGTATGGTACAGATATATCGATGATATATTTGCCATAGTTAACAAAAAACTCATTGATGATGCCTTAAAACTTTTGAGTATACAAGATAGAAACATATCGTTTACATAAGAAACAGATAACATGTTGCCTTTCTTGGATATTAAAATAATGAAACGTCAAGGAAATCGGGAATTTGGAATATACAGAAAGAATATACATATAAATAATCACATCAATGCTGATAGTTTTAACCACACATTGCACAAACATGCAATTATCAACAGTTTAACTCACCAGCTGGTTAAACTACAAATTAGCAAAGAAGATTAATTTAATGAATATAAACAAATTGAAGAAACAGCGGTTAAAAATTTTTTTTAAAAAAGAACTAGTACACAAAAACATGCCAAAATTCAAGAAACAAAAATGTATCACAGAAACCACAATACTTTCAGCAAGAAAAGATAACCTAATTTTTAAAAAATTCACATATCATCCAGGATATACAAAAAATTTTCAGAATATTCTTAAAGTTTTTAATATCATGTTGGCACCAGTTAACAGAGTTAATGTTAAAAACCTACTGATAGACAATGTTAATGACAGTATTCCACAAGAGAAAAGAGCAGGTATTTACAAAATAAACTATGCAGAATGTGAAAAACTCTACATTGGAAAGACAAAGAGAAACATAGGCTGACACATTGTTAAAGGAACACTTCAGGAACTTAAAGTACAAGCAAATAGAGAAATCGGCAGTAGCATATTATTTTTGGACAGAAAACCATGACATAGTGAATAAAACAAAATTATTAAAATCAGTACAAGGACCTACAGAATTAGCAACTTGAGAGAAAATCTACATCTACAAATACAAAGACAGTCTAATGAACTTCAACACTGCAGGGGATGAAAACATAAACTACAAGTTTATCACACTGTCACCAGAGCAGAATGCACATACCCACAGTTTAACGAATTATCTGACGGTTGAATTTTAGCCTGGCTAATGATGAGAACGAAGTGTTCTCGAAACTGGTTCTATATATTATGACAAGTAAGTGAAGCATTATGAGTGGGTAGTGCTACTAAATCATACAATAATATCAATTATATGATTGACTTCACTGTGCAAGTTCTAATGTACATTTTAATTAAAAAAAAATTACTACTTCTTTATAAAAAAGTAACAAATTTTTAAAATTGTTATGAAGAAGAAGCCACAAAGCTAAAGACATTGTGGTTGAGCTTGTCTGTAGGTCAAAGCTACGCAAGATATAAAACAATTAATAAATCTGAAAAAAATAAGATAAATTCAATTTTATACAGTATCCATTTCTCCTTTAGGAACGTAAAATTAAACAATGTGCTTACTTAAATTTAGACACTTTTAAGTAGAGACACAGATCAAAATTTGAAGTGCTGGTTATAATGCTTTCCAAAATGGCTGATTTCGAGGGTGTTGTGCTTGCATTTATGGAAGCTAATCTATATAAAGCTGTTACAGTCACATAAGTGGTGCTGTCACCTGTTTTATATTACCATAATCAGTTATATCAAGCAATTAACCAAGTGCCAAAAATAAGCATTTTTGTGCACTGGAAACGAAGTAGTTACCCCTAATGAATTTTTTTCTTTTTAGTAGTGTATAATGCCTGTTTTTATTGCTGAGACATCACTGGCAGTAGACACTGGTGATATATAAAATAAAATGATAAATTGGGAAAGGATATTTATTTTTAAGGAAGGAAACATTCCAGGCCTAAGCTTAGGGTACCTCTCTCGCATTTGCCATTTATGAGAACTGAGTAAACCCCAGAAAAACCTCAGTCAGGGAAGATGGTCCTGGTGGGAATCAAACTCCAGACTTCCTGCTTACAAGTCTGCACCTTAACAACCTCAGTCAACTATGATGGTACCCCTATTCAGATAAAGTTATTTCTATTCCTAACTAAGATCATTGTATGACTGAGTCGAACTACACACTCTTATTGTTTCATTTACTTAAGAGTGTGTAGTTTGGCTCAATCATACAATGGTCTTACTTATATAATTAGCTTCACTGTATAAGTTCTAATTAACATTTCCAGTTAAAGTTAGTCCATCTTATAATGTGCTAAAGACTTGTAAATTAAGCACACTGGAAATACCCTTGTTATATAATGTAATGATGTGATGATGATGATGATGATGATGATGATGATGATGATGGTGGTGGTGGTGGTGGTGGTGGTGGTGGTGGTGGTGGTGGTGGTGATGGTGGTGGTGGTGGTGACGGTGACGGTGACGATGACGATGACGACGACGATGATGATGATGATAGGTCAAAATGGGGGGTGAAGAGAGAAATATATCAGAAACTATATCTATATAGAAAATTGGTACAGGGCTTTCATGTAAAAACTATTCTCCATGCGCAGAATTATGAAAACCCCAAATATGTTTAGTTCATTTACCTGTCTATTATATGTCTTTCTTAAACCATGAGGAGTAGCAGACTTTTTGAAGCATTTGACTGTCAGTAAATGCTCTGCAGTAGTCTCTCTGTCCAGCCGTTTAACCACAGAAATCATTCCCTTGTTGTCAGCAGTTCTGTTTATTGTAAAGATTCCCTCTTCATTTCCATCTGAAAATTAGCATGGTTATTAATTATTGAAAAAGTTAAAGTTTGACAATGAAAAGGAAAACAAAAATATTTTAATAAATTCAAATAATAATGCAGAAAAGACATACTACAAATTTTAAAATGCAAATGCAACTAATGGTTGAACTTAAGGACAGATTATTCATCTTACTTTCTTATTACAGGGACTGCCTCTATGGTCTAATGACAGCATTTGCAACTACCAGAAGATTTGATTGTTGATCAGGTCAAGCTATCTGAGCAAGGTTTTTAAAAGTTTTCCTTACACTGAGAAGGTAAATACCAAATAGATTTTAAGGCACCAAGCACTCTGACCTCATTAACATCATTAATTCTTTTCATTTCATTGCACCCCATATAGGGGTAAGGATCATCTTGGTGTACCATAACCATATTACCTTCACCATCATTTCCACTGGGACAACACTGTGGTACCTCATGGACATCCCAGTCTCAGAAATATGCTACAATACCGCCATCTAGGGTATATGCCTTTAAGTTCATAAGAACATTTGACATTTGATAAAAAAGAATTATATCACATAAGACAATAGCAAGTTTCATCAAGCATGTTTGGAAAAAGAAGTATTACTTACAGATAATCAAATAATCGATCATTCCATTTTCATCAATATCTTCATCAACAGCCTCAACAGTTCCTATTTCAGTTCCAATTTCAACTTCCTCAGGAACAGTAAGCAGTAGAGGTTCGTCAACCTATAAATAATGCACATAGTGTGTTAAAATTTCACTTTGCCATGAACATGCTTGTAATTTATTTTAATATAACAACATTAAAAATAATTTAAATACTTTAAAATAAAATTATTAAACTTAATTGCCTAAATGCTCAGTTAATATTCCAGAAGAAACTTTTGAATGTTTTCAATAGAATTTAATTCCACTCTGTATAGTAGATAAAGTAAAAATAACACTTTTTAAATAATTCACTTTTTTTAAATTATTTTACTAAGAAAATTTTAAACTAATAATGTAGGTTAGTCCTGAAATTAATATGTTTTACTTGCAAGAGTTGTATAAACAGAAGTGTAAAGATAAGCCTAAGATTATAGTCCTCCTCCTCCTCCTGCTCCTCCTGCTCCTCCTGCTCCTGCTCCTGCTCCTGCTCCTCCTCCTCCTCCTCCTCCTGACTACTGATTATTTCATTCTTTGTTGGTCATCTTTACATGGTTCTCCTTAGCCTCTTTCTTTTTGTGGTTGGTTAAAAGCACTACTTTTATAATTTGAATTTTTGCATCCTTTCTATGTGTAATTTCTGTTTTGTCAAAAAATGCGAGTTTGTAAAACTACATTTTAGTTTCAATTGTGACCATATAAGTTCATTTCTTTGTAATTTTAATCCTGTTAATTCTAACAGTGAATGCAAAATTGCTATTTCATCTCTTGAGTTTCCTCTTTGTTTTAGCATTCATGATTCAATTCATAATTTTGCAATGCAGTGCTTTAAAGTTAATTTATTCGATTTGGTCAATACTCAATTCATCTTTCTTTTTTCAAACTTTCCCTTTAGGTATACTTTTCAAACCAAAACTTAATTCATTTTTTGCTCTGTGTTAATATCTGAATTTGAAATAATACTTAAAATTTAATTATAAAACTTGCTCATTTAGACTCCCTGAATATTCTTACTCTGAAATGCTAAAGACTGGTTTTTACTACTTCTAATTCTGCATTAAAATTTCAATACATGTACTCCTTATTAGCTAAAGTAATTTAGTATAGATTTCCCAGCACAGATTTCCTCTAGAATATCCATAAAAATATTCTATAATGGAATGGATTGTTATTCTTATGAAGAAAATTTAATTTCAAACTGAGCCAAAAGAGAATTTCACTGATGCAGTGACAATATATGGAGCCAGCACCACTATAAAATGTTAATATATTAAAATAAGTAAAATAATATTATGATTAAAACTGCTAGGAACTGCCCTCCAAGGTGCTTCTTGAATTAAGTGTAAAGATAAAAATAACTCAGCAAATAAGGGATTGTCAAATTTCCCATTAGCAAATCTGGGTAGATGAGTGTGGGTGAGCTAATTAATGCAGTGGTAGAACTTTACAATTCAGAAGAATTTCACTACAGCTTCAAGGTGTCAATCTCACAATATCTTTCAACATTCATTGTATTTCTGTTAGGCAAATAATGTACCAGCAAAAACTCCTAACAGTCCCAAAATACCATCACTGCAATCAACCTTCCATTGTAATGTATGCTATGCATATTTTCACATCCTTCCATGAACCATGCATATCGATATCAAATAATCTGAATGTTATACACACTTCTCGGTAAACAGAGATATACTCGCAATGGATGTTCACAGCAGTGTTGTATTTTACTGTGAAAAAACATAGGACTGCATGCAATTCACAACTGCACATACTTGTAATGGCACCTTCGTGATGTTTGGTTAATTACTGCCGAAGTAATGTGCACTCTTCAATAAAACTACTTCAATGCTGACCACACACCCCAATGAAATTGCTTATCCAAAAACTTCACTTTTGCTGTTTGCTTTCCAGAGATAAATATAGGGAAAATTACTTATTGTATGATCTGGTATCAACAGTAATGTAATATATCAGAATTACTTTCAAGTATAATTTTAAACTATTAAATTCACTTTTTAGAGACACTAAATTTTTCTCTGTATTTCTGTACCATCTTTTTATTAAAGTTAACCTACTATTTAAAAATTTCTTCAACAAACTGATGTAATTAACATATAAATACTGAATTGGATATAAGTGAACTTTAAAATGTACGATAAAATACAAGTGCAGTAATAATGTGATACATACTAGCCCTCTCTTGAAAATAGGCTTATGATCATCAATATCCAGCACTCTGACTCTAAGCACTCTAGTAGCCTGCTGAGGAGGTTCACCATGATCTTGTGCAACAATTATTAACGTATAATTCTCTCTTTGCTCTCTGTCCAGTGGTAACTTTGTAGTAATGAGACCAGTTTTACTATCTGTAAAAACAGATTACATGAGAACATGCATAAACAAAATGATTAGAATACTGCAGAACCTCAACATAAGCTTGTGTTGATTTGGAAGACTGCTTTTATATTTTTATAGTTTTAAAGATGACTGTTCAGCAAATATTTTCAAACCTTAGCTAAACTGAGCCTGGGGATCAGTGATATTAACAACTTTGGGTTCTGTGATGCTTGTTTCTTTGAAATGTTCAGCTTCTACTCTCTGAACTTAAAGTTAGAAATTAAATACTTACTTAAACATTGTATAAGGAAACTATTATCAGCAAAACTCTGTTAGTGATCAAAAATTATATTTTAAAATTTTTGTACACATTCTTGTTTGGGGCTATTAATGATTTTAAACTGATTGAAAAACCTGCACAACAGATAACACTTGTATCACCCACTATTTTCACACATTGCATAAAACAGATATGAAGAATGTCTGTAAAAAATTGTAATAAATGTTACATTGATAGCGTTACCACAAATTAAGTAAAAAATGTACTTACGAAGCTGTAGACAATGGAGTGGTAATATATCCTACATTAATGTGTCAAATTGTTAACACTAACTCCACTTACTTTTTTAAAACTTTGGACTAATTTCGGGATAGGTTCCTCCCATCATTGGCTGCTGTTGACTGAATGCCATTGTTCGAAACAGGGGATGGACGCCCGTTCGCTCCTGTGGTGGTATCTTGTGGTTCTAGTAGAAACTTGCTGAGTTCAACCAATCATCAAATCTATACAGTTTACCATAGAAGAACAGAGAAATGGATGTCTCCCATTCCTAGACAAATCTATACAGTTTACCATAGAAGAAGGGAGAAATGGATGTCTCCCATTCCTATATTTAAAAATAATAAGAAATGCAAACAGCCTTAGCTTTGGAATTCACAGGAAACAAACACACACAGAAAATTACATACAAAATGTTAGTTATAACCTATCCCACATAAATATGCAGTGTTTCACAGTTTAGCACACAGACTAATCAACATCTCATTGACTGAAACCGAGTACAAAAGGGAACACCAACAGATAATGAAGACGGCCATAACCAACGGTTTCAACACAGACTCAGTAACAAAAATCATCAATAAAGCTAAAAGACAAAAATTGATTAAGGAAGTTTCCACACTTAAGAACACAGAAGAAAGATATAAATTCAAAAGTTTCATATACCACCCAACATACTGCAACAAATTTAAGAAGATATTCAAAGAACATGGAATTATGTTAGCCCCAAAGAACAAATATAATATAAAAAATTTAGTACATTGCACAATGAAAGATACCATCCCTACAGAGCAAAAATCAGGAATATATGAGATTATATATATTATATATATGCAGATATATAATATATATAAAATATATGCAGATTGTGAGCAGAGCTACATTGGGAAAATGAAAAGAAATTTAGAGATTCGAAGAAAAGAACACTTTAGGAACATTAGATTGAAACAGATAGACAAATCAGCAATAGCAGCTCATTTTTGGAACAAAAATTATGAAATAAAACCAGAAATTAAATTACTGAAACAACTTCACAACACAATAGAACTATCCACATGGGAGAGAAGTTTCATTTTAAAAAATAAGAAGAACTTAATGAACTTTGATTTTCCACTGCTGGATGAACTCAGCAAGTTTCTACTAGAACCACAAGATACCACCACAGGAGCGAACGGGCGTCCATCCCCCATTTCAAACAACAGCATTGAGTCAACAGCAGCCGATGATGGGAGGAACCTCTCCCAAAACTAGTCCAAAGTTTTAAAAAAGTAAGTGGAGTTGGTGTTAACAATTTGACACATTAATGTAGGATATGTTACCATAAATGTTTTAAAATTACTTATTACCATAAATGTTTTAAAATTACTTATTAGTTATTTGCTGGATAGCAGTCACATAATATTATATTTTTTTGCTTTCTGTTTCATTTTATTCCTTGTCAATGATAAAAGCTCTTCAAAGTTTATGGTTATAAACTATTCAACTCATTTTTAAAATGATACACTATGGGTAACTTTGAATTATACATATAAGTTATTCAACTCATATTTGCCTCCAGAACTAAGAAAAACCATAAAGAAGAAAATTTCTAGTCAGTTCGGCTAGTACTGGAAATCAAAACCAGAATCTCCTAAAGATTAGTTTCTAGACATTATCCCTGAGCCAACTAATTTGATAGTTAAATGCTATAATAAACAAAGCCAATGAACCAATTAAGAGCTAATAGATACCACTATAGTGCCTGTACTGGGTGCTCATGTGTACATACCAATTTTTTTGGTCTCTTGGGCCAAATTGCTGTTGTTCATCAGCCCTCCTTGCTATTCAATGACCTTGCATTTGTACAATTTAACCTACAAATTTACCTAGGTTTTTCTAAATTTGGTAATATAGGCGCTTACTGTAATGAGAAACTTATTACTAAGGTATTGCCCTCAACCATAGAAATTCGTCACTGGGAAAATTGTTTATGCATTATAAATGCATTTATTTAGATAAATACTTAAAGCACTTTATTCAAATTGAATGAATTATATCAACTGGTAATTTCATATTACAGTCTTAGTTGTATCATTTAGCATTGATATTATTAATAGGTGACAGTGTCAAAAAAGGCCCTGCACATTTATTTTACGTGTGGAAGTTTTGTTTGTTATAATATAAGCTAAAGGTCAACTTTGCTGTTTACAATGTGTGGCAATAGTAGCCTGTTCCATTTTTATGCTTATAGCTACAGCCACAGGACATAATTCACCTGTAGACAAAAATGTGTAACTACATTAGATTAACCTATGAACAACACATTTATTAAAGTAAGGTTCAAGTGTCCAGAAATAATATATCTTTACTAACTTCTAGTAAAAGATGCTTTTAATATATAAAAACTCTAATTCCCATGTGCATTCAATACTTTTGACTATGAGTGCCCCCAAAGGAATTTAGAAAACTTTGGAGCCCCTATTAGCTACTATTAATAAATACACATACTAGCTGCGCTGCACAAAGACTCTTCATATGGATGTACAAATTTTACTAGGTTTGCTGGACCTGTCAGTCACTGGGAGGAAGTTAATATGTGAGTAGTGTTTCCATTTTTATTTTAACTTGTCTGAGATGATAAAGGGTATAGAAATATATTGCATTCAGAATTTTGTGACAAAGGATGGCATTGCTTTTGTTTATCAGACTCCTTACTCTTCAAATATGTCTTTATGTGACTCCAAATCTATAGTGAAAGACTCCTACTTTCCAGCCAAGAGGACATTATGTGCAATGCAATAGCAGAGATGAGAGCCATTCCAATAGAAATATTCCAGAGAGGCACTCCAGTAGGGGAAATTTCACTGGACTAAATGTGTGAAAGCAAAAGTTCTCTTTGAAGCATATTAGAAAGTGAACTATACCAAGTTAGTAACTTTTTTTCTATAATAAGTTCAGAAACTTTTTAGACAGTTCGGTAAAATAATTCTTGCTCTGCAATTTAATTCTCTATTTATACTGACAGAGTTAATTGAAAATAGTTACAAACATTGTGCTGTTCTTCACTGCTATTTTTTTCTTCCCAGAAGAGACTGTTCATTCATGCTATCACACTATTTTTGGGTTATAAATGATCACTTAGGTTATTTACTTTTTTTATTTATCATGTATATCCTACATTTTTCTTATGAATATGAAATTAATGTTGTTTAACCCACAGATGTTTGCACTAATACAAAAAATCATAACAAATACACTTGGTCATTTTGTTTGCAATTGAATTTCAAACTAGATATTTTTTAAAATGCCTTTCCCTAGCATTTAGCATTGTTTTGGTGATATTTGCAAGAGAAGAAGGTTTACACATAATCAAGAGACACTTAGCAGAAGGATTGCCAAGTCTGTTAGTTTGTTTCTAGTTGGTTGACTGATCCTATGAATCCTATGTTAGATTTTTTTGTATGATGCATCCAATGGCTTGAGTAGGTTTTAGTAACATCTGTGAAGTACATCATGACTATAAAGACAAAAGAAGTGATAATGATGAGTAGCTTCATAACCTGAACCATTTTAAGATAGTAATGAGAATTATGCTCCTTCTGAGCACAATGAACATAATTCTGAAAAAGAATAATCCAATCGAATCCAAATGGAGATGAGAATCATTCCCGATTTGTACAGGCATGGACCAATGCCAGCATTTCTAGGAAGAGACAAAATTACCAAGTGGGAAGCCCATAAGTCAGTTCCTACCAAAACACTTCAACAAAATTTAGTTTAACCTGATGTATGAATGAATAGTGTTTAATGCCCGTTTTTGCTATAGAGGCACCACAGGCAATGGACACTGATGATACATGAGATGAAATGATATATTGGGAAAGGAATTTTTAGTAAGGAATCTTTCCAGGCCTAAGTTTAGGGTACCTCCCCGGCATTTGCCATTTATGAGGACTGAGGAAAACCTGGAAAAAACCTCAGTCAGGGAGGACGGTCCTGGCAGTACTCAAACCCAGACCTCCTGCTCACGAGTCTGCACTTTAACAACCTCAGCCACCTGTGGCGGTTTAACCTGATGTAAAAGGATAAGCAAAGAACTGTACAACTACTATCAATTACTGAAAATACTTTTCTGACAAAATTGTTATTTGTACCAGTGAAAAACTAAAACAAACTAATTGTAGATCTAGGAATTGTCCATGCAGTAATTTTGATGAAATGCCAGTTACATATGTTAGGAGTGAAAAAAGCTCAGCATCTGAATACTGCACAAATGTGGGTCTTGGATGGAACTGCTTCAAAATACTTTGCTGTTGGCATGTCCAAAAGAATATTCCACATACTTTTGCAAGCAATAAGGTTTAATGAGAAAGAAACAGTAGTGGAGAGGAGGAAAGAAGGCAACTTTACTACTAAACTTTTTATCTTTGAAGCATTCATAAAATGATGCTTTGTTAGCTATACAATTAGTGAATATGGGACCATTAATGAGATGCTGGAATCTTTTATAGGTTGCTGTAAATGCTTTATAATGCACAAAAATTGTTTTATATTCATAAAAATAACTATTGATGAATAAGCCAAAATAGCTTTTAAATTTTATATAAAACTTATTTGTTTCTGGATTATATTTTAGAATTTTATATACTATTTCCCGCACTTTGTAGAATATGAGTAAAATAAATATATGGAGAAAACTTGATTAAATCATTTAAAGTATGAAAATACCACATTCACACAAACATTATGCAGTTTGGCAAATGTTTTGTAAAAATTGAACGTTAGACAAAATCTATATATGCATCCTATAATGTAACGTCTAGTAGCTCCACCACTCCCAAGTTAAATGTTTTTCTAAAAATAAGTTGGACAGAACAGAGTATGTTACATAAATATATGTAAGTAATATTTACAAAAGGCTCCGCTCCCTTAAAATGTAATTATAATAGAAGAGATAACAGGTAGAAATGTCTTATTTGTAAATCAAATATAAAAATTTGTTACAACAATGATGAAACCTATTTATTGTTCCTTCACACTTCTAAATTGCAAGTAAACCTTTCAAATTTTTCTCATTACAAATGCAGCATAGAAATTTAGTTGAACTTAACATGACAGGATGGGGTGTGGATATATCTTTTAATTGTTTCACAGTTCAAGACAGAAGAAAATTCAAAATTTTAAATACAAAATAACATGCTGCAGCATATGGCACTAATAAAAGTAGTATACAAATGAAATATCCTGCAATTCAATCTATTCTATCTTGCTTCTGAATTTAGAAAGTCATGGAACACTGCAAGAGTGATTTTCTTTTTTCTTTTAGCTATTATGTAGTCCCACTCCAGAATATTCATTATTAAGAGAAGCATACAAGATCACATCAATTTTTATGTGTAACAAATTAAATAGTTATGGCTGTTGTAATTTATTGATTTTGTTAATTGCTAATAAAATATTCTTTCATGATCCTATCTTGGAAACATTCTTCCAATGTTCATTTACTAAAGAGGTTCTAATTAATATGTTTAGTAATTTAATCTCACCAATGATAAAAGCCAAATTATTTTTTTGATCGTCAAGGAATTTATAGGACAATCTTCCATTAGGTGTGTTGGGATCATCTGGATCAGTACAAATCACCTGAAACACTGGAGATCCAACAGAAGAATTCTGAAAAATAAAGAAGTACTATTTTAACTGGCTTGTAATCTGTATGTGTTTCCTAAAAAATATTTTCCTACATCAACATATGGTTGTTCTGTTCTGCTATAAAACTCAATTTTCCAATATTGAACATATGCAGATATGTGCTTAATATGTGTATTAATCAATGTCTGCATTATAACATTTGACTATATTTATACTTTTTTAGCTTCCATTCATTCATGCAATAATTTAAAATATAATACTATACATTTCTCACCTCTGCTATTTGCGCAATCTCATTTGGTGTTGGTCGAATAAAGAGGGGTACACCATCATTGCTGAAGACATCACCTATATAAATTTCAAGAGGTACATGTGTTGAAAGTGAAGGTATGCCACTATCAAGAGCTTGTACTATCAGGTGGTAAGGTTCTGTGCGACCTTTGCCAGTGAGCACTTTTTTTGTTACAATATGGCCTGTGGTATGATTGATGGAGAACAATCCATTTGCTTCACCTTCATCTGCTAAATCATAAGAAACAAGCCCACCTTCACTTTCATCAGGATCTGTAGCTCCTATAGTTATTACGTTTGTGCCAACTGCCACATTTTCTGGGACAACTGCAGAATAGGCTGTTTTGGTGAATGTTGGTGCATTGTCATTGACATCTAGGACATTAACTATCACCTGAAAAAATATTTGTTGTTGTTATTATGCTGGAGAATAAGAAAGTAATATTATGATTTATGATTATTATGATTTTCTTAAGGGAAAAAAAACAGTTTAACAATCCCTTTCACTGGTGAATAGATGTTTTTAGATTTAAAAAAATCAACCAATCAGTAATACTTTTGAGAAAATAATAGAACAATGGAATAAAATTTAATATGCTTTTACCATCTATTTGTTCATTTGAGTTATTCACATCATAACGCATATTCAAAAAATAATTTTAGAATTTTAGAATTTGAGAAATACCTTGTATTAAAATATATTTGAAAACTGGAAAAATCTTATTAATGATGTGAACAGAGAGGTTGCATTTAAAATAAGTATATAATTAAATGTATGTAATTATTTATTCTATTTAAGCAGTACAGTATCTATGTGTTATTTTAATAATAATAATAATAATAATAATAATAATAATAACAATAACAATTAATAGAAGTATTTCAAGGCCATTTCTTATACTAACTGTGAAATATTACATAAACATTGATAAACAAAACTAAACTGATTTTAATTTATTTATGATTTTTTTTGTAAACCATATGTTCTGGTGTGGTAGAATTGTTAGAATATTTTTCTTTTTCTCTTCTTCATTTAGCATGTTTACTTTTCTTGATATTGTATTTATTGAATTTACATATTTTTGAGTGGGATCAGTCTTGATTTCCTAGTAATTGTGGCTTATTAAAAAAACTATGCATGTTTTTGTCACGATCTCTTTTGCTCATTATTACCACAAAATCTTGCACTAATCAACAGCCTTACATTTAGATTGGTTAACTACCCCATAAGCAAGTCCGAATACAAATCAGAATACTATAAAATCATATAGCGCAAAGAAGTGACTACATAATGCATCTGGTCAAAAAAAATAATAAAATTCCAAAGCCAAAAATATGTAAAGAATGTCACTACTCTAAGCTATAGATATGAATATTATACAAGAATATTGTACTTACAAAGCCATTGACAATGGAGTGGTAATATATCCTAAACTTAGCTATTCATTCACTGATCTGGGTGTCCAGCCTTCAGTTCAAGTAACGGCAGTTCAGTGAGCAACTGAAGATGGAAGAGATTCTCCCGAAACGCATCTTACTTTTATGTAAGTAAATGGAGTTTAGTGTAAAAAACTGAATACCTAAGGTTACGACATCATACAAGAAATTTAACATTCCTTCCATGGGCACACCAAAAATTTCAAAACATTTAAAGACAATAATATTATTTTGACTCCAGTGTATAGCTTAAAAACCTTCTAAAAATCAACACAAAGGACAGAATTCCCTACTCAATAAAGTATTTATGAAATCAACTATAAAGACTCATGACAAATGTCAATAAAACACACTGAGAATTTAGCAATAGCATACCATTTTTTGGTTCGAAAATCATGATTTTCAAAATTAATCAAATCTTCTTAAAACTATTCAGAGATATGTCGAATTAACATCATGAGGGAATTTATTCAAAAGAAATGATAGAGAAACTTTAGTTATTTTCAATCTTTGAAATAACATTGACCTCATCTCCAAATTCATTAAATCTACAGAGAAACATGCATATAATGCAGGAAAACTAACAGTGAATCCATGTTGATTGTGCTGTTCTTGACATGATGGAACTATACCACAAATGGTACCTACACAATGACTTCTACTGGAAGTCACTTTTTTATGGGAGGAACTTGGAGCTTAATGCTCAAAGCATGAAGAGAAGGATGGGCAGCACACGGAGGCAGAAGTGAGAGGACATTTGTGCTTGACCATGCACAGACCTTTCTCTTCTTTTCTGTTCATAAACTTTGTTCTTTTTTTTTTAATTTAGTGGTGAATTAAATAAAGGATAAAACTTATTTCAACTAAATTTTTTTTTCACATTTATGTTAACTTCAAAGTTTCAATATTTTGACAAGTTTAAATAGGATAAGGCTGTAAGCTAAATTGTTTGGGGAAATTATATTTATTAATTTTTTGTCTGTTCAGAATAGTTGCAGCCTTCCCCTTTTTATTCTTTATCATAATTTATTGTATTACACTTTGTATAGAAAGGTGTTTCAAAATTTGTTTTAATAATATTTATATGTAACTCATTTGATGGTGGCCCCATTTTTACTTCAGAGTTACGTAAAGCAAGTTTATCCTGCTGTCCTCAGTTAATTAATTGTGACTACATAGGTTTATTATCTTCTTGTTAGGGGCATTGCATCTTATCTTATTTTAATATTTAATCATAAAATTCTTTTAGTCAATCAACCAGTTATTACTAATGATGATTCAACAATCCAGCCTCTAATCATGCATTCTTTGATTCTTTTTCCTACCTTACGGTAACAGAAATGGCAGTGCAGATGAAAGGTATAGCACAGGGATATCACTTTTGTTAGTATTAATGCAATGAGGAAGCTATCAGATAGAACAAAAAAATATGATACATGATGATGAAGGCAACAGTTTTCAAAACATGACTAAGTTAAATTGGTAAAAATTAGTAAAATTTCAGTGATTCCTTACCAAAATTGTTTAATTATTGTTACATTCCACTATAATAATTCCCATCACTCAAATCTATATCCAGTTATGAATTTTGATATTCAACCACTGGACAACTTGTATTGATACAGATACCACTAGAGGTATCTTCCAGGCTGTTATGTTATGGACTGCTGGAGCTAGGAGTTCCAGACATTTCATCCACAACAGACATTCATGGACGAAGTCTCTTTGGAGAAGGTATCACTGCATCTGATTCCACAACATGACAGCCCGGAAAATACCTCTAGTGATATCTACGACTCCAACTATGAAAGTCTGCATTCCCTCATAACTTGTATTATACCAGAAGTCTCCATGCATCATACCAATGTTAGTCAGTCTCCATCTGATTATGGGAACTGATTATCTTTTGTTTTATAAGAGGAAGAAATGCTTAAATCAATAAAGTTCATGGAAAAAGTAAATTATTAAATGAAAGAACTGTTGTTATACCTATATATCTAGAATATTTTACTTCAAGGTTTACCATAGCACTTGATCTTCGCTGGTCACTTCCACCCTGTGGTGTGTCTGCTGCAACAACTGTGAATCTCAAAGAAGACTGCCTCTCTCTATCCAGAATTGCATTAGGAGCAACTTGTATAACTCCTGATTCTGAATCTATAGTGAATAAGCCAGCATGTTCTCCCATAAGGTAGTAACGAATTGATCCAAACCCTGATGTACTATTGGTATCATTGTCAGTTGCACGAACAGCCAACACAATTTCTGGATATCGGGCAGATTCAATAACTTTTGCTTTATAGGCCTGTAATTATAAATATATAAACATTTTATTATGAGTTAACAAATGCAGTCACATTCCTATCATAATATGCTCATTTTAACTCTATACAGTGAATAAGCATTTCTTTTCAGATATTCCATTCTCTAGCTTAAAGAATATATCAGATCATCTAACCACTTGATCACCAATGTGACAGTGGGGATTGTGTCAGCCAATAAGCCATCACTCATGGCCAGTCAAGCTATATGAGTTGGAATGAGTAGGTTTGGAGTTTAGTTTTTATTTTATTTAAGGACACTCTTTAACAACTTTGGTCATTAACACCCCATTCTATTCAGAGCATGAAAAATGATAAATTATTTAAAATGTTTATATAGGAACTATCACAGTGAGGCCACTCATATATTCAAATCATTGTATATATTGAACTAAAACACTCTCATATTTCTCCACTTACTTGCTATTAAATGTGGTACTAGTTTCGAGAACCTGTGCTCTCATCCTCACGGGTCGACTGGTTGGAAACTTCCTCACACTATGTAGATGTGTGATTCTACTCTAGTGGCTTCCTGATGAACTTGAAATTGAGGTTATCCTCACCAGGAACATCAAAGTTCATTAAACAACCTCTATATTTGCAAATGTAAATCTTCTCCCAAATAGCCAATTCTGTAGGTCCCTGTACTGCTTTCAATAATTCAACTTCCCTCTGAATGTCATGATTTTCCTTCCAAAAATGATATGCCACTGCTGACCTCTCCATCTTTTTTTTATTTTATGTTCCTAAAGTGCTTATTTAAATGTGTGCTTATATTCCTCTTTGTTTTAAAAATATAAAATACAAACAGATGGAGAGGTCAGCAGTGGCATATCAGAAAATCATGACATTCATAGGGAGGTTGAATTATTGAAAGCAGTACAGGGACCTACAGAAATGGCTACATGGGAGAAGATTTACATTTGCAAGTATAGAGATCGTTTAATGAAATTTGATGGATAACATCAGCTGCAAGTTCATCAGGAAGCCACCAGAGTAGAATCGCACATCTACATAGTGCGAGGAAGTTTCCAACCAGTCAACCCGTGGCCGGGGATGAGAGCAAAGGTTCTGGAAACTAGTACCACATTTCATAGCAAGGAAGTGGAGCAATAAGAGTGTTTTAGTTTGACATATCATAAAATTATTTGAATAAATGATAAATTATGCTCAAGAGGCCTCATCTTCTAGGCTTGAAGTTCTTTCATGTGCCATAAAGCTATGACAAGGGACCAACTGCTTTACTTCCCTTTGAAAGGTGCCATACTTAGAATTTTTATGCCTGAAAAAATGCATTAACCCTATCCAGGTTTGAGTCCGTGACCTTGGGTCTACGAGACAGTGCAGGCTGGTGAAGTTTTCCAATCTCCTAAATTGGCCTCGAGTCTTATTCCCCTTAATCAGTGTCATTTGAACAGTGAAAGAAACAACACATATTGAATCTTCAAATAAATCTCCTTAAAATACTATATGTGAAGAGAATATCTCAAGTGATTGAGTTCCATCACAATATAATTAATAAATTAGTTAATAAATTTAATTTCCCAAAGAGAATTAAGAATAGATAATTTCATAAGCAGATGCCAGAAATGTTTGGAAAATGAAAGCAGGTAATTTCAGCATTCCCTTGGTGACATGGGTCAATGCATTAGAAACTATTATATTGTTACTCTAGTGTTTTCTACCACTGACTCTTGTATTGCCCCACCCACTCCAATTCTTATGTAGCCCAATTGGCCTTGAGCAATGGCTTATCAGATAATTTATGACCAATACTTAAAAGAGAGAGCTTTCTGCATAGTTTGATATCTTTGTGCCTCATGCTGGTAAATAACATAAATATAATGTCCATAGCATTATTATAATGGACTTAGAACTTTTCTAAATGCACCTTTTTTCTTCATTACTGAATTGGTTAAAGGCAGGAATTATATAGGCTTCTAGGTTTCAAATTAATTTTCCCATTATTACATATATATAGGTCATTCAAATAAAACAAATTAATTCTTAGGAACAGAGTGGATATGATTATTAATTTATCCATTTGCTTACACAGCACCAGGCTTTAGTTAAATATATTGTCCATTTTACAGTGTTTTATGTCTTAGCTACTAAGTGTATCACCACTAGTGACACCCAAACTTTAATTCTGCTTTATAAAATTTGAATACAATCCTAATTTAAAGAGGATGCTGGATTTATAATTCTCTCTTAAACAGCCGCTGTGTTGTGAAAACACATTCTGATTGATGTATGATTTAGTTGAGCACCCATTGAGATTTCAGTGTTAATGTTTTACTTTATCTTGCAAAACCTAACTTGTGCTAATTAATGAGTTTAACAATCACTACAACAAATATAAAAAAATTACAGCAACACAATTGCAGGGGCCAAATGATTATACCATGACAAATACATAAATTAAGCATATAATAACTTCAAAACAATAAAGAGATGAAGAGTATAGAAATAACTGTCAATGGAACTGAAATACATAATACAAAATAAATTGCAAATGTTTTTAATAATTATTTTCAAACAAAGCCAGCAACCTTTTGAACAATGGTTTATTAGCGCAAAATTCTCATAATATTATAACTATGGGAAATTACAGTAGTAACAGCATGTTCTTAATACCAGTTAAAGAAATAACAGCACTGATATAAATAAAAATAATAGTAAACAAAAAATCAGATGATATTAATGACATCCCATTATGTAATTAAGAAATGCAATATGAAAATAAAACAGCTATTAACCAATGTTGTAAATTTGTTGCTTTCAACTCGCTATTTTTCAGATAAACTAAAAATATTTAGCAAAAGTTAAACTCTTATTTAGAAAGGAACCAGAATCAGAGCTTGGAAATTATAGACAAGTTTATCTACTAGCTGGCTATTCAAAAATACTTCAAAGAATAACTCATAAGAGGTTGTATCTTTTCTACAGAAAGTAATATAATTGTAAGCAATCTTTTGTAAAGAAAAACCAACAAAAACTAAAATAACTGAATTTATTAAGAAGGTGTATAACTGAAACATGAGTTTGTTCCTGGATTTGACAAAGGCATTCAACTTGGAGACCTAGTATACTACTAGCTAAAATGTCAACCAAATGTAGAGGTGCTCCATACAATTGGTTTAAATCATATTAACAAATAGAGAGCAAAGAGATAATAACATAAAAGCAAGAAAGAAATAATGAGATAAAAATGACTGGTCTGATAAAAGAGCCACAGGGTTCAGTCCTAGAGACAGTCATGTTTTCTAATATACGAGACCCTTAGAAGCCAATGGGTACAAGTGACAAACTGCTAATTTTAGAGTTAAGTGTAGATTGTAGTAGTTAAATCTGAGTGACCAAGGGTTACAAATAATAAACAGTCTGCTCTGGAATCTAGTGACTGAGAAAAAGACTACTAAGACAATTATGTGCTTTCTTTGGAAGACAAAGGGTATAAGTGCATTTGCATCTCTTGGCTGCCAAATGATTGCAAAGAGCTCTTTGTTTTGCTGGATATTTACTAAATTTATATTTATTCTTTATAGTTTATCATCATCATCATCATCATCATCATCATCATCATCATCATTTTATTCACAATTCTTTAATGTTGAAAATGTTTTTAAAACTTCAAATAAGTGCATAATAATTTAAAATAGTATGGGAAACTGGAAAATGTATAAAGCAGAAGAAAATGAACATAACCTTATTTTAAATGATGGTAAGTGCTTTCTAGTGTTATATGTTATTATATTTTATTATGAACATATTTAAAAAAATTACTATTGAATAAGTACAGTACATATATTAATATTTATCACTAACATATTTTATAACTAAAATATGCAAATATATTTTATTGTTATACAAAGTATTCATATCCTAAACTTAGGTATTCTTTTTTTTTTTTTTTTTTTTTTTTCCCCCACTAAACCCCACTTACATAAAAGTAAGTTTCGGGAGAATCTCTCCCATCTTCAGTTGCTCACTGAACCGCCATTACTCGAAACGATGGCTGGACACCCAGATGTTTCTGTGTTTTTTTTTTAATTGATTTATTTATGGACGCTCTTTAACATCTCAGGTCATCAGCGTCCCATTCAACTCAGGGCGTGAAACGGCCGACAAATTTTGCTCAGAGGCCTCTCTTTCAGGCTTGAGGTTCTTTTTTGTACCGTAAATGTACGACAAGGGACCCACAGCTTTACTTACCTTCCGAAGGAAGCCATACTTATGATTTTTACGCCCGAAAAAATCCATCAGTCCTGACCGGGTTCAAACCCGCTATCTTGGGTTTAGGAGGCAAGTATGGTAACCACTACAGCACCAGGACCGACATTTCTGTGGTGGCCTCTGTTGGTTGAAGTAGGAAATTGCTGAGTTCATCCATAGGAGGAAACTTGAAATTCATTAGGTTTTTTCTATTTTTTAATATAAAAAATATTTCCAAAGTGGATAACTCCAATGGGTTGTGAAGATGTTTCAGTAGTTTAATTTCTAGTTTTATTTCATAGTTTTTGGTCCAAAAGTGAGCTGGTACTACTGATTTATCCACCTGCTTAAACCGAATATTCCTAAAATGTTCTTTCCTCTGAATTTCCAAAGTTCTCTTTGTTTTGCCTATGTAGCTCTGCTCACAATCTGCACATTTTATTTCATAAATTCCTGATGTCTGTTCTGTTGATATGGAGTATTTTACTGTGCAACCTAATAAATTCTTGAAGTTGTATCTGTTCTTTGGGGCTAACATTATCCCATGTTCTTTGAAAATTTTCTTGAACTTGTTGTGGTAAATTGGATGGTAGGTGAAACTTTTGAATTTGTATTCTTCTTTCGTGTTTTTCACTGTGGAAACTTCCCTTATCCCTTTTTGTCTTTTAGATATATTGATAATTTTTATCACTGTGTCTTTGTTGAAACCATTGATTATAGCTGTCTTTATTATTTGTTTGTATTCTATTTTGTATTCTGCTTTTGTGAGTGGAATATTCATCAATCTGTGTGCCAAACTGAAATACTGCATACTTATGTGGAATGGGGTTATAACTCTCATTTTTTATGTAGTTTTCTGTATGTGTTTCTTTTCTGTAAATTCCAAAATTGAAACAATCTTCATTTCTTATAATTTTTAAATCTAGAAATGGTAGCCAACCATTTCTTTCTTCTTCTATGGTGAATTGTATAGATTCATATATCTAATTAAGAAGTTTCAGGGCATCTATTGACTGTTTCTTTGGTATTATTGCAAAAAAGTCATCCACATACCTATACCATGACTTGAAAATTAAAGGGAAGGCTATTGTGATATGTGTCTCAAATGAACTCATTAATAACTCTGCTAGAATAGGTGACAAAAGGTTTCCCATAGTTTGGCCTGAAACTTGTTGGTAATATTTTTTGTTGAAGCTGAAGTAATTTTGTTTAATCCAAATATTAGTAAGTTTTAATATATCTTCTATTTCTTCTGTTTTTACATTTATTGATGTTAACCATTTTTTTAGTATAAGCATAAGTTTCTCTGTAGGTATGCTCGGGAATAAGGCTTTTATATCAAATGAAATCATTATATCTCTAGCCGTAATTCTGCTATTTTTAAGTTTTTTGACTAGATCAACTGAATTTTTATGGCTCAAACTTTGGAATCTCTTAAAAGAATTGAAGACTTTCATAAATTTTTTTGCTACCTGGTATGTGGGTGAATTGATATTGTTTATTATTGGTCTCATGCTGTTATCATTTTAATGTATTTTAGGTAGTGCATAAAGCCTGGGTAGTACTGGATTACTCTGTGTGATATTCAGTTTTTCAGCAGTGGATAGTGTTTTGGCTTCATTTAATGTTTTGTTTAACATTTTATTGCATTGGATTCTTCTCAATTGGTTTGTAGTCTTGTCCTTTGAACATAGTTTCAACTCTATTTATGTATTCTTTTTCGTCTAAAATGGCTATTTTATTAACTTTGTCTGCTTTTATGTATATAACTGGTTTTTCTTTTAGTTTTTTAATGTCATTCTGTAGTTTATTGATTTCTTTTAGTATTCATAGTTATAAAGTACTACGAAATCTGCTGAGTGAGTTTGGTATACATATACTCTCTAACCATACATATTTATGATATGGGGAAAGGGAAATTTTATTAATAGGGTGCAAAATACTACTTATTTCTTGAACCTGAAGTAAAATCTGATGAATCTACTAGAAGTGAATCGCCATATCAAAAGGCAAGGAAAAAATTAAGCAGACCAGAGAAATGGAAAAAAAATAAAAGTTCTATACTTTGAAATGAAGGAAAACAATATATGATCAGCAGGGGAAAGTTTGTGAAGAGAAGAGGGTAAAGCCATATGTTCACAACTGCAAATTTAAATGTAATGAAAATATTAAAGAAGATGAAAGACAACAAGTATTTGATGAATACTGGAAACTAGGAAGCTGGAATCTCCAAACATCATTCATTAATTCATCCATTTCAGTCCAACAGCCAATGCGGCCAAAAAGAGGTGCCATGCATGCAAAAAAAAAAACGTAAGCTGAAAGAATGCAGGATATGTAAACAATTTTCCTTGTCAATATTGGATATAAGTAACAAACATGTTACCAATGAGCTGTCTAAGAAATCTCCTCCCACTAAAGTTCCTCCAAAAGACTGTACAGGACACAAAAAACCAGGAAACAAAATTCCTGATGCACAAGTACAGATTGTTAAGGACCATAAAAACTCATTTCCAAAATACAGCAGTTACTACAGTAGGGAAAACATTTCCTAAAATTAAATACTTGGATCCTAGACTAAATATAACAAAAATCTAAGAACTCTGTACAGATTTTTATGCAGAAAAGTATTTACCAATTGTTAAAGAAAGTTACTACAGCTTTGTGCTCAATACAGCCTTAAATCTGGGTTTCCATTCACCTTGTACTGATACTTGTGTGATGTGCGACAGGCTGCAGAAGCCTGCTTGTGGGTGCCAAAAAATTGCATCCCGTCTTTTACAATATTTAACTAGACTGCCCAAATCAGTTAAACACATCACATGCTGGGAGTCAAAACAAAAGTAAACACATTGTAAAATTTTGGCATTACATTACACAGAATAAACACTGAAACTATAGGTCACAAATTCATGATTTCTGGAAATTCCTACGAATATGAGCAAGTTTTTGGAATTATTGAAAAGGTGTCAGAAAAAACCCGTGGAATTTTGTATCTGATGATAAGGCATTAATGATTTCCAAGGCTAGCAGGAAATTTAATATAGTCCAGATGACTGCCAAGGATTTCATCGCACAAAGTGGACTCTATGATTATCTCAAGGACTTTGTGAAAGACTTGAGAAAAATTCAGTGGCTGCATTTTCAAAAGAACACACCCTTCATCTTATTTTACAAAGAATCTCTGAATGAAGAAGTGAAAGATTTTCAAAATGTTGATTACAAGAAAGTACTCCTTGCAGCAGAAATATTAGCATATTTCCTGCTCTAAAAATTAATAATGAAATGCCTAAGTTAAAATATCTGAAGTACAAAGATCTCGAGACTGTCCTTCCCTTTGTGCCACCAGTACATCATGAGTTTTACCACAACCTTCCACCCCACGATGCTTCAAGAAGATTGGAACCAATTAATAAAGTAGATGATTGTAATTCAGAAAATGAACATGAGAGGATGTTAGGAAACAGACTCTGAATAGATCCATAATCATGCTCAACTGAAAGTGCTAAAGTTACCTCCTGCCATTAAAATGTTCCTATTAGTGTCACTGTGATCAATGACTTAAAATATTTGTTTTATGTTTAATCAGTCATTCTTTACTCTTAAACAGTAAGCTTTTATTAATGTTAAGAAAGGACACAGATTTATTGTTTAGTTCAAGTGTTAATGCTTTCTGTAAAACAGTACATTATTTGCAATAAATATGAGTGAAATTCATTTTATTTCATTTTCACAGGTTACAATAGTTGTTCATTGGAGGCCAAGGAGTATAAGTGCTACTGTGTTTTAGATAATTATGATAAAAAAGAACTACCTGACAGTTCAGTATTGATTGTCCTGAGAAAGTTAGGCAATGAACTTCAAAAGTGTGCAAATAACTTTTTTTCCCCTATATTGATCATAGAATTTTCTGCAGTGTCTCAACTTTGAACATCATTTACTCAAAATTTAAATTTTGTTTAAATTATTTATGAGGAAGTCACTCAAATTCCACTTACTAGGACATGTTTCAAAGACAAATTTCCTTCATTGTCAGCACGGAAAATTTAGTTAATTTTGATCTTTCAAACAACAGCAACCTCATCAAAAAGTTTATAAAATCCAAAGAGTGACATCTTAATACCATGCTAGAAAACTGACAGTGGAACCATGCTGAAGATGAAGGAAATTTGCCGTTGAAACATGTCCAAGTAAGTGGAATAAAATTAGTGAAATTTGAGTGACTTTCTCATATATAATTTGCTATATGATCTATATTTCACTGTGAAAATCCCAAACTATTCAAATTAATATTCAATTTTGTTACTTATGCTCCTTGGCTTCTAAGGATTTCATATATAAAATAATTTAAAATATAATATCAAGCATAGAGAATACCTTATTTTTGGATATTATTTTCTGTTTAATGAAAGCTGAGATGTAATGCCAAAAGTTGCATATGTTTGTTGCCTATAGTACAAATGCTCTATACTCCTCCATTGTAAATAGTTCACCGAATATCTGCTTAATTCAGTCAGTTATTTCACTTATTTATAAATAGTGTTCTAATAAATTTATGTAAGAAAGTTTTTCAATCAATAATCATTTTAATTATCCTAAACTTAGGTATTTATTTTTTTACATTAAATTCCATTTACTTACATAAAAGTAAGACACGTTTTGGAAGAATTTCTCCCATCTTCAGTTGCTCACCGAGCCACCATTACTCGAAATGATGGCTGGATACCTGGATGTTCCTGTGGTGGCCTCTGTTGGTTGAAGTAGGAAATCGCTGAGTTCATCCATAGCAGGAAACTTGAAATTCATTAAGTTTTTTCTATTTTTTAATATAAAATTTTTTTCCCAAGTGGATAACTCCAATGGATTGTGAAGATGTTTCAGTAGTTTAATTTCGGGTTTTATTTCATGGTTTTTGGTCCAAAAGTGAGCTGCTACTGCTGACTTATCCACCTGCTTAAACTGAATATTCCTAAAATGTTCTTTTCTCCAAATTTCCAAAGTTCTCTTTGTTTTGCCTATGTAGCTCTGCTCACAATCTGCACATTTTATTTCGTAAATTCATGATTTTTGTTCTGTTGATATGGAGTCTTTTACTGTGCAATCTAATAAATTCTTGAAGCTGTATCTGTTCTTTGGAGCTAACATTATCCCATGTTCTTTGAAAATGTTCTTGAACTTGTTGTGGTGAAACTGTTGAATTTGTTTCACCTACCATCCAATTTACCACAACAAGTTCAAGAAAATTTTCAAAGAACATGGGATAATGTTAGCCCCAAAGAAAAGATACAACTTCAAGAATTTATTAGGTTGCACAGTAAAATACTCCATATCAACAGAACAGACATCAGGAATTTATGAAATAAAATGTGCAGATTGTGAGCAGAGATACATAGGCAAAACAAAGAGAACTTTGGAAATTCAGAGGAAAGAACATTTTAGGAATATTCGGTTTAAGCAGGTGGATAAATCAGTAGTACCAGCTCACTTTTGGACCAAAAACTATGAAATAAAACCAGAAATTAAACTGCTGAAACATCTTCACAACCCATTGGAGTTATCCACTTGGGAAAAAAATTTTATATTAAAAAATAGAAAAAACCTAATGAATTTCCTCCTATGGATGAACTCACCAATTTCAACCAACAGAGGCCACCACAGAAACATCCGGATCCAGTCATCATTTTGAATAATGGTGGTTCAATGAGCAGCTGAAGATGGGAGAGATTCTCCAGAAACTCATCTTACTTTTATGTAAGTAAGTGAAGATTAGTGTAAAAAAATGAATAACTAAGTTTAGGATATATTACCACTTCATAAGTACAATATTCCTTCCACTATGTTCAACTTTAAATGCCCAGCTGTTAAAAGTTCAAAACAATATATTAAGTATGCAAGAGATACAAAAAACTTGAGAAGTGGGTAGATGGTAACTTAAAGTGAACTTCAAATTTTATTGAAAATGTTATCAAAAACATGTTTTACATTGAGATTGGTTAGAAAAATATCAACATTAGAATTCACTTGTGTCATATATTATGTTTATCCCCATTATATTTTAACATATCCAGTAATTTTCTGGGGAAATTCAACAAGCGCTCAAGTTATTTTTAAATAGCAAAAGAGATCTATCACACCTATGATACTGACCCACAAAACCATTAACTGTAAATGATTCTTTAAATATTTGAGGATATTACCATTTTCATGCTTATACATTATGAAACATTAATATATATAAAAGTCAAACACTTTTTTCAGCCAACTCAGAAATACATTCATATAACACAAGAAAAAAAATACTATTTCCTACATATAATATAACCCTGATAGAAATAATTGAAAAAATACAGGAGTTTACATGTTCAATCATCTACCCAAATATCTGAAAGGGATGTCTGTGCTATGCAAATTTAAAAGTCCTTACATATCCTATAGAATTGCTTTTACAGCTTAAATGAATTTTTGAAATAGTAACTAATTGAAACTGCCCTTTAAATTTGCTTAACCAACATACCAGGAAATGAAATTTAACATGTAACTGTGTACAAGCTATTATTAGTATACATTTTGTGGCACATTGTCCTTGTTCAAATTTTACTATTATGTGGCAAAATAGTTACTTATATTTTTTTTTATATTATTGGTATAGTTAATGCTTTAAATTTAAAATCTTATCATCAACATTGTAAAAATTATATGAATAAAATCATGTGATATATGTCATACTAAACACTCCTATTGCTTCACTTACTTGTGTGATATTTGGAACCAGTTTCGAAGATCTTCGTCTCCTATGAGTAGTACCCTTGGCCGAGGATAAAGAAGAAGGTCTTTGAAACCAGTTCCAAATTTCACACAAGTAAGTGAAGCAATACGATTGTTATATGACATATATCACGTGATTTTATTAATATGACTTGGCTTCACTGTGTTAGTTCCATATATTTTTTAAAATAAGTTTCTTTTTTAAAAAATGTTTTAATTGTAAAAATTATTATTATTTATTTCTAGAAATTGTATGTAAATATACAGTTAGAATAAATAAATCTAAATCTAAATCTAAATTACTGAAGTCAGTGCAATAGCAAAAAGAAAAATTGTAAATGTGTAATTTTTTATTAACACAACAATTTAAAGTATAGCATAGTTTATATAATTTTATAATTTAATTACTTCTTTAGTAACAAACACCTTTTTTTTCTTTTGAAGATACTGGGTTTTTTCTTTCTTTTTTATTTCTTTTCCATATATCTTAAGAAATGAAGAGGATAAATAATATTACTAGCAAGATTATATTCATTCTTTATTGATCAAAATTATTCATATTTAAATTTGTAAATATGGATCTGACTATAACTGTAGATTATTGTATTATATAATACTGATATTGACAATGCTGTAAAATGATTGTGATTCTCAAAGAAATAAATATCTTATGTTATTTTTTTTTATGTAATTTTCAAGAACATTTCATCAGTAAAAAAAAAAAAGATTAATTATAGCATTTCAACATTAAAGATGTTATCACTCTTCTGAGTTAAACTATTTAAATTCATTCTTCTGACTCAGAAGAGATTATTTATGCATACTTCACTGTGTTAAGATTCCAAATTTAATTATTATTGCGATTTTAACATGTTAAAAATCTTAAACATTTTTTAAAGAATAGACATTCATGAAAACTTATCATGTGTGCTCTTTTATAAGATGTTTTTAATAAAAATCAAAAATATTTTATGTGTATAAGAATACATACCTCTTGTGGAAACTCTGGACTGTTGTCATTTATATCTTGTACATCAATAATCACTGTTGCTTCACTTGTTCTTCTGTTATCATCACTTATGGCACGAACTTGAAAACTGAGATTCTGCAAACACAGAGAAATGATCTGATAAGGAATAAGGAATGCACTTTATTTTCAATAAAATGGCTATTCTAAATAACTCACAAGGAGACATTGTGAATCAATGTCACAAATCAAAAAGGGAATAATGAAAGTGTGTTGAAAATGGAAATGTCCTTATGTTAGCTTTCTTTCCCTGGATCAGCCAGAAATAATTCTTTTCTGGTTTTTTGAATAATTTCTCTAATTTTTAAATTCTATATATTTCAATTACTTTGGGAAGAATGAATGTATAAAATAATTCCCCCCCACTAAATATCCTAATGTGAAAAAAATATATTCTTAAAATAGATGGATTTTGCTCATTATGTTGATCTTACCTCATCAATAATTTAGTACACTCTTGCATATAGATATCACTAAATGGCACTTCTATGCATGCTGTTTGTCAGTTGCTGTGCAGCCAAAATATAGTTATTGTCATCTTGCTGTTTTTTCCTGAATTTTATAAACTGTGGTGGTTTCCTAGATCAATCTTAATATTATATAGAAAGTATTATAACATGATTAGTACTAAACCAATTGCTAGGTCTTAGAAACATGGGAATGGGCATTTAACTAACAGCATAAACTGGAAAAGAAAAGATACAATTGCAGCAGTATCTATTTTCAAGTTAAGCTTTTTTCTCAAAATTTGCATATTATTTTTAAGAATAACTGGTTAACAAGAGAGTAAAATAATAAACTACTCCTTATTGAATTCAATTAATAAAATTAATGGATTCTACTGTTCTAGTAACAATATCACAATATAAATGTTATAAAATTATAAACTCATTACTCTAACAATTTTTATATTTATTCTAGAAGAGCTTTTAAAGTTGAGAATTATCCAGAATTCCATTGTCCCAATCATGTAAAATTACATTAGATAATGGGAGTTTGTTCGAGTTTTGTCGATCTCTTGCACATCAGCCTAAAAGGCTTATTGTGCAACCCCATAAGAAGAGGACACTTTCACTGTTTCTAAAAATCTGTTTCTTGAACAGGTTGCAGTATTTGAGTTCCAATGTCAGCATCCATCCATTCCCAGGTGTTCTCTGGTTATGGAAAGAGTAAGTTTCTTTCTTATCAGGAATGGGCAATTGAACAGGATGTGCAAGGCAGTCTCCTCATCCTATTTGCACAATCTGTAAATGAGCTCATCTTTGTAGAGTCCCACTTTACTTAAATGATTCCTGAAGTAATCATGTTCAGTAATTAACAAAACAATTTTTCTTATTCCTCTTCTGTCAAATTTTAGGAGAGATGAGGAAAGATGTTGCTTGGACCTAGGACCAATTTCCTAGTTTTTTTGTCCAGGATGTTGGTCCTGGTGCTGTAGTGGTAACCATACTTGCTTCATAAACCCAAGATCATGGGTTCATACCTGGCCAGGATCGATGGATGGTTTCAGGCATAAAATCCTAAGTATGGCTTCCTTCAGAAGGGAAGTAAAGTCACAGGGTGCCATGTCATAGAGCACAAAAAAGAACCTCAAGCCTGAAAAGAGGCCTCTGAGCAAAATTTGTCAGCCGTTTTATGCCCTGAATGGAACAATGATGACCTGAGATGTTAAAGAGCATTTATAAATAAACCAAATCAATCAATCAATTTGTCCTGGATAGGTTTGCCACCTAAGTAGGTGTTTTTGCCCATGTTTTTACCGCAGTTTAGCAATACATGTATTACTGATTCCATCCAAGGGTTCAGAACCAACAAAGGATATACCAATACCCTTTTTTTAACAGTTGATCTATTTCTTCATTTCCATAAACACCTTCACGCCCTGGCACCCAACACAGTTGAAGTATTGTTAGCAGCTCTAAATTATGAGGAAAATGAACAACTGTAACTAGAGAGTGAAATTCCTTGCTAGAACCTCCATAAATGCATTAAAGGATATTGCTGGAAGTTCACGTTCTTCAGAAGAGAGAAGTCCACAGCACATAGCTCATGTTCAGGCAGCAATGAGTGGGAGAGAGACTTTAAATTTAAGATAAATTTAAACTTTATAACTTTTTTCCAGTGGATACCGGACCTATAAAGAGAATACTAACATATGATACTTTCATTTTCAACACACTTTCACCACAAAAATTACCCGTTTGATCTGTGATCAATATCACAGATATAAAAAAAATGTTAATTATAAAACTGTTGAATATTTACTAATTTTGCAAATATTATAATTTTTCCTAAACTTAGGTATTTTTTACACTAAACTCAAAAAAAAAAAAAAAAAAAAAATTACTCATGCAATCTTTCTAGATTTGTCTTATGTGTAATATCACAGAGCAGCAACAATTTAGCAAAAAGTTGAGTGAGGAAACACCATTAAAATAATACATAAATTATTTCATCACCAAACTCCTAGTGATTCTATCTACATTTTTAAATGTTAACTAAGATGATTACAAGAAAATTCTAAACCATAAACCTGCTCTTCTTAGATGTCAAAGAAATTCTTACCAAAAGGATTATGAAGTTCTGAATACTGAATCCATCATTATAACTTCTTTTTCTTTTTTTTCCTCTTTTTATTTTCTTTTTTATTATTATGTTTTTAGAAACAAAATTTTTCAGTAATCCTATTATGAACCTATAACAAACTTTCCTAAAGAATTCATAAAGAGACTCTTCAAAAATTATTCACCTGTTTTGAATATGTGGATAACCAAAAACTCAGCAGCTCTCAAAGAGGATCTTGCTGCAAAACCATAAACAGCTACTCTAGAGTCACTCTGTTCACAGAGATGCCAATGATGAGCTTTGTTACAGTTTTTTTTAAAAGTGTTTAACGCCCATTTTTACTACTGAGGCACCACAGGTGGTGGGCAGTGAAGATACATGAGATGAAATGATACATTGGGAAAAAAAAATTTTTTTAAAGAAGGAAATGTTCCAGGCCTAAGTTTAGGGCACCTCCCCAGCATTTGTCAATTATGAGGACTGAGGAAAACCTGGAAAAAACCTCAATCAGGGAGGATTCAAACCCCAGACCTCCTTCTCACAAGTCTGCGCCTTAATGACCTCAGCCCCCGTGGCGATATTTGTTACAGAGATTGCATTTCATTTTATATAATTTCCAGGAATGGATGTAAAAATAAATAAACTTATAACTGAGTCAATCTCAATAGTTTTTAATGTTATTATTACAAAGAGTCAAAAGGGCTCTTTCCCACCATTCTAGCAATTTCAGACTCCCCACTGTTCTATTATTGAAGGTATTACCTTGTTATATACTTTCTTTGGTGTTAAATGACTAAACATATCTGGACAAACTTTATATGTTCATAACCAAAATTTTCTTAGCTCTTAAAATAAAACGTTCTAATGAAATAGAAAATTGTATTTCTCAGTTTTTCAAATCCTAAAAGTATATATTATAAACATATGTTCATACCTTTTGCTTTAATTTTTCATAGTCTAGTCTTCTGTTGAGGATAATATTTCCTGACTGGATCTCTACTCTTATAAAATCTTCAGTATCTTGCAATCCTGCACTCTTCACTTCTTCAAATGTTGAAATGGAATTCCCATTTATAGGATCTTTGGCTGAGAGTGTGAACAAAGTTGTACCAATTGGTTGTTCTTCCATTACTGAGATTTTTATTATGGGATTTGTTGGAGTCCATGAAGACATTGTAAAAAGAGGATTACTGTCACTATAAGCCTGAATGTATATGGTTACTTCCACCTTTGCTACCTGTTCTTCTATATTTTCTGTAGCATTAAGATCTTTAACTTGAACAGTAAAGATTATTACTGCTGCTACATGATGATCAAGAGGCTGGGCTACCATTATTTCACCAGTTGTTGAATTAATTTTAAAAGCATTTTTGTAATCATATGCAGATGTGGATTTCAATGCTACCCCAGTTCTATCTGCTGCTCGAATAGGCTCAACAATGGCATACTCTAGTTTTGCATCTGAGTCTGGATCAGTAGCTATTACGTTTAGAACAGATTCACCTGTTAATAGAACATTAGAAAAATTGAGCATTAGCAACTGAGATAGTAATTAAAGTGGATTATACATTGCTGGATATTCAAATTGCAACACAGAGAAAGATGCATTCAACCAATCTCACATTTGTAGAATGGAGGATAATATGATTAGTGGCACCAGGAAACAGTATAAAATTGGAGGGCAACACAACATTATTATCTTATTTGTTTAATAGTGTTTAACGCCCATTTTTACTATTGGGGCACTACAGGCGATGGACACTGATGATACATGAAATGAAATAATATATTTGGAAAGGATTTTTTTTAAGAAAGGAAACATTTCAGGCCTAAATTTAGGATACCTTCTGGGCATTTGCCACTTATGAGGACTAAGGAAAACCTGAAAAAAAATCTCAATCCTGGCAGGATTCGAACTCCAGACCTCCCACTCACAAGTCCACACCTTAATGACCTCGGCCACCAGTGCATATTACCTGGTGGAAGTATGTTTGCTTATTGGTTTGTGATCAGAAAATAAGTTCATTGAAGAATACAACAGCAATATCAACAGTTTTGAATACAACAGTTATATCAACAGTTTTCAGTGCCGTATTTTTTCCTGAGAAATTGGTGCTCATTTTGGACAAAATGTATCCATAGTGAAATGAATATGGGTAAAGTGGTCTAAAGAGAGATGAGCATATTGTTGTGAAAAATCCTAATGGCCCCATCAAACAGCCAAAACACATTGCTATTGTGAATCACACAATTCTCATGGAGAGCAGTGTATTTAGAAATTATAAATAATGAATAGGTTTAATGCCCATTTTTGCTACAGAGGCACCACAGGCTATGGACACTGATGATACATGAGATGAAATGATATATTGGGAAAGGATTTATTTTAAGGAAGGAATCATTCCTGGCCTAAGTTTAGGGTACCTCCCCGGCATTTGCCGTTTATGAGGACTGAGGAAAACCTGGAAAAAATCTCAGTCAGGGAGGACGATCCTGGTCGTATTCAAACCCAGACCTTCCACTCATGAGTCTGCACCTTAACAACCTCCTTGGCCACCCGTGGTGGTGAATAAGTTATGAATGTAGTACATGTAGTACATGCTTAAAATCTCAAAAAGTAAATATACATATAAACACACATAAAATTATATATAAATTCTTATATAGATAATAGCAACATTAATTTAACAAAGTAATTAGTTTGTAACAAATTATTTTTTCATGTGTCAGTAACATCCAAATGCTACCAACTGCACTTTATGATTTTGCTACCTGAATGAACTAAAAGTAGTACGATCTTGAAATTAATTACCATTAATTCTATATAAGAAAAGTAAAACATAATGTGATGTGATATCATTTCACCATAATGATATATTAATGATATATTATGATATGTTAAAGCACTAACAAAATAACAGAAAACTTTCACTTAATGTAATAAGAGTATTATTTAAACTCACCGACTTTCACTCTTTCTGAAACATATCTGACATAAGCTGTGGGATCTGCAGGAAATACAGGAGGCTTATTATTCACATCAGTTATTTCAACAGCAACAGTTGCAGTAGCTGTCTCTCGAATAGGCAACCCAGAGTCAACTGCATGAACTACAATATTATACTGAGAGCCACTACTTTCCAAATCCAGGCGTGCATCTGGAGATACTTTAATAAGTCCTGAGCTATAAAAGTTCAAAATTTGTTTAGTATAATTAATAAAAAAAAGCATACATATAAGTGACATCTTTAATAGACAATGTATGTTAATTTATAGAGAATCAATTTTTTTGGAATAATCTAGAGTATGAAATACCAATAAGCTATACACTAATTACATTTGGTTTTATGCAGTGAAGTATAAAAAATATGATATTCAGCATTGTTTGTAGTGGACATGCTATGTAGTATCACATATAGAGCCATTTAGGCTGTGAAACATATTGGATCATCCACTAATAAGTGGTGGTGATGGTGGTGGTTACAGATGCCACATCTGCAAATCTATCTGGCTAACTTTTAACATTTTAATGATTTCTTCTAAAGAAGCCTTTCATTCTTTTCACTAGTTCTCTGGGGGAAGTAGCCCAAATCTGTCACTTCCTTCATGCCTTAAAGGCTTAAACTGTAACATCAGTTTCAGCAGCCCATGCTTTTTAAAGTTAAAAATTAGACCACAGATAGGTTTATCCAAAGAACTAGAAAGTTTGGTATTGCACCATTTTTTGTTTGTCACCAATGTTCTAGAAAATATTAATTCTTGGTCCAACAGGAGACATCTCCTTGCCTTGCAATACTCACAAGAAGAGGTGATCTGAATTTCCTAGCTGCTTACAGGCAAGTGCTGCATTGGTTGCTGATAATGATCAAGATAATGACATGCTTTCTTTGTTAACTTGATGGAAGAATAAAATAATTTTGCAGTTTTATAATTAAGCTTCATTTAATTATATTATTTTCATTATAAGTCTATTTTAGTCCATTTTAGTGTTACCAATTCAATAAATATGTCTTCAATATATAATAAAACAAATGCATAAATATTACCACAGAAAGTAAATATAACATTCTAATATGTTTACGGAATGTGAGGAATGTACCTCACGAAACATGTACCAAAATTACTTTTATAAGTGTGTTTGTGAAACTTAAAGAGAGTTTTAATGTGACGACATGATTTTTAGTGTTTTACTTTAAATCAAAATAAGAATAACATTCTAAATTTGCAGGAAACAACAAAGGAGAGAGAAATCTTAATGCTATTGCATTACAAGTAATATTGAAACAAAAAGTTCATATTATTTGGTATTAAACACAATTTATTCACATAATTTTCATATCTGCACAACTTATTATTCAAATGTAATTAGTTAGTGCATTTTTTTCATTTAGGACTGAATTAATATCAAATGCATTTCCATCAACCAAACCAAAATATTATGAAGTTTTATTATAGTTTTACTAGTTTCTTTACCCCATGTTTGGAGAGTAATGCCATTTTGCTATGAACAATGAGAAGCACCAAACTTTCAGATAAAAAAAACTTCTGCTCAGACATTTAGCTCTAAGAAACAGCAACGGAAAATAGAGATAAGAAACATCTTATTGTTTACAATGAAGCTGAATTATTATTTTATGCATCTCATCCAACCATCTTTCAGTGGATCAATAATGCTGGGATTTGTTTGGTCAGCAGCCAGCTAACTATTGAGTTTATTGCTAGCAGCTAATTGACTAGAATGCATAAGACTTGTACTTTAGCATGCAGAAAGGAATCTCAGACTTACCTGCGATCAATAACAAAATTGTCTCTAGCTCCACCAGCTATAAAATATGTCAGCTGAGAATCCTGGCCATCAGGGTCAGTAGCAGTGACTTGTAGCACATCAGTGCCAGGTTCTGCATTCTCCTTGATTGTCACTGCATAACTAGCTGGGCCATTTCTTATGTTTCTGTGCCCTCGGAAAACAGGTCGTTGGTTACCTGGTACACCTACTCTTATCTGAAGGGGAACATCAGCATACAAGGGTGGAGTTCCTGCAGTGTCAAAAAAATTTGTAAGTCATTTGGCCATAGTAGTTGGCATAGTAACACTGTTATACCTCACTTACTTATTTTCAAATCCAGAGCTTACTTCAAGAACATTCATTCTCATCACCAGTTGGAGACCAACTGTAATCCTCTGGTGACAGTAGAATGATTTTATGATTTTGCTTAGATAATCCAATAGTGAAATCTGGAAGTTCATGACAGAGTTTTTTATTTTTTTGTAATAAAATTATTTCACCAAGTTCACAATTCCTCCTCCTCCTCCTCCTCCTCCTCCTCCTCCTATTCCTCTTCGTCTTCCTCCTCTTCCTCCTCCTCCCTTTCTTCCTCTTCCTCTTCCTCCTTCTTCCTCTTCCTCCTCCTCTTCCTCTTCTCCTTTTCTTCTTCTTCTTCTTCTTCTTCTTCTTCTTCTTCTTATTCTCCTCCTTCTCCTCCTCCTCCTCCTTTTCTTCTTCTTCTTCTTCTTATTCTCCTCCTTCTCCTCCTCCTCCTCCTTTTCTTCTTCTTCTTCTTCTTCTTCTTCTCCTCCTCCTTCTCCTCTTCTTTTTTTACTAAATAACATTCCTTTTTAAAATAACAATTTTGGCCCAGAAAGTGCTACAACTGCCAATTTTTCAATTTGTTGGTATTTAAAATTTCCAAAATCAATATTTGCAACACTTTTTTGGGCCAAAATTCAGGAGAGCCTAAATTACTAAACTAGGCCAAGAATGCAGCAGAATTGCATTTGTTAAAAGATTTTATTATAAAAAAACAAAAATTCTTTAATGAACTTTGAGACAGTCTAAGCAAATCATTCTATCATTGCAGAGGACAACATTTTAGTCTCTAGCTAATGATGAGAGAAAATGCAATTGAAACATGTTCTGGATTTTATACAAGTGAGACATAATAATGTTACAATGCTGACTATTATGATCAAATGATATATTGCTTCATTGTTAATAACTTCTGTTTAGCTCATTACATTTGTAATTACTAAATTAAGATTGTTAGAAATTGTAGATCTTAAAATTTCTTCTTCTACTCCATTCTCCTATTTTAATCTTTCTTTTTCTTCTTTTTGTTTCTGCTCTTTCTGAAGTAAAGCTAATCCTGCAGTAAATAATAATTAAAAATGATGAATTTAAAGTTAATAAAATAAATTATGTTCTAACATAAAAATTCTTGCTTAGGTATCTGTATTTCTACATTAGTTAAACTCCTTTGTTCTATTCTGTAATTCAAGGTTTAAGCAGTGACATTAATAGCCAGCATTTAAAGATTACAGATTGATTAGTATTAATTATTTATTTAGGGACTAATGAAATTCATTTGTGTGTAACATTATTCTAATATAATTCTTCTGTAAAAGAGCAAAATACAAGAAAGATTAGTAAGTAAGCCAATTTAATATAAAAACATCTAAATATAGGATCATTAGAGTCTCCATGCTCTCCTTCACATATGATAACCCTGCAGAGAGAGAAAATATCAATTGTTATTTATATTAGTATTATTATTATTTTCACAAACCTGCATCTGTTGCACGAATTGTAAGTTCATACTGGCCTCGAGGTGTATCTGAAGAATTCACTGGAGCATTGATTTTCACTTCTCCACTAACTGGCTCAACAAAAAATATATCACGATCAACATTTGAAGATAAAATACTATAAAATATTTTTCTTCCTCCTTGATCTGGACCATCTGCATCTGTAGCCTATAATCAATAATAATTTTTAATATAAAAATTATTCCATTCTGGTGACAGAGCAAAAGATTGATAGTTAATGTGTGTATCACAACAATAAATATTTTAATACAAAAATTTAAAAAAGGATTAAGTCAAGCATAATTGTATTATTATATTATGTTGTAAGTTCAATACAATACCTAATACAGTGTTCATTACTGACTGAAAGAGTGACTAATTCATGTTACAAACCCTGACAAATAACTGTGGCTGAAAGCTTGATGCACCATCTCTCACAATGCGATTATATTCTTTCTGCTCAAATACTGGAGGATTATCATTTACATCTTCTACTTCAACAAAGACATTGACTGTTGATATTCTGCCTCCTCCATCCATGGCTTCAAATGTGAGAGAGTATGATTTCTGAGTTTCATAATCCAACCCTGTAAGTTATATAAAAATATATAGGAGAATATAATTTAAGTTAATAAACCACATGCAAAATTCTGATTAAGGTGATATTAGATATATTAACACTTAGAATACAAAAGCATTAAAAGAGAAAAATGGACAGCCTGCCACATAATTATCACACTAAATTATATGATGAATTGTAATGTTTCATAATATTTTATTGTGTCTCTCTATTTGTTATATTCATAAACTTGTATATATTTATGATATCCTGATGAGGCTATGCGTAAATTCCAATGGCTAATAATAAATCTAATCTTATCTAATCTAATCATATGCATTTGAGAGGCAATTTAAAAGGGTGGAACACAAAGCATCTATTGTTTATCTGTTTTACTGTACTCATAATATTTATTTTCTAACTTAAAATAATCAGAATTTTTTAAGGTTAACTTCCAGTATAAAATGTTATTTTCAATATAATGGCACAAAATTAAAATACTAGTACACCATTGGCAAGTTTCCAGGTGAAGTGAATTCTTTACCTAAATTTTTAAACTACTTTTGAAATTAAATTAAATATTTTTATTTTGTCATAATTATGCTTAAAAATATTATACATATCTGGTAAAGCATAAACCAGCATTTCATTTTCCCTTTGTCGCTCAATCCCAGGCCTCTCACTCATTCTCTTTCTATATATCTGTCTCTTTCTCATCCTTCAGCCAAAATGACTTCTGGTTTCCATGAAATAGCTCGTATTTCCCCAGATCCAAACAGAAATATTATGCCAGTTGCCATAGCAATGCACTGCTGTCACTTCCAGATGAAGAGCTTATGGTATGTCTCTTACCACAGATCCTTGGAATATTTCTTTACTTGCTCTAATACAGTAACCTTAGAAGGCGAGGGAGTGAATTTACTTTTCATTGAGTCTTTGCTTAAGAAAGAGTAAATGCTAATTTTGTTCTTATAGTATTTTATTTTTATTTTGTTTTTTGTTTGTTTTTTAACAAGCACTAATAATTGCAGAATGGGACAATTGAATATTAATGGTTCTCTTTTATATTTGCTATGTCATCGAGAGAATGGTTTCCATAATAAATTGTATACCACAACATTTTCTGAATCATTCAAAAATATTTAATATACAAATTAAAAATGAATTGGAAATCACCAACCATAAAAGTCAGGACAGTCTTATCGGTTGCATGTTAAAAACAATTAGCATAAAGAATACTGATGGTTATGTGGTAGCATTTTTCTGCAAAAAACTTCCTGCCGAACCTATCTTTTGTTAGGAGTGAAGAAATATGCTTGGAATAAAGCAGAATTTGGAGACAGGTCTCTTTTATCTTCACTCAAGCTTTTTGGAACATTTAAAGAACGTATTTTCAATTTAAAAGGAATTGAAAAAAATTTGAACTCAATTTGCAATGTGTTACGACAATCATTTGTATTAAGCATCTCTGGTGGAGGTTTAATGAACTTTTGTATTAGTACATTTGTACATTGTATTTGTATTAGTACATCACATCGACCAGGAACTGATGATAGGAGCGATGGCTCCCGAAACTAGTCTTCCATTTTATTTAATTTTAGTGGTGTGTATGTTACAATTTTGACTCAATTTTTTTAAAATGTTACTATTTGATTTATTAGAAATATACTAGAACTATTCAATTATTGTAATAAATTGATAGGATTTGTTACAACGATGCAAATGTGATGTATGGAAATTTAAGTGGCTTAAGAGAATAAATTAAAATAAGAAGTCTTCAAGCTATTTTCTTACATTTCTTAGCACATTGATTGCATTTAGTTTTATTACAAAGTTGTAAAATATTTCAAATTGTAGAATTTTTAGGTGTAAAATTTCATCTTTCTTTCACAATTCCAGTACACTGATCTCCTCAATTTGATAATTGAAAGTGAATCCCTCATCTGTGGAAACAAGGTGGACATCAAACTTAAAAGTTGTCAGCAATAGTAGAAAATTGAGAGGGTCTGGAAGAAGCTTATCAGGACATAATAAATAAAAAAATCCTGAACCTGACAATTTATCCATTCATGAATACAGAGGTTTCTTGCATGACATGGCTTTGAATTTCGTTTTTTGGTGCTGGTTTTTGTGATATATCCAATTTAACCAATGTTATGTACGATGTACTACAAAAGAAAAGTTTGTAATAAATTACTGTGTTGCTAAAATTGGACGTACTTGTGAATTGATAAACAGTAAAGTAAGTGAAAAGTATTGTACCAAAATATTTTGTGAAAATGAAAAAATATTCTAACCATAAAAGAAAACATGTACAATTATCTGATGAGAATTTTTTTCCTGATGTACAAGTCAATGTTTTAAGAAATAATTGATAATATTCTGTCCCTAATCAATATTAGATTTAAAGATTTGAACATTTCTAACTCTGGCAGAGAGTATAAAATTCAAAGAGTATCCTAGAGAATTTCCTTAACGTGCTCTGCAGAACTTGACTGAATGCTATGCATTCATAATTATGAAACCTATATGTCTGGAAAATGAACTTAACATTTTTTATGGTAATACCAATTACACTTGGGTTAATATTGTAAAGATTTTGTTACTTTTGTGATGATGTGACACTCATCAAGACATATTCACGATAAAAACATATTTAAAAACACAATTTTCCTAGACCATTTGTCATCCCTGGTGTATTTTTTCCACTCATATAAATATTTTTTGCAAGCTATGGGAAAGTCAACTTTTAAGTGATATAATTGACAGATTTAAAGCTCTGAATCAACCTAATCTACATGAAATAAGGTAAGGTAAAATTTTAATTAGTATCTAATATCACAAGTAACACTTCGCTTGTTTTCAAAATTATGAGCAACAGCTACAATTCAATATTCTCTTAGCTATAATACTAATAATGTAATAGGAAGAACTCATCATACTTTCAATAACTCTGATGTATTTTAAAGGAGCCTGCATATGGCCAAAGGTGTTCCTTGGTGATAATTAATAACATATGTTACAAATTTGAAAGTCTGCGCAAAAGACCTGCAAGAATGCACTATGCTTTTAAGTGCACAGTTTTTAGCTTGCTATCTTGAGTTAGAAGATTTTGTTAGAGATAGCTATCATTAAATTTAATTCATTTCAAGATTTTCACAATTAAAATATGGTTTGCAATACCTTCAATTTTGATGATACATATACACACAAAGGCATTATCAGCAACTACTGTTACTAGTATTGTTTCTACCTACTTTGGAAAATCAATAAATGTTTTCAATTATATGATTGGCTTCACTGTGAATGTTCCAATTAACAATTTTAGTTAAATGTAATTAATCTTCAAATTAAGAAATGCAACTAATTAAAGAATTATACTACTAAGAAGCAGTGCTGCAATGGCTGCAGGGCAAAAATATACAACACTGATTAAATAGATTATAAATATCCAATTAGCTACATACCAGTGCGTGAACTGGCCACATAAAGTCCACCATACTTTGGATTAGTGTAGAATTTTTCTGCTCCAAAGCCTTTAATTGAGTAGGTCAATTTTGCAAATTCTTCACTGTCCACATCTGAAGCACTTATGTTGGAAATTAATGTATCAGGTAGCACATTTTCTTTTACGTGAACATGGTAAGAAGACTCTGGAAAAACTGGGGAGTTGTCATTTGCATCTAATAAGGTGATGGTTACCCTTGCACTGCCTGCTTCAACATCAATACCCTGAAAATACAAGAGCCAGCTGATAAATACTACAGGGAAATTGCCCATTTTGATATTAAGTTACAAGATTTCATATAATGTATGTCAATCAGATAGAAAGTTTATATTTAATGCACAAGAATTAATTAAAACTCTATAATAGTGTCTTTATAGTAATGCCTATAAACAAATAACATGTACTGAAATGCAACCAACTTGATAGCAACAAATAAATGAAAAATAAATTGGAACCCAAGCAAAAAATGATAAAAATTAGCAACCCCAATGGCTACTAGCAACCAACTAACCAACCATACCAACATGGGTTTTAAAAGGCCTAAAGTATTAAGCTTTTTTTTTTTTTTTTTTAATATTAATCTTAGACTATATGGCAAATAGCCAGGGTCCATTCAGCCTTGTGAGGGCTAATGGATAGCTACTTGACTCAGGAAGTCTGAAAATCTGAACTTAAGGTTGTCTGAGATGCCAATATGCTACCACTAACACTTCAGTCACATCCTCTATAACAACATGTGGCTTGGCAGTCCTTGATTCTTAACAACTGTGTGCTCTGGATTATTTATATACAGCAAATTAGAAGTAAAATTATTGAACATGTCAGTAATTTAAAAAATCTCAATATCTACTTATGTAGTATGATTTCCTATATAGGTTTCAGAACAGCCTTTACTACTGAGAATTGTACCACTGAACACAGCATGCACTGGGCCAAAGTCATGCCAGTTACTTGTCATAACAACAGATGGTTTTCATGCTGATGGCTATAAATGTGCAATCAGTTATAATATGCTATTATGTGAACAGGTACTATTTCTGTCTTTGAATTATTGAAACACTGTTTAAGGTTCAGAGATAAGTGAAATTCAAAATCTGTATTATTACAAACTATTGATGTTACATTAACCCATTTGAGTCATATGATGAGCTGTGGTCACAGAATCTTTTCAGGTTTTTAAATCACATGACAAGCTGAGGTTGCATTATTGCACTGTTTTATAGAGAGACATGTATTACTGTTGTTTGAACAGAGATATCGCTTATACTAACATTGAAAACAGTAAAATAGCAAAGATACATGTGATCTGAATCTCATCATTTTTTGATAAGTAGTGAAGGAGTATAAAGATGTTCTTCTTTTTCTCTCCAAACAAAAAACAGCTGACCCAAAGTTTAGGAAAGCTCCAGAGGAAGAAAGGGGGAAGAGATAACAAAACTTTCATATCAGAAAGGGGTGCATGCAGATTTACAAGACCAAGTAATGGCTCTGTTTTCTCTGTGTTAGAATAGCAAGAGGTACAGAAAAATATTTATCTTTCTTTTAGATATTTTCATGTTCAGTACTTACATCATTCATTACAAACTCATAAAGGAGGGGGAATAAAATCCTATTCTGACCAGAGAAAACAATGAGCAAGAGAGGCATGAGTTTGAAAAAATTCCTGAGTACAGTTTTTAATGTTTAACTTCCACCAGCTCTACACTTTTGCGTCTGCAAGGAAAAGTTAGACTTTTTTCCAATGCATAGCCCTTTAATCAATAAAAAGAAAAAAAGTAACTTAAAGATGTGTGACAGGCTATAGGAGGAGGGAAAAGTGAAAATACATAGTAGTGCAAAAAAATATACAGTTACTTTCCATTTACCAGACTGCTTCAAGGTGTGCAATAAAATCAAAATACTAGATGTACATAAATGGTGACTTCATAATGTTCTTGTTTTGCATATAAAATGTGACTTATCAATTTTCACTATTTTATTTTTTATCAAAAGGCTTGTATATGAACATGCTTTCCACAATCCTCTGCACCGCCATGGGTGGCTGAGGTCGTCAAGGCGCAGTCATGAGGGGAGGTCTGGAGTTCAAATCCTGCCAGGTTTTTTCAGGTTTTCCTCAGTCCTCATAAATGGCAAATGTCGGAGAGCTACCCTAAACTTAGGCATGGAATGTAACCTTCCTTAAAAAATCCTTTCTCAATATATCATTTCATGTATCATCAGTGTCCACCACCTGTGATGCCTCAGTAGTAAAAACGGTCATTAAACAATATTAAAAAAAATCCTCTGAAACCATTTAAACCTGATTTCTGTGACCTACTAGGGGTTTTTAAATATAATGCAAATGGATTAATTAGTGTATTACTACAGTAAATTTTACTGCATTTAAAGGTTACAATTTTTATATTTTGAACTCATGGACTACATTACGTTAGATGATGATGGTAAAGATAGGAATGAGGCTGATGATGGAGCAATGAATGAATGGCAGAGAAAAATGGAAAACCAGAAAAAGGCCACCAGACATTGCTTCATGTCCCACGAATCCCAATTGCAGCCATTGGGATCAAATTTTGATGAGAGGTGAGTTGTCTAACCATTCAGCCACAGTGCCATCTTATAAAAAAATATACCTTATAGGAATAATCTCCCATACTGTAGAGAAACTTGAAAATGTTAATGCAGGAATTATAAGAAATAGTGCTGTGAGTGAATGCAAATTTTATTAAAAGAGGTAAGAAATGTGATTGCAGATGGTATTACTTCAAACAACTCCTATTAACTCCTGTAACTGGCTAGAAATGCAAAAGCAAATTATCCTACAATAGATCCAGAAACCCTGGCCCCATACAGCTTGCATTTGCTGCAGATACATAGCCCCCAGTATGATGTAATTGCTTAGACTTTATTTACCATTAACATCTTATAATGAGAACTTAGGATTTTAGGATTACAATTTTGTACTATTCAAAACTGAGAACCTAGTTACCAAATTCCTTAGATTAAGGAAAAATGCAGAAGAGCTTAAAACTTGAAAGGTTGTTTATACAGGATTAGAATTTTGTGCCTTCTGCATTTTCCACTGATTTGAAGAACCGAATTGTGTCATGAAGGTGACAATTTACTGCAAGTTCTAAAAGAAAATGGGGAAAAATAAGCATCTTGAAATATTAATTTAAAAACCAAAAATGGAGTGGTATGCTTACCTATGGATGGCACCCTTTGTTATATAATGTTTTAAGTATTTTTTCTATAGATATCTTAAATTACAATATGAATTATGATATGCACCTAACACAATGAAAGTAATTATACATATTTTATTATTATAGAAGTTATGCAGAACAAGTAGAAAGTTATCAATTGTTATAAAATAAATAGTTTTAATTGACTGCAAGATAATATTGAATTATACTGCTGTATTTTGATACACCAAAAATGTATAACTACTTTATTATAGTACTTATGTACTTATATTGCTTTTTGTAAGAATTGCATCTCTTCAGTATCCGAAAAAGAAGACTGGCAGCACAGAAAAGACTCGGGTACTGCAAAGTTACTATAAAACTTTATAACTTTACCAAAATATAATTATATCTGATAATAAAAATACCACTTTTTGAATTCCAAAATAGTTCAACATATTGCTTTAAGATAAGAAAAAAATATATATATAATGTAGTTAGATTTTAATTCATAATTCTTATTTACTGTAAAATCTTTTAGATAAAGTTATCTTATAATATGCTGTTCTGTGGAAGAGAATTTATAGTCTCATTTTAATGAAACAGCTAAGGTGTTAATTCAAAATTTTATTGAGAAGAGAGTAGTCATATTAAGCAAAATTATCTTTTGGTCATTGCTTGCATTTATCTAAAAACTACTCACAGATTCTCCTTTCACTATAGCCACCACATCAAAAATAATTGTTCGATGAGCAGGATCTTGCACATCATAATCCAATCCATTTACATTTGCTACTCTGACTACAACTGGAGTACGCCCAGTTGCTGATGCTGGATGTACAGTGAAGAGCCCTGCAGAATTCTGTACATCACGAAGTGTTAATTTATATCGAGCATTTTCTCCAACATCACTGTCATTAACAACCATGTTGAGACCAGGCAAGGGGGTATCAACTCCTGCAGAAAATTACTGGATTAAGTTAAACTGCTTTTTATTAATCAAGCTTTCAACATGTAACTCATCTACTAATATGGTACGGTTAGGTACAAGAGGTGGGATGATAATTGGTTAGCCTAACAATGAAATATTGATTTATGTTTTCAAAATGGATTTTATTTTTCAACATAGTGCCCAGACAGTGCAATACATAAACATTGGTTTTATATTTTCAAAGTGGATTTTACTTTTCAACATAGTCCCCTGACAGTGCAATACATTTTTCTAACAACTTTCCAATGCTTTGATTCCATCACAAAAGGTGCTTTCTTCAAGGTTGTCCAGTTTTAAACATATAAAAAATGAGTTTTCTTTCAACAAAAACTAACAAAAAATAAGTTAAAATACGACTTATATTTTTAATGCTGCTAATTAAAAAATCAAAATTTTGAAATGTGGGGGGGAACCCGCAGCAATCACTGCCTCCTATGTGAAAGCTAATTATTTATCATCCCACCACATACTTCTTCTCCTTGAAGCTTTATATATTTTACATATGGCTTACCTATATCTTCTGAAACACTGATATGAAAATTATCTTCATTAAATGTAGGGATCTGATCATCTATATCTGTGATAACTATAGTAACTGGAGATGTGGTGGTGTCTCCAGGAAGTTCATTATTAATCAATTCAGTTGCCTGAAATGAAATTAATAAAAGTATAATTACATACATTAGTTACAAGTTTAATCATATGTGAGTCTCATAGATGACAGCTAATCAAAAAATGTACATCAAAGCATGTAGAATGATTTGTTCATAAACTTCCATAAAACCTACTATAACAAGTATATGCAAAATTCATTCAATAAAATTGAAAAATGTTCATATGAGATTTTAGAATTAGAAACAGTAACATATTTGCTGACAAAACAATACAAAAAAAAAATACAAATAGAAAAATTAAAGAAATCAGGAACTAGTACCAAAATAATCTACTGCAGCATTTTACAGTTAAATTTTTTCATTTCCAGTAACCTTAAATTGATTTAATTTTTTTTAAATTCAAAGAACACTTTGCATATGGTGTAGACTGACAATAATCTTATATCTAAAAGTTTCTGTGGATCTATATATTATTCCTGCATTTCTATATGCACAGAACCCATTATAAATCGCATTAATAATGAAAACTTAGTAATAAAAATTAGTATAAAACTTACTTTTATAGAGAAAACATAAATGCCACCATTTTGGAGAATTACTGGATGTTCCCTGTCAATGGGGGTGCTAGATGTCACCAAGTCAGCTGCAGTTGCTCTTGGTCTCCTTGATATGCCTTGTTCATCATGAAGGGCTAGCGAGAAATATCCAAGAATATCACCCTCAATGCTAAGCATTACATTCCTTGGATCACCAAGATCACCATCTTTGGCTTGAATGTTCATTATGGATGTGCCCTGCATTTTAAGGATCATAATTACAAATAAAAATAATAATCGATAATTGGAAATATTATTTCTTTTGTTAGGGAAACAATGAACTGATAAATGAGAATATTCCATAATAGCTCATGCTGAATCTTTGTGTAAAAATTAAAATTTGGATTAAGTCAATCTACAGCACTTTGATGGAAAAACACTGAAAAAATTAGTATGAAATAACTTAATATTAAAATTTTTAAAAGACTGAAGTTTTAATTCTCTATAATGTGAGAAACAACTTATAAAGAAAAGTTACAAAAATTATTGTCATTTAATTGTAAAAATTAAAAAAGTTTCATTATAAAAATTATGATGTAGTGATAAATAGATGTGTAAAAAGCATCCAATTGTTGAAGCTTAGCTTTCTAGGTATACTTTACATCCAAAGAGTGAAACACTTTTAATTTGTAAGCCAACCAGTATTGTCATATGAGAAAATGTAATTTTAAAAATTTATTTTCATTAGGGATTTGAAACTTTTAGATCATTTCTATAACAGCGATATTTACTGACAAAAGTTTGAATATGTACATATATATTATATTCATATATATATATATTATAAATAAAAAATAATGTAACACTATTAACAATGCAACTAAAATGACAATAACTAGAAAAGTAGAGAAGGATAAAACACCAAGAAGAAGTCACAGATTAGTAATCGCTATATTTCACAGTGCTTGAGTTCTTCTATGGCAAGAAGACAAGTGAAAGTGATAAAAATAAATATTGAATATTGAAAATTATGCATGGAAGCAGATGAAACAAGTAACAACAGTGTGTGAGAGGAAGGAAAAAAATTAATATGTAAGATTTAAACCGGATGGTATACACATTTCATGTAAAAATATAGCTGCCATTTCTGTATCTCTGAGTAAACTTTCAGAGCTATGAGTAGGTAATGCATCAATAAGCGTTAAATTAAAAGCATCATCTAAATTCTTACAGTGAGATAAGGCATGTTGGGCAACCAGCAAGGGAGACTTGGTTTTAACAGAATGTCTATGATTGTTCATAGGGAGCAAAAAAACAGTAGAAGCTAAACCAATATAAAATAAATATTGTACTTTCGACGCTGTTGACAATGGAGTGGTAATATAACCTAAACTTAGGTATTCATTTTTTACACTAAACTCCACTTACTTAGGTAAAAGTAAGACGCGTTTCGGGAGAATCTCTGTGAGCAACTGAAGATGGGAGAGATTCTCCCAAAACGCATCTTACTTTTATGTAAGTAAGTGGAGTTTAGTATAAAAAATGAATACCTAAGTTTAGGCAATATAAAATACTTTGTAAAGCTTACAAAATAATATATACACCACATTCTTACAAGTAGTAAATGAAGAAATTTTAAATTCTCTGGATAAATTATGGCTGCAGAATGAATGCCATAACATAATTAGCACACAGGCTTTACATTTAGGGCATTGGCAAGGATATGAGCCTACAACAAGATAAGATAAATTCGAAGGAGATAGGTTTTGAAGAAATATACTTTTAGGGTTAAGGGTTGATCTGAAAGTAAGGCTGGGTACAAATTTAGAAAAATTACTTACAGATGAATGCATTAATAAAGTACAGTGACATTCTTTCAAAATAGTCTGATGCTTTTAGTTCCAGGCACATAAGTAACAAGGTTAATGAAGTTCTTATTAGAAGCTTTAGCTTCTGTGACTTTTTCTTAGTGTTTTATCCTTTCCTGCTTTTCTAGTTATTGTTATTTCATATATAAGATACATTAAACGTGTACACAAGCGGTCACTAGAAACATTTTGAGATAGTAACTATATGAAAATCAGCACTATTGCATTTTTTCAAAATACTCTCCCACACACTCTTTATACATTGCATTTGCTACTGTTAATTTGGACTCTTCTTCATAGGCAACTATATCTTCTTCCATGGTTAAATATTGATATCCAAATTTTAAATAGGAGAAGATCACATACGTGTTGTCAAATTCAGACCAGATGCATCAATCATTTCAAATATGTTTACTCAAGAAATGAAATTATAATATATGTCTAAGGCTTTCACAGCCGACATTCATATTATAATATTTTAAAACTTCCAAACTGTTGTGCTGTGGTCTTGAGTTTGCTTGAACTGACAATGCTTACTGCAGCTGTCAGCAAAGGCAGTGGCTTACTAGCAAACCTAAGACCATTGCACAATGGATTGAAAATTTTAAAATTTGATAATAGAAATGAAATTATTCAATTAGTTTTACATATACTCATATCAGTAGAGACATTATCATATATGCTTTGATCAACTATTCTCAAAATTTTAGCTTTATATTCAACCATATGATAATAATGTTGGGATTTGGCTAACAGCTGACTGGCCATTGTACATCAGATCAAGCAGATCTGGCAGGTTGTTGTTGCTGCTGATTTATTTTATTTATGGATGCTCTTAAACAGCTTTGGTCATTAGTATCCCATTCAATTCAGAGTGTGAAAAAACCAATAAATTTTGCTAAAAGACCTCTTTCAGGCTTGAAGTTCTTTTACATGACATAAATCTATGGCATGGCACTCACGGCTTACTTCCCTTCTAAAGGAAGCCATACTTAAGATTTTTATGCCAGAAAAGATCCATCAACCCTGGCCTGGATTGAACTCATGATCTTGGGTCTACAGGGCAAGTATAGTTACCACTAGGCTAAGGACCAACCTAGCAGTTGACTGAAATTTATAGTAGATGTACTCTGTACACCACTTTGGAATAAGTACTGCTGGTTTTCCAGCATAGTAAGTAGCCACACATTTGCTTGCTGAAAAATGAACACTTTTTTCCCTCCCAAACTCTTTAATCTATCTTTATCAGAAGCTATTAAATTTGGAAAACCAAGACTGGTATTTGATTTCAGGGTCAAACTGGGAAATCCAGATCTGCACCAATTTACCTAGAGTTGTTTTTGCTCATTTATTTTTTCTCCGTCTTAAATAAGATTCATGGATGAACACTCAGAAAATTAATCCCTAAATATATTTCATTGCACCTATATGTTAATTTTATTACTGTCCCCATGACATCCAGTTATTAATATTGATAGTCTGATACTTTTCTTCTAAACTTTAAAAGGGTATTTTGTCTGTTAAATTTAGCAAACTTCCAGAAAGCTCTAGCACAACAGAAAGGTTCCAAATATTTATGTGCAATTGCAACAATTGTGGCTAGTTTAACTTGATCAGACAATATTGTTCCTTGAAAATGTTCCCTCTCAACCTGCATTTTACGCTAATGACACATGCTGACAGAGCCTCTGCTCAGAATAGATCAAATTTCCTGCAGCTGCCACTGTGGCATGCAAGGAGAGAATTTTTAATTAGTCTAATTGGTTTATGATGAACTAGTCTGCACATTCTTAGTAATGTTCCATACTAAGGCACTAAGGAGGTCTGGAATAGGGTCCACCAGCCTCTTGAGGACAACTTGGGGTTTCATATACAGGTAGCATCCTTTGATCAAGAAAGCCCTGTAGTCAATGCATAGTGGGATGTCAAAGGCTGATCACATGTCTCCCTGCAACATTGATATCTGTTTGTGTTGAAATGTGGAGTTGGAGGTTGGAATGGTTGCTGAAGTTGGCCTACAACAAGAGGAAGGATTTTTTTTATTATTATTTTTTTTTTTAATTTATGGATGCTCTTTAACATCTCAGATCATCAGAGTCATATTCTATTCAGGGCGTGAAATATCCAACAAATTTTGCTCACAGGCCTCTGCTTTCAGGCTAGAGGTTCTTTTTTGTGCTGTAAATGTACGATATGGGACCCACAGCTTTAGTTCCCTTCAGAAGGAAGCTGTACTTAGGATTTTTACGCTCAAAAAAATTCACCAACCCCGGTTTGAACCTATGATCTTGGGTTTAGAGGGCAAGTATAATTACCACTATACCATCAAGAGGAAAGAAATTGTTTCCAGATTACTGTGACTTAAACCTAGTCTATTGGTTCCTATATAGATAAGAGATTGTTAGGAGCATGGCAGAAAGTAAAACAATTGTTATATTCATCTGAGCAGGATTGGTATGGGTCATCAAAAGAGATGTGCCTTGTACCCTGTTCAATCACCACCATTCAGAGTTAAAAGCAATCATACTTTAATGAAAGAATAAGAAGTAACAACTTAAGTTAGAGTGAAAAGGGCTAATCTCATCTCATATAACTTGACATTTGTATGTGAAACTTGAAAATAGATCATAGTGCACTTACAGGAGCTGTGCCTTCTGCAACTGTTGCAGAATATGGAACATTTACAAATATAGGTGGTTGATCCTGGACATCCATTACATCAATGACAACATTTGCAAGTGTTGTGAGACGAGCTGAAACATTAGAAGCCATATCTGTTGCCCTCAGAGTAAGGCTATATCCAGAACGATGTTCATAATCCAGTGGTTGCAATAGAGTAATGGCTCCTTCATACTCTCCTTCATTGACCTGTATCAAGAAAGGTTTCATTATAAAAACTACCATTCTAATATAAACCTACCATTTCTAATATAAACTCAACTTTTTCTTAAATCTTTTGAGATTCAAAAACGTGTATTAGCCAGTTAAAAGAAACACACCAACTTCTTAATTTTCTGCGTTTTCTATTGGTAACTATACTTTGATCATTCTTTCTTACTTACTTTCTCTGAAGAGACACCAAATATGGAGCAAACATCCTCACTGTCTCTATCTGTAACACAGCTCAGCTTAATGTCAGCATTTACACCTCCATCTTTATCTGTAATTGATATGCTGTTGAATAGTACAGTGCCAACTTGAGTTGTTTCAAGAACAGTAAATGAATATGGACGTCCATGGAATACAGGAGCATTGTCATTAGAATCTAGAATTTGTATTTCTCGACGTAGTGACACTGTATTAGGCTCTGTTGCACCAATACCTTCATCTGTAAATATTCACACATTTATTACACACACATAATTAAATTAAAAGCTGTAACAAAAATTGTACTACACCATAAATTCTAGGTTTAACTGGATGAGGATATTATCACAATTAGATTTATTTCTAATCCATTGATCTAACAAGGAGATATGGGATTCATCAAACATTTATAAAAAATAAGTGGTTACAAGGTATTCCCAAATAAATTAACTATAACATTACTTAAAATATTCAGCTATATAAATGGTACATTACCAGTGCATTAGACAGCTGGCTAAACTTTTGTAGATGTACAGTTTCTTGGTTATTTGGACTTCACTTATATTTCATATAAGTTGATCCTTTGTTCTCAGTTATACATAATGATGAAGTCAGCCCTGTTTCTTCTATTTTCATTCTCACTCTTCCAACAGACTCAGAATTGTTAGATTGATAATGACCATATTCAAAACTTGCTTACAAACTATACATTATACATTCTGTCTCATAAGCTTATCTGCTGTTTAACCAGGAGCACTGCACAGTAATATTAGGTAACTGTGAGCTAGAGTTCAGATTATTAAACAAAGAAAGAAAATTAGAGAGCAGTGTTTATAATTTTGGATTATTACTTTTTCCAAAAGTTGCCTTATCTACTTTGTAATATTTTGAAAAAGAGGATAGGAATAAATTAGTTAATTTCTTTTTAATATGAAAAAGTTTAAGGCACGTAATTTATAACCAGGATTGTGAACATCAGAGATTTTATGAGATATGGTTTTCAAAATCAATGAGTGATAAAACAATCTTACAAAAACACCAACAATAAAATAATTTTTATGAAAAATTTTAAGATATAAAAAAAATGTTTAAATAGTTTTATAATTGGACATGTTATTACTTGAATATATTAACATAAATACTGACATTGGTCCTTCAAATGCTTCTAAAAAATCCTCTCAACAAATTTAACATTTTGGAGATATGTAAATGTGCAAACCTGTAATGCTAATGATGACTTCTAGCAGATCCATATCTTCTCTGTCTAGTGGTTTGAGCAAAGTAACAATACCAGAAGTTCTATCCACTTTGAAATGTTCGCCACTAATACTGTAATGAACACTGGAACCTTCAGGGTCTGATCCTCGCAGGCGATACACTGGTGAATCAACTGGAGTATCTTCTGGTAATGTGAATCTTGCCATGTCCCCTCCTGCAAGGAAATGTGGAGGAAGATTCATCTGGGAATGCACCATCCCCAATAAAGCCACCAACAAGATTAGTAGTTGCATGCTTCTCTCCATGTTCAATACTGCAATAAGTCATGTTCAAAAACATAATTATAAAGATGTAGCTAAAAAGTTGCTGTTGTTTCCTGAAAATAGCATGCTGTTTTAAAAAGTGTCTATTGAGCACAAATTTCAATGAATTCTACATGGACACAAAGAAAGTACTGAGTCACTAGTTTTTACCATTCAACATAAATGTTATTTTGTGACTTTTGCAGGAATTTTTTAGTATATAAAGGCATATTAAGTTCACAAGATCATTTGCATATTCACTTATTAGCATAAAAAAAACAGCAACCTAATACATTGCTACATTTGGAAAATGTAAAGTATCTAATATTATTTTTCAAAAACTTGAACAATTAGAAGAATAACTAAAACTGTTAATTGAAACATTGCACAGTGAAGCTAATCATATATTAAGATCATTGTGTGATTGAGTCGAACCAACACTCTTTTGTTCCACTTGTTTAAATATGTGGAACTATTTTCACAAACCCTTTGTTTGCATCGTCAGCCTCTTTGTCGACTAGAGGATAAACTGTGTGAGAATGTGTAATCTGCTATGGGGGAGGTGTGATGAACTTGAAGTTTATGTTTTCATCACTAGAATTGTCAAAGTTCATTAAACTATCTTTGTACTTGTAAATGTACATTTTCTCCCATGTTGCTAATTCCGTAGGTCTTTGCACTGATTTTTATAATTTTTTTTTTCAGTATGTCGCGGTTTTCTGTCCAGAAATGCGATGCCACTGCTGATTTATCCAAATGCTTGTATTTTGTGTCTGAAATGTTCTTTTAACTGTGTGCCCATGTCTCCTTTTGTTTTTCCAAAGTAGATTTTTTCACACACTACACAACTTATTTTATAAATATCTGCTTTTTTCTTTGTTGATTACTGTCATTAACAATATTAATAAGGAGATTTTAAACACTAAATCTGTTTACAGGTGCTTTTTTTAAGATTATTCTGAAATTTTTATAGCCCATGGATGAGTATGCAAATGTTTTAAAAATTACCTCATCTTTTTGTTGAAAGTGTTGTGGTTTCTTTAATAAGTTTTTGCCTGTCGAATTCTGTGCTTTTTGTGTATTAGTTCTTTGTTATAACTATTTTTAACCGCTGTTCTTTCTATTTGTTTGTATTCTTTAAGGTATTTTTCCTTGCTAATTTTGAGGTTAACTAGCCGATGTGTTAAGTTGTTGATAACTAACTGCATGTTTGTGTACTGTAGGGTTAAAACAGTAAGCTTTGATGTGATTGTCTGCATGTGTATTCTTTCTGTATATTCCAAATTCCGGATTTTCTTGACGTTTCAGTATTTTTATGTCCAAGAAAGGTAACATGTTATCTTTTTTTAGTTTGTACGTGAGTGAAATGTTTTTATCTTGTAAATTCAGAAATTTTATGGTGCCATTAATGAGTACTTTGTTGACTATGGCAAATATATCGTCGACATATCTGTATCATATTTCAAATATGTGTGGGAAAGCAAAGTTGATGTGCTTTTCAAATTTGCTCATGAAGAGCTAAAAATGGAAACAAGTAATATTTAAACAAGTAAGTGGAGCAAAAGAGTGTTATTTCGACTCATTTACACAATGATCTTAAATATGAAGAATATTTGAAAAACTGATTGTTGCTTTACTTTGAAGGAAATTGTGTTTAATTTACACCAGCTCTTTGAAAGTTTACTTACTGTGTATAACCTATCAATTTAGTAGAATAAAATGCTACATTAAAGAACTTAAAAGCATTATAATAAAGCTACGATTTAAAAAAAATGATATAAATATTAGGTAAAATGACTAGTGAGTTCTATTAATATTTTTCATTTAATTCAGTGAAGGAAATTCTCCTACTCAAAGTGCTGAATTAAGCTATCTAAAAAAATTCCATTATTCTGTAGGCAAGTTTTTGAGGTTAGTGTAGTTCATAATACAATACTAAGTGCCATTTGCACTGCCAAGTTCATAAATACAAACTAAATTATACTTGTAAAATTCCTAGAAACAGGTGTAATTGCACAATAAGATTTAAAAAATAGCACCAGGAGAGATACTAAGATAAAAGTATATGAAATAATGGGTGTGCTCTTATTAAACACTATGAGAAATAGAAACAATGGAAGTTAGATTTACTGGCATCAACACATGGAGTGCCTAAGGAGAATAAAACCAGAAAACTTCTAACTCTCGCAACTTATTTTATTTCATAAAGTTTTGTTTACACATTCAGCTAAAGCTAGAAACCAGTGACCCTTAACTTGTCAAAATAAAACTTAATTATCACATAAACTAAAAATGGAAAAATATGGAGAATAAAATTTTAAAATTAATTAATTGATAACAAAAAGAAACTGCATTTATAATACTAAACCTTAACTTAAAGATTCATGAATTTTATTAAAAAAATTAAAATGGGCTTGATATAGATACTAACATACATATTAATCTCTTCAAGGTATTCTTTAACTGAATAAAATACCCTTTGCAACAGTCGTTTTGTATTTTCATTTTAAACACATGATATTTAATGTTGGTAATTTTACATACTCTAATACTCGTGTATTTTATGCTGTGTCGTGATAGAGTTAGGTGTAAGAGTAGAAATGAAACATTTAATTATTTCTAGTATTGTGATAATATGTCCGTTAGTGTTTTATTGCTCAAAATGTGCACGCACAGGTGTTGAGTGCTCTAGCAACTTTACTGATGGAATGTTAATATTATTAATTCCCTAAAATATGGTTCATAAGAGTATCTTTAAGTTGAAGCGGTAACTATTGATACAGTTACCTACCCCAAATTATTGTGTATCACAGAAACTTTTTTACTCATATACGTGTTGCGTGTATGATTTGAAACATATTCTTGAACCGAACTTCTAAGATAATGATAGTGATAAACTCTAATTTTCTCGTAAATTTTTGTAATGGGGGCTATTCAAAAACAGACTTCAAAGTTCAATTGGTCAGCGATTATGACCCCAAGATAAAAACAGAAAATTTAGGACATTATTGTACATCGTTTAGAAAATCCATGAGCGATAAGAATTGAAATTCGCAATTAAATAACGCTTAGAGGCGTAAGATGAAGAATGAAAGCACAATCATACTGCAGAACATGTTTGTGTTCTGTAACGGTATCTGAACAAAAGTAGAAATTCGAGAGCACGGTTTTCTTGAGAGGTGACCTTGGCTATATCGTATGTTCCACAGTAAAACATCTGAAGAAAGCGTTGGTTTTTTTTTTTTTTTTTTTTTTTGTGTAATTTCAGATTGACCCTATATAACTAGATTAACTATTTTTCAGGTCACAGGATCAAGCTCGTTCATTTTTATGTGATTATTAACGAACGTGATAAAGAGATATCATTTTAATTAAAAGTTATTAATAATTGAGTATCAAAATATTAAAACCAATAAAAGAGAGAAATATAATGCACTCTGATATAAGAAGGTGCTGTGAAGGACAGATTTAACTAAATGTAATGTTTTATACGAGTAAATATGTCATCTGCTATAGTTCATATGAAACATCGAATAATAATACATTGACATTAAATAAGAAAAATGTGCCATTAATACCCTTTTGTAACTACATTAGTAAGTGTGTGAATTCCTATTTTAGAGATGATACAGGTGAAATATAGATCGGCGAATGAACTTTTTTCAATAAATTTGTTAACATTACATTATTGCAGAAATACTAACATCACATTTTTTCATGAACGTTATGTGTGACGTATCTGTTCAAGAAAACAATTGAAACGGTGAAAATAAAAAGTTGCTGCTACGTTAGATAGAACGAAAAAATATTGTAACACATCTTATAATGACAAATTGTGTTCAGTATATATTAAACAAATACTTTTCCGTGAACGGAAATATATAGAGCGGAATATATTATGATGATGTTGTCCCAATTATTAAACATGATGCTATAATAGTAGATGAGTTTCTAAAAAGACAGAAGCTTATTAAACAGTGAGCCTGTTCATAGGAGTGATGTTTGAAACCAACACTAGCCCTTTTTTTTTAAATGATTTATTTATGGACGCTCTTTAACAGCTCAGGTCATCAGCGTCCCATTCAACTCAGGGCGTGAAACGGCCGACCAATTTTGCTCAGAGGCCTCTCTTTCAGTCTTGAGGCTTGAGGTTTCGTGCCGTAAATGTACGACACGGGACCCCACGGTTTTACTTCCCTTCCGAAGGAAGCCATACTTAGGATTTTTACGCCCGAAAAAATCCATGGGTTCTGGCCGGGTTCGAACCCGCGATCTTGGGTTTAGGAGGCTAGTATGGTAACCACTACACCACCAAGACCGACATAACACTAGTCCCCTAAGACTATTTTGCTATTGCAAAAAAAATATGAATAATTTCATTAAATTCCAACATCAGCAATAAAAATTCTTAGAACTGTAATGTAAATAACTACTTCTTAGAACTGAAATAAAATTATTTTCAAACATTTTCCTTTCAAAATTACACATTTTCTTTTTAACATCTCTTATCATAACATCAACGTATTCGAGAAGTGAATTGTAATTATAATTCCCTTTAGAATAATACAACTTGAAGCATAAAACACCATTTTCTTTTGTAAAAGTTCAACATATTAATCCCTTATAAAATCGGCAATAAAAATACCAAATATAAGCCAATAAGAAAGCAAAAGAGCTTCAACGTAAAAAACTACGCAACTGATTACATCAAGTCACCTGCATGTAACGTTACTCTCCTGAAAGAACCGATTGTGATGGAAGTATTACTGGTTTATTATTTTCTGAACTTACTTGAAACTAAAACATACGTGTGCTTCCTATGAAGTTACGCTAACCATTTATTCATACAATCATAAAAGTTCTATGATATTTTCTGGCCTATGGGTTATACAGGATGAGGAAAAACAATGTGCAGAAAATTGTAGAGCAGAAAGGCGGCACCAAACTAGGTATTTTCAGGTTAGAAACATGAAGTGGCAGATGCAGTATAACAGAAGCGCTGCATGATCATAATTGAAACCTGGCGTTATAAAACATCTTCATTTACCAGTCAAATTGAACTGTAACTCACACGAGTGTGTATGTACTGTCTTAACTAATGAGTGCACATGAGAAACTAAATATTACATGCGCGTACTTAATTTATGTATCGTGGAGGCCACTGCGCCCACTCCATTTGTCACAATTCTGCTTATATCATTTTGAGTTGTAAGTGAAAAATGTGCAGGGACGCCGTCATGTTGGAGCCATAGGTATCGCCTAATTTCAAGACAAGCTTTCGGTATTACAGTGCCATCCAGTAGGCTCCAAAACACAAATGCTGCATTAACATCAGACACACCTTGCGACAGTGACTGGTATTGTACAAGAATGAGTATTGTTTACATCTGGCACACCACAAACAAGTTTCACGATCTGATACTCTAATATGACGGATTTGATATTGACGCATTAGCGCAGTAAAAAGCTTCTGCGACCCTTGTTCCTATCCTCAAAATGCTTAGATTGGTATACTGCCTTTTTACTCAACAATTTTCTGCACATTGTTTTTCTGCATCCAGTATATTTACGCAGTTCAGTACAAGAGACGTGACATGCAAAATCAAGGGGACTAAACAAAATAATATGAACACCCAGCTAATATGTCTTTGACTTTGATTCAGCCTAGACCTCCTGGGAATTGTGTATGTAAATCCTGCATTGTGATCAGTGGGATTCTATATAATTTCTCTAAAAGAAACTGGTCTTGTTCCTTGAGATTTTCGGTAGAAGGGCAACAGCCCTTACTTTTTTTTTTTTTTTTTTTTCATTACCGAGCACAATGATTCCATAATATTTCAATCTGGCGATTGTGTAAGTCAGGGAAGGTGTGTCATTTCGTCCTCGGGCTTCCTAAATCAATATTGGACAATTCCAATTACATGAATGGAGACATAGTACCATCTTGAAAAACGACTTTCCATGATGGAAACTATACCTGCGCATTTGAATGGGCATGGTCATCTAAAAATTATTTCATGGACATTAACCAGTTATTTTTCTTTTCTGTGTGACAATATGACTCACCAAGCTATGCAGCTGAAATTCAAGGCTACCTTTATAATGTTAATGAGTTGTAATTAGTAGTAATTATATATGCATAAGAATTCAGGATTCAGAGCTATATTTATTAAGGTAATTAGTTCATATGGATGTTAATTATGTATGTATACAATTTCATGATTCAGAACTACGTTTACTACGGATGGATATGCTTATTTCTTGTATGTGTATATGATCTGGTATGTGTATGTTTTTGGTAGGTAACAGTGATTTGCAAGAGGCATGGTGTTTATTTCCAGGTTTTGTTACAATTTGTTGACCTGAGCCACGTGTGAAAACCCCTTAGAAAGAGACAGAGATATTGTATACTTGTGCATAGACAGATTGCTTGCCATTAGGCTAACAAAATTGCAAAGGAAACAAAAAAGCAAGACGGTTTTCATTTGTTATGGTCAGGAGTCTGTCACTCTCTGAGAATATTTCGGTAAGGATATAGCCGACAAAAGGCAAAAGGCTTAAAACCGTTCTTTGGGAAATCGTTATAATGTAAAAACAGAATACAGGAGCACACTTTGAGAGAAATATAATACTAAAGGGAATTAAAATATCAAAATAACGACGAATTGTTTTATAGCAGCCAGACGGAGAAAGCTGGAATTAAAACAATTATGCCGCACATTCAGGAGAATAGGGGTTGGTGGAATGGGCATTGTACGTGCGCTATCGCGGAATCTTAGTTTCCAGATCTAGAATAGTGAAGAGGAAAAGAAAATTGAAAATGTCAAATTATTAAAGACTAGGCCGAAATATATGACAGAAGTTACATTCCAGGAAGTCTAGGCAGTGGGAAAAAGTCGAAAGAGAAAAATTATTTGAACCAATGGCCATCGTCTAAAAATGAGCGAATGAGAAAAACTTAGCACTATAATAAATATTTTGGGATAGCCAATAGCGAATAACCAATCGAGAATAAAGTAGTAAGAGTAAAGAGCTTTTATTTCGCGTGGGAGGAGCATGAAGATAGAAAGTGGATTGTCAGGCAGAATAGACGGCAATCGTTGAGAGTTAAGACAGTAATGGACAAATACCAGAGTTTGTGAGACAGTTATTACAGTGGTTGACAGATATAGGAGTTGGGATAACAGACAATCGCGGGCAAATATCGCAGATGTGATGATTGAGAGATAGAGCGCCGATGAGAATTAACACAGTTGTTAGAATTGAGAATATCGGGCGACGATAGATGGAAATGTGACAAAGAGTAGGTCAAGTGTTAAGATAGCCGGAGAATAGGAGACTGTCAGTGGTTAGTTACAGTATTGAGAATAGGAAGTGATAAAGACAAATAGTAAGGCAGAAAATAGACGTGTTCAATGCGTAACAGTCCAATATAGAAGAAGGGAGGGGAAAAAATAGGAAATGGGCTACTTCTAACATATTATTTTTCCCAACCCCTATATCTGATGAGTGATGACAATACAGCATTAGCATCTAGGGATTTAAGTGCATATTTCTTTCGACACGTTAACGGAAAAGTAGACATAAAACACTGTCTATGTGTTTTATGCACATGTATAAAAGATTAAAAGTAAACATTAATCTCAGTTTAACGAGAGGATTTTAGATTCTGCTTGCATACTAAGGGATGGAAAAGTTGTACTTAGGTTAGGAAATTGCATATAAAAATGGTAATAAAATATGCATTAAGCAACATATAAAAGGGAGGAATAGTAATATAAAAATGAGAAAAGATATAGCGTATCTTTACAGCTAAAATATATTGCTGCCTTATCTGTTATTTTCTGCTAATAATTCCTTTACTGTCTATGTAGCATCCAAGTTGTTAAAACAAACCTAAGTTCGCTCGTTACCTAAGCTAATCTTTTTCGTATCGCAATAAAATAATCATTTAGGTTATTAGTTAGGTTATGTTGACCACAAGCATCTATATTTCTCTTTTAGATTGATCGTAACTTATTTTGGCTATTTTTTACAAAATTAAAAAACAAGTGTATTTCCGATGTGTTGCATAGAACGCATCTAGCCCGGCTAATCTGCATTAATCAATTAATGAAATTATAATATTGCTCTACCATCATCTTGAGGCAGTGTGCAATTTTCGGCAGTGTTTTGTCATGCACTGTTGGCTCATGAAATGTTTTTGATTGCCATGAGCAGGGAGAAATGTGAGCACAAACGTGCACTTATAACTGTAAATAATATATTGTCATAAAATATATATAACAGAAATGTTTATATAGTTTGTAACATTTAATGGCTCTGTAGCATCGACAATAGTATTTTACTTAACTGTACTTTTTGTTTAAAGTTAATGATCTCGTTTTAACAATTCTTATTTTACAGTCATATTTTTATGATATTTTACTTAAATTCGTATTTCATTGTGGAAATATCTACTTCTGTTTTCGAATATATAATATACGGCTAATCGAAATGGTCGTAAATTGTAATAAGTTTATATTGTGAATTAAAGAATACTCAATTATATGCAATGGCCATTTGGAGTAATATAAATACATTACATTTTAATGTAAACATACTATAGTTAATTTAAATTGCGTTCTATACATTTACAACAAACAATGACATTGCAGAACGGCATTAGTTATCTGACGAGGTTCCGTGGTTGAGCAGGAAGAGGAGTTATTTTTTTTATTAAGAAAACGCACAACTACCATGCGTTCTTATTTCTTTCAAAATCTTGTGATACGATTTTAAGGTACCACAATATGTTTTCTTTGCTGTAGGACTCCTCATCCAGTCGTGGCAATCAAAATTATCTTGTACTTCTGATGGAATACATTGTCTGCATTTCATGCATAGATTTTTCCTCGCGTTAATAAAATATGTGCAATTGTAGGGATTGTTAACTTTATTTAAATTCAGTAATTTAAGAATTACTATTTCGTAGAAGCAGAGTACAAAGAAAAGTTGTAATATTAATAATTGTAAAAGGTATGCATATTATTTTTCTCACTTTTGGATTTCCTAATTGGAGGCTAATTTTATTTATAGTTTTTTTTAATAAATAGAAACACTCTACAAAACCGTTCACCTTTAAAACCGTATTCGAAAACGTAGACAGACCAACTAACTAACTAACAAAAGAGCGTCGCCGAGGTGGCAGATGTACATATTTGCCGAAAGGTCATTCACACCGCGCACTCGGACACAAGCCCGCTATATTCTGGGACCGCTATCAGGAAGACTAGAGTAACAACGCAGGCCAATACCCACTGACCTAGCTACCTTCTGCCATCTTAAGCGTGACGCAACACGTGCATTTCTATTACAGTTCCTTTCTTCTGTGAACTTGGGGCAGTTTTAAGATGCTTCATAACAGAAAGATACATTAGAAAGTTGCAAAAAATACATTAAAATGGTTGTTCCATAATTTTTGCTATCTGATACGGCACGTTTTATACACATATGAGGGCAACGTTTAAAGTGTTGTGTAAATAGATTATTAAGTTACAGCAACACATAGACTATATGGGGGACGTTCTAGGAACCTGTTTGCAATTTTCTTTACGCTGCATGAAAACGAAACATGGTTATGGTCATCCAAATATTTTTAATGTTAAATCATTTTAAAGAATCTTATACCTGGTACCAGGGCTAATTTAAAACTGTTAGTAATTTTATCGGTTGTTCTTCTATTACTGAGAATTTATTTTCCAAATATTTCTTCATGAAACCGATATTGATCTACCAGAAATATTTTCGTCGATTACAGTTATCATTTTGCTGTTTCGGATTTTTACGCGAGAGGGACTTTACGTCCAGATGTTCGCAAAACATACGGGCTCAGGTCCCGGATTCAATTCCCGTTGGGTCAGCCATCTGACCTTGGGTTTTTTCTCGTGGTTTCCCATGTCACTTTGGCCGAATTTTGGGGTGGACATTTACACTCCACGAAATTTCAGCTCATTTCATTTCATTTCCTTGGTGCTATTACAGAATTGAAAGAGCTAGGACGAGGTGGCTTGCGATTTGGAATATGTTCTGTCCCGGCATCTGGAATGGAAATGGGCTTTTTGAGGATAACTCAGTGGGGAGGACTCCATCGGAGTCGGGGTGTTCTATCTGCAAACATTTTAGGAACCCCACCTGCATCCGCGCAATCACCGCCCATAAATCATGGCCGCGTTACTCGCCTTATCCCTTCCTCCTGGAGGTCCCAGCCGTGAACTGAAAGTATCCTTCTTCGCTGTAGACCATCCATCCAACTTACAGTTAAAGTTGAGCTCTACCTTTGACCAAAATGTTTACAAACAGCACCTTTTACCATTTAATATTATGCTGTTTTGTACTTTGTATATAGGTGTTGAGATTTTTTTCTAAGAAACTACATTAATATCCCATTATCCTAAAAACCGCCAAAGTTACTAAAGGGGCATTCTTAGAGATGCATAGAGTATATAATAATAACAATTTCCTCGCCCAAAAGCACCTGTGAAATTAGAAAACACAAGTTTATAGTATATCTTCCTTAAAAAAAAACTTTTCGGAAAATTTTCCCTCAGTTGCCAATAATGCTTTTATGTTTATGTCGACCATACTACCTAGCTATGTTGCAAGAGCGCAATAAATAAAATTACAAACAACTATTTAGAAAAATTAAACATAATACTACAATTTTTGCCGTTTGATTGAATTAATTGCATTTTTAGGATGGAAAAAGACATTTTAATACTTTAGCCTTGCTCAAGGCAGGGCGTTTGTGCCTACGCCCCCACCGGAGGCACTTCCGGGAGGAAGGGATGCACCAGGGATACCGGGGAGAGGGACAAGATTCAGCCCCTCCAAAGTCGAGTGGTTCGCTTCCATGCCATTGAGGGGCAAAAACCCTTAAAAAACCGCAAGCCACCCACTTCGCCTCGACACTTTGAACCCAACAACATAAAAAAAAATAGTTTGAAACGATAAGATCAATGGAAAGGAAAGATCAATCCCAGCATTCGTCTAACCGACCAGAGGAAAGCATGAAAAAACTCATTGTCAAGGGTTACTGCCTGGACCACCCCGCTTGGTTATTAAACCTTACTGAAACAGTTATCCCACTTTATTTAGGTAGAGAGTTTTATTGATTTCTCCGGAAATCGGAAGATGAGTAATTTTTCATTAGGGCAGTCCGATGTACATGGTTCAGAATTACATCACATTTAATTGAATATTTTTGCAATCAATAGATGAATATTGAAGCGTTCTTTGACCTGCTAGAGGATACACACATGAATAACGATTCAATTAATTGTTTTCACCGAAAGGGAACATCAATAGCAATGACATGCAACTGTTTCTTATAGGCATAGCAGTAATTTTACTGGTCGCTGGTCAAACAATTTATACAACATTAAAAGCTAAAAACGAGTTAATTTAAATAATTTCGTCCAAAAAATAGCATGCAATACGTGTATGAAGCACATAACAAAATCTAGGAAGAAATAAACTCTATCTTCCCCCCCCCCAACTTTTTTCGATTTGTACGAATACATCATGGAACAGAGACGTGCTCCAAATCGACAAAATTACAAAAACTATTTAGTATTTAATGTAACAGTTGTGTTTTAGTAATAAGTTGTTTCAAAAGGGGGAAAAAACAGAACATAGGCGAAATAGTCAGGAGTTACGAAAGAATCTGTGTCGTATCAATGTAAGGATAATTGTAACATTTTTTGTCCAATGCCAATACATTGTTCTCATGTATTTGTGGGCATTTACCCCTGAAATAGGGGTATTTTAACGGACTTCTGAGGCCGGGCTCCCATAAAGCGTCGCTATGTAGTCTCAGTGAAGACGATGGTGGAGTGATATGGTTACGATACACCAGGGTAGTCCTTAAACTGGATAGCTACACGTAGCCTGAATGGACGAATGAAATAAATTAATGATGGCGCAAACATGCAGCTTAAAGCTACCCTGGCATTCACCTTCTTAGAGAAAGAAAAAACTCCGAAAAACAAAAACTTGCCCAGACAGCTTGGGCTGACCGGGAAAAGCTACCATTAGAAAGCAGAGGCTGTTATAATTGTAATATTACCCCAAATAGTTTTCATCCTACAGCCACCTGACTTATTTTTATTCCGTATAAATTCAAACAATAACAACAATACAGAGTGCCATACTGCGACAGAAAAACAAAAGATCTTATAGCAACAGAATCCGCTTTGAATTTGAAGTACCATAACATAGGCGTATTTTTTTTTTTTTTTTTTTTTTTTTTCAAATTGGGGTTGACTGGGGGCAAGGGGTAAAACTTCAAAAGTAAAAAATATTGGTTTTAAACTTCCGAACAATATCCAAGTTGACGCGTTGTTTGTTTAAATTAAGTTTATTTTAAATCATTTACTCAAACGCAAGTTTTGAAATAAAAACTCCGTACAATTTATTTAGAAAGAACTTGATTATTACCAGGCGGGGAGGCTCAGGTGGTAACGCTTGGGACTTGCACTCCAGTTGTCCCGTTTTTAAACATTTTGGTCCCAGCCATCCTGACCTTGAGTTTTTCCATGGTTTCCATTGGTCGAGGCGAATACTTTCCACGAATTTTCTGCTTTCTCATTTCATATCATTCCATTGACTCTGTTATAGGATCGAAAGTGGAGTATGAGTGTCTGTTACAGAAGCAGATCTTCTGAGGGACTAGAAATCTTTGGAGAGAGGCTTCACCGAGTCTACGTTCGTATCTCGCCGCCCGTGATGTCTTCCTCACCTCATTCCTTCCTTTGGAGGTGTTCCCACTGGGAGGCACAAAGACCAGCGTTGAACAAGGCGGAATAGCAAAATATCCTCTTCCCTAACGATCTAACCGAATAAATGATCATTGCGCTGTATTTCAAATCAACACGCGAGGAGTTTGCATTCTGCATGTAAAATTAAAAATGATAACGCAAATATGAATTATCATATTTAAAAAATATTGACAATTTTGGAAATAGGATCCGTCTTACAGATATTCTGCATTGTTTTTCTGTAGACTTTTTTTATAAGTGTTTAACGCCCGTTAAACTACTACTATCGAGGCTAGGGTGCTTTCTATAGACTGTGAAATAGAAAGTAAAACTTGCAAAGAGGAAAAAATGTATTGTAAAAAGATTTTCCGTGACAGTGCGTAATATTATCAGTATTTAAAGCGAGTCTCTAAAACTCCTGTGCCTAAAGAAAACAATTAGTTTCATTCTTCTGCCATTCAGTTTACGCACCGAAAAAAATTGCCATTTTCAATTATTCTCTAGTTATGTAAACAGTACTTTTTGCTTGTATGTGGCATTTAGTCTTTCCTAGCAGCTTTGTTATAATCGATTTAGACGACCATGTGATCGTAATGTTATAACCTCTCCAACTGGAATTATTTATTTAATGTAAATTTTATGCTATCATAGAAAAATATTGTTTTATACTCATTTCTAAAACTATTTTTAACGTTCTCAAGTTATTAACTTCACATTCGACCGAAAATAATACTTTAGGAACTTGCATCCAAATAGTATTATTTTAAAACAGTATCAAACAGAAGAAAGTCTCCTAAACAAATTTAATTAACAGAAGTCTTTACCCATAAACGCCGTGCAATTATAGCCACTAATTTTCTTGATAGTTACTAACTGCGCCTATCTGTCTTGAGTCAAATCCATCTGTTACTTGTACTTTAGTTGTAAAAACATGATTTAAATTGGGAATTTAGCGTGTCTAAGTTTCATGCTATAAAGAATGGGATAAATGTAGTTAAAACATGATCCGTTCTGTTCAACGCTTTTAATGCACTAAAACAAACAAATGAGTCTCGGTCAGAGAGCCACAGCGATGCTGCTATGGCTTCGTTTTTGTGCCAACAGCGTAAGGAATGCTGTTCCGCAATGGTGTTTTATTACCGACTCATTAAAAGAGATATAATTTGTAAATTATAGTTCAAGCAATGTAGCAATTATTAAGAATGGTAAACAGTTTAGGAAATATGAATGCTATTTTTTGTAATTAAGATATTAATATCAATCTGTTTCACATTTCACTGTCTTGAGATCCAAGTTCGCGGGTCCAAATCCGGCGCACAAATCCTTGGCTTCCTTCGGAAGGAAAGTAAAACAGTTGGTCCCGAGTCGTAGAGATTTACGGTAAGTGTAAGAACCTCAAGACTGAAAGAAGATGCCTCTGAGCAAAAGTTATCGGTAATTTGAATGGGATGCTAATAACCAGAGAGTCTAAAGAAGTCTTTAAATAAAATAAACCTAACTAACCTTCACTATCCTGCATAGCCCAAGTGGGCATTTCAACTTATTTTACTACAATGAACTTTTGAAAATATTTCCAATGAAAACAGACTTGGAAAGCATTACATAAGTCATTACAGACGCGCCAGTGACACAAATGTACGACTGTGGCCCACTAGCTTAATATCCAAGGTTATGTTTATATGAGAAGCAAGTGCAATGTCATTTCACTTACGGAACGAATGAAGCGTGCGTGTAATAACTTGAACGTTCATTATAGACATGCCATTCTGACTTGCACACTTCGTAGCTGCCATATGTAGGTAACCTGTCATTTTGTACCCCTAGGGAAACTAACGGCCTGGAAGAAATTTCCGTAACAGTGGAAGGTGTGCAAGGTATTGAGGAACCGTAACTTCCTTTTTCTTTCTTTTATTCCTTCTATCTCTTTATAGTAATTACTGATCGTGTATTGCAGTATTCCCAGGAATCTCTATAATGTAAATATTATTTAAATAATTTATGAAGAAGCAATCTGTCATATGCTCTTTTTAACACGGTAGTCAGAGTGAACCTACTGCGCACTTTGGGGCTACCCAAACGCCTTGAAGGGGAATTTATAATTTGTGATCGTCGCTCTCCCCCTCCAAAAGAGAGAGAGAGAGAGAGAGAGAGAGAGAGAGAGAAAGAAAGAGCCCCAGAAGTTACCTTTTCCTTACCTTTCACGAACATATCACAAACACCCTACATCTTTCATCCTAAGCAGGAATATTTATCCTGGCTTACTGGATTCAACCTGCAAATTAATCCTCATAATTTCAGGCCTAATTTTGTGTTTAGAAATAGAAGGAGCCTAATTTTCGGTCCCAAGACTTCTTGTAGCTGAAATCCAAGGAAAAATAATAAGGAGAATGTAACAAGGAGTTGATGGTAATGTCTTCATTAAACCTTGTAAATTTCTTCGGATAAAAAGGGGGGGGGGAGACGAGTGTACTGAAGGGAACTAAAGAGGAAAGTTTTCGGGCTCCCATTCGAGAACAAAAATTACCTTACAATACACAAAGCGAAACTTCAGATCTTGAAGAGGTAACTAAACAAACATCGCGGATTCCGAAACCTAAGGCGTTTCTTTGACAGTTGGCAAAACTGTATCTTTGAGAATGTACCAGAAACTGCACTAGCTATCACCAGCCGTCAACGCTAATATGAAGTTGATATCGATTTTGCATAATCAATTCAAATCCCACCTGTGTATTGGATTATGGTGATCGTATCGCAAGTTTGGAATGCGGTCTCACGACTACATTACGTTTGAGTAGCCAACAACGTTTGCTTTTCGCTTCGAACTCGGAGCTAGTTTTCATTTCGAGTCGCCAACAAGAGTTCGTTACTCTTCGTACAAACTATCTCTTTGAGTAATTTTCTCGACGATTATTTTAATAGCATTCTTAATTTTAGATAGGAATTCCGATACTCTCGATACTCATATCGATAATGGGTTCGATACTTTGTTAATTAACAATCACAAGAAGCATATTTTCAAATAACAAAAAACGCGTTTATCTTTCAGAAGCTTGCAAACAGCAGGTAGCAGCTATCAGTACTATCACTTTATTATCTTATAGGTCTGGAGATATCTAAGCTACAAATTTCTTGAAAAATCAGGGAAATAAAAAAATGCTGAACTGCGGTTTGAAATAGATATTTTCGAACGTGCTATTACATTAATTTTAAGTGTGTTTTTCCCTTTTCCCAAAATTATTTTAACAATATCGTACTTCCGCAAATTTACATTACTACCTATTTATTTTAAGTGACAGAAGGCGGTGCTTTTCGTGGTCTACCCTTTCGGATATTATGAATGACGTTTGAATTATTTTCAGTTGGGTCCTATTAAGTGATAATCGCGCCATTCGCATTTGTAAAAAGTTTATTTCGCGAGGTGCAAAGTCGCACCACCTATAGAAACGTTATTCAGTTCATAAAATCGTTTTGACTGAACATCCAAACAAACAAAAAATTCATGACAGTGAAAGTGTGACAAGTGAAGAAGTAGCAGGGTACGAGCCTGTAACCGTTCTTTCGAAGTCATCGTCCTCGTTATTGTCGTCGTCAATCATATTATTCGCATAAGAGTCAAGCTACATTTACTCTAGAAGGCGGATGTTGAATTGATCTAGTTCATTTTTAGGTGTTATGTAGGAATTCAAGGAGTTGAATCAGTAACGTGAACCACCCTAGGGAACCATTATAAAATGTTTCATAATAAAAAAAATACCAGCGGCAAGTAAGGAAATTCAGATCTATTTGTTTGAGACACACACACAACCTTATATATATATATATATATATATATATATATATATATATATATATAAATTAACAGTAATTATAAAAGAAAAAAAAGGATAAAACACTAAGAGAAAGTCACACTTGAAATCGCTACTAGAACCACTAGAGTGAAGGTGATAAAAGTAAATCGAAGGTAACGTTATGCATGGAAACAGACGAAACTAGCTATAAGAGTGTGTGAGAGGAAAAAATTAATACGTAAGATTTAAACCCGTTGATATACGCACTTTATGCAAAAATATAGCTGCCATTTCTCTATCTCTTACCTTCAATATTTACTTTTATCACCTTCACTTGTCTTCTTGCCATAGAAGAACTCTAGTAGTTCGAAATATAGCGATTTCAAGTGTGGCTTTCTCTTAGTGTTTTATCCTTTTCTGCTTTTATAATTACTGTTAATTTGTTACACTGCTAATAGTGTTAATTTATTTGTATTTTTCTTTATATATATATATATATGCTCTCAAAATAATAATTAAATTGATACAAATATCAAAATATCGATTATCGAGATTAAACATGTAAAGTGATCGAATATCGAGAAACTTTGGTACCGACACAACTCTACTAAACTTTCATTGTTGTATCGTTTAAATATAAAATTATTTAATAAAAGTGCACATGCTGTAACTCTCTTGTACTTGCAGATTTCAACATTTTTATTAGGTGTATGAATCGACTTTTTACTAAATTAGAATTTTCAAATTTTGAATACATGATTTATTTATTTGCTATAAACTTACTGCTTCAACGCCTGTGTATGTTTCTTCACTTCTTTAATCCTATACAGCAGTTATAATTTATGCAGTTCAGTCTGCAGCTAAGAAAATCATGCATATGTGTTGTCACTAAAACAACACACAAAAGTATCTAGACTTATAAATAGCACTTTGTCTCAAAGAAACCAGACTGTTAAAGAAGAATGTGCAATTAATAAATAGCACAGTATATTTGTAATTAAAAAGTTATTTTCTTACTTAGTTCTTAATCTCAAGGGTTAAAAGCAATATGGGTTTCTAAGATTGTAGCAGTTCAATTATTAACTGAAAATCTAAATTGAACGTATATCGTACTACAATAAATGGAGTATATTTATCATTTAAAAAAAAAGAAAATAAATATCCAGTAGATAAAAAAATAAGAAAATAAATATGTAATAAGGCAAAATAAGGAGCATATCAGTTCAAAATTATTAAATTAGTCCTTGAACATTTTAAACATTTGAACACAATTTTAGAGGAAAATAAAACATTTTACATAGTTTAGTGCAGTGTAGTAGAAATAGTTTAAAGAAAACTAAAAACTTTACATAGGCTCACTGTTTGAAAGTAAAGCGAAAACGTAGTTAATTAACTTGCCTTTAATTTGTTTGTTTTGTTTTTTTTTTTTTTTTTTGTGAGTTAACGATTAGAGGACGTTCGATAAGGACTTGTTATAGTTAACATTTTTAATCTTAGTTTGTGTTTTGTTTGTAGCTATAAAGGAATTAAATCTAAACTTAGTCAGATTCAAAATAGCTAGGTAATATTGTACTTTCATTTTAGTGTGCCAATTTTAATATCATAATATCAGAGAGTATTCGTTATTGCTGAAGTGATTGAAGTACATTGATTTGCTATTTATCTAATAGCAAAAATTGAAGTGTGAAATGAATGAAAAATAGCAGAAAGCTGAAGATACTACGGATTAAGGGAGTAAAAGAAGAAAAGGAAGACTAAGATGAATGACGTAAAAAGAGCGAAAAGAAATTAATGTAGAAGCGCATTTATTTAGTTGAAGGATAAATATTAAACTATGGAGAAATTCTAAACAAAAATTAAAGTCAGTTAGTTTTACGTAACTAACGAGAATTTCGTGGCCTGCGCTTTAACACAACAATGCCTTGACCCTTTTATAAATTACTGTTTTATGCGGCTATTAACACATTTACAGGTTGTAAACATACCGCTTTCTATAAAGATGGTTGCCAAGGTAAGCGAAAAAAGTCACTAAAGTATCTAAAACCGCATTAAAAGTAACATAATTACAGCAAACGTTTAAAAAGTGAAACCAAAGAACCAAATTGCACCATTACAGTTCTGGCCATACGAGTGGAAGCAACTAGACTATCATTTTTTGGTACTGAATTAGTCAAAGATTTAAAGTAAAAATGTCCCTTTTAACAATGATGAAGGAATGTCAACTTGCTACATTAAAAGAAAAGCTTACAAATTACAAGAAAGTTCATAGAAAAGCTACTTACGTAATATACATTGTTTAATTTACATGTTTGTTTTTGCCGTAGTATATTTACCGCTAGATGTTTTGATTTCTTAGTGCATTCGTATTTTCAGAATTTATGCCATTCGTATATGCTTTGGAAATTGTCCTCTAAGAGTTAAATTTCATTTCCTAAAATAGAAAATAAATTTTAAATTACACAAGAAAAACATTGAGATAACATTTGTAACACATTTATTTATTCATTTCAATATTCGTTTACTAAGAATGTATTTCGCTGTTTGTCAAAACTGATTTTTTTGGATGAATTTCCGTCCTAACCATTTTCTAGGTACGATAAAGATAACTATATTTCACTTTTCAATATAGTTATCCTTTATTGCAATATATTTCTCACATCTTTGAATTAACATTTGAACCCCCCCCCCAAATAGTCTTGTCTGCAAAATGAGCATAAACAATATCTATTACTTCTTCGTCACACATAAATTACCTTCCTCGAAGGTCCTTATTGAGTTTTGAGAAGAGAAAATAATCACTGGGAGCTAGATCTGGGCTGAAGGGTGGATGGTCCATATTCTTGAAGTCACATTTCTTCACAGCTTCCTTTGCAAAGAAGTGATACCTTAGGAAATAATTTAAAGTGTTTTTGCTTGTCCTGACTTATTTCAATAATCCAAAAAAAATCTATATTACGACCTGTGTCCTCTAATACAACAATGTTGGTCCATATTGTTACTATATAGGCTGCGAAAAAAATGTATAAAGAATATATCAAATTTCAAGCTTTGATATTTGTCACGCTTATTTTTTTTATTGTAGAACAATTCAAATTTTATAATTATAGAGGTGCCTAAAAAGATCGTATATGCTACTATTGTGATTAGGATAGCCAATAAATGTTTTACAATTTTACTTTAAAACAACTTACTTTGAAAATCCATAGAGTTACATGTAATACGGAAAATACTTTTGTTATGAGCTTCAGTGAATTAATGTCTGAATAAACACGTGGTTCATCCGATATTTTAGCAGTTTTGTGACTTTATAAAATAGTGAGAGTTGGCCACTAAATCAAACCCTAAAGAAAGAAAATTGTCAGAAAGTGGGAGTGGAAATTAAAAATATATTCATATTATTTTCAATTATGTGGCAGTTGCCCAAAACCATTTTGATTCAGAACGTATTGTTAAAATAATAAGGAAACACTATGAATTATTGGGTCTTTCAATGAATTATAAAACTTAATATTTGAGAATCAACAGCAAAAATAAAGATAACATCAACACTGAAATAAATAAGAATTTAAACAAGTAAACCAATCTAAATAATTAAAATAACTATTAATTAAAAAGGGAAACGGAGAATAGAAAAGCAAAATTGAACGGAGCAGAAATATCATAATATGTTTAAAGTCAATATGGTAGGATAAGAGTATATGAGAAGGTACAATATACAGAGGGTGAAAAAAATTGTATCCAAACTTCAAGCAAAGAAAAAATTACGTTAACATAACAAAACTGAATTCACCTAAACAGAAAATGACGAGCATTAATTATCTTAGAATTTTAGTTACAACAGTTGCCCACCATCGGCGACGATACACTTCTGAATATGTTGAACTACTGATTGAGCAAGGTTCGTGAAAGTGTCCTTGGCGATTGCAGTACATGCCGTTTCAATTTCTTCCCGAAGTGCTGCCAGTGTAGCTGATTTTCTACCGTATACAACATCCTTAAGAGTTTCCCATAGGTTGAAATCCAATGGAGTTAGATCCGGAGAACGGGGTGGAAACTCAATCGAACCTCTTCGTCCTATCCATTGCCTTGGATAGTGCTTAGGATAGTGCCTTGGATCCAGTGCGCGGGGCTTGCTGTGCGAGGTCTCCCAGATCTGCCCTTGTGAACATCGCATACGGTACCACGATTTTCAAACTTGTCTCGAATGCGTGCTATGGTTACTCGCGTCGGCGGCTCTGTTCTGTACACACGTCTCCATTGCCTTTGAACTTTACAAACATTTTCGGTTTTCCAATACCACTTCAAAATTGCTTTCCGCTGTTCAAACGATAATCTTCGCTCCGTTTTGTTGTAGCAACGCTAGCATAACGTAATGTGAGTCATACCTGGTTACAGAACATAATCTTGGCCTCATTTGTTCATTGTTGATTTACGATAATCTTGGCTTCATTTGTTCATCGAGGATTTACGATAATCTTGACTTCATTGTTGATTAACCTGTCACATAGCAACGCTATCATTATGTATGTGAGTCACATCTGTTTACAGATTATCATATTCCACATTACTGTTGTTTTTCGGTCCAATTTTGAAAATATAATACATAGATGTCTACTGTGAAAGGGTGAATACATTTTTGGCACTCTCAGTATATATGTATAATCTTAATTGACCTTATACTAAGTTATGAAAGTAAAATATGGATTATAAACAAAAATAATAGGAAATGGATTATTTGAAACAAAGCTTGAGAATCTCCGTGCTTGACTCGTAAGAAATGAGATGATGAGAAGAATAATAAATTTAGAAGTAAATCTGTTAAGAAAGATAAAATCAATGATTTGGACATCTACTGAAGACGAAATAAGGAAGATGACATTATATATAATAATAATAATAATAATAATAATAATAATAATAATAATAATAATAATAAAGTAACACTATTAACAATGTCACAAATTAACAGTAATTATAAAAGTAGAAAAGGATAAAACACTAATATAAAGTCACACTCGAAATCGCTATATTTCGAACTCGTTGAGTCCTTCCGTGGCAAGAAGACAAGCGTGACTTTATCTTAGTGTTTTATCCTTTTCTACTTTTATAATTTATATATATATATAATGTCATCTTCTTTATATATATGCCTATATTTATATATGCGCATCTGTATATATATGCGTATGGGGGAGAGGGCTTTATCTGCCAAGTAAAAAACATTACGCATTAAGTGTGTATCATCAACTATTCAAATAAACGAGAATCTGGCATCTCTTTGCGGAATATTAACAGTAAACAGTTGGACGTTATCAGCACATTCCTCTGACTAGCCATCTCTCCAGCTCCCAACAGTATATTTAATTGGAAACGCGAGGAGAAGAGGAAGATAATTAGTAAGATAAAACTGACTGAAGAATACCAGAAGACATGAATAAGAGAGATTAAGGTACGAAGATACTGAAAATAGATTTAAAGTTGGCTTCGGAAGATTGTAATCAGGTATATACTAACTGAAAAAATGTAAAAGGACAACCTTTGAGAGCTTGCACGGGACGCCAAAATATTTTTTCTAATACCATATTTTCCTATGAGACTTTTCCAAACAGTTCGCCTTTTGTGATGCCTTAACCTAGTTCAGCACTTACTTACATGGAGCGATAGCCTGGAGTAAGCTTACGGACATGATTTGTGTGTACTTAAATTAAATATTTCCAAGGAATTGGATTAGCAGAAGGGTCTTGTACGTTCTTTTGAGTTACCTCTTCTGGACTTTTTTGTGTTGGGTCGAAAACGTAATACTGTTTGGGAGTTCCCAGTTGAAACAGAAGAGGATCCGGTGGCCAGATACCAGATAGTTCCAGCAGCAGCGGTCATTGAGAGCAATCCTGCAGTATTTGACCGGTGAGACAGTTAATGTTCCGACGATGTAACCTTTGGAGGTCAAAGGAAGCAATTTTGAACCACTTTTGTAAAACGAAGTTATTGTAAATGTTTTGTAAGTCTGTCAAGGCAAATTATTCATATTACTTAAAATGTGGTATTCGCAGGGGGAGACATTTGAAAATATGATATCAGAAAAAAAAGTGTTTGTTTTGATGTTCCATGCAAGCTCTCAATGTTTTCTAAGTTTATTATTTTTTCCCTGCGTATAGAAATAGGAGCAAACATTTATGGTATACATAAAATAATTAATTATGAAAATAATAAATGCTTCTCTGTTTAGATATATGTTTACAAAGAATAAATGCATTGAGCAATTATTGTTAATGCCAAAAGATCTTATATCAATTCCGGTGAAAGTATTTCTTTCGTTTCACAATTCTTAGACTAACCACCACGCACATATCTAAAAGAATAGTTACAATTTCAGCATGGGTGACAGCCTGCAGTTTGTTTGCTTGAGAGTGGAAAAGATTCACTATTTAAGATAGACGCAAAGAAAGGAACCTGAGTTGACAGGTCGGATTTTAAGGGTCACTAGGACTTGACGTTAGCCCCTGAACAAATGCAGCAATCTGTGCTTTTGCTGCTGGAAGAATGTCTCGCTGCTAGTCTGCATAATTAGGCGACTGAAATATTGTAAGGGCGGTAAATGTGCTCTTATTCCAATTCGCAACTAATTCATCTATACACTCACTAAGCTAATCTGTCGGCTAACCTCGGACAAATCCTAGAAACCAGTGGACACAGTGGTTTAGCGAGTAAATCATTGTAATTGTGGCAACTGCTCTAATTCCAATTAGCAAGTAATTCACAAGTAAAGCATTTGTAATTGTGGTAAATCTCCCTCAACTCTTGCAGGAAAAAAAAAAGCATGAGATAGTAGTAATTGAACTCGCTATGAAATCTCCACGAGTGTGGTACATCCCTCTAACCATTTACGCTCCTGCGCTGTAGATTTCGAAGCGTTATTATCTAGCTAATAGCTGTGTTACACTACCTTCGGCTCTTTCTGCCGGCACTCGGGCACGGAGACTAGCAGCAAGAGATTCCTCCAGCAGCAATTGCTCAGTCGAGTGTCACTAGGTGTCACCAAAGGGCGAAACAGAAACTCCAGAAACAACTGTTGAAATCTTGCTATCCCTCTTCGGACGGCTGTCCCAGTTTGTTAAATGGTTTGTTTACCGTGGCTATTTTTAGCGCACACGTGTATTCTCGTGTGATTCTAGAATCCTTGTTGGTATAGTTACACACAAACTTAATGAAAAATGGTATTTAAAATTGTGTCAAGGCATTGCTGGGCTTTCGACTCTGGTTATAGTATAGCAATGGCTGTAAAACCTGGAAAGTGAAGGTGCAAGTCGTGTGTGGACCGCACTACTCTCATCCGGGGACCCACAGTGCAAAAAATTAAAAATAAAGCTAGCAAAGCCAAGACAAACAGCATCAGCAGCATTTCAAGAAAGTAGTAACTGAAAAGGGAGATTCACCAAGACAGAGAAACCTCCATAATCACATATACAATATGCCGCAGACAGCCTCCGTGGTATAGTGATGGCGTTGGCGACTGCAAATCCGAAGGTGATATTCTCCTGAGAAGGTGAATGCCAGAGCTCATTTCGCCATCATTAATTCATACTTAAGACCACGTTTAGATACCCATAGGTTTCAGTATCCACCTGGCATACTTGAGGTAGAGCGGTATCATAAAGCATGTGAGTATACCTTTAGAGAGCAGCATAGCTTCGCCAATATCAGCAAATTGTATGAACGGCAACTGGCGCGTGACAAATGGCAATAAATGCCTTCTTTGGATGGGGCTTGGGTATATTTTGATAATATAAATCGACCCCGTGCCTTTTACTACCATCAAATGTGCTAAAAGAGTTACTCCAACCTACATCCTGAAAAACAAAGAAAAGTTCTTCAAGAGGTTCACGCTGTTTTTAAGTTTTTCCACCTGTGGACAAATCTGGAGTCACCGAATTGCAATTAATATCAGGATAAATACAGCCTACTCCATTGCACAGTAAAGTACTTTAATAACATGGATAAAATATCCAGTCACACTATTAGATTATCTCACCTATAACCACGTCGGTTCTGGCGGTGTAATGGTAACCATACTTGTCTTCTAAACCCAAGATCGCGGGCTCAAACCCGGCCAGGACCGATGGATTTTTTCGGGCGTAAAAGCCCTAAGTATGGCTTCCTTCGGAAATAAAATACAGCCGTGGGTCCCGTTTCGTTCATTTACGATACAATAAAGAACCTCAAGCCTGAAAGAAGAGGCCTCTGAGCAAAATTTGTCTGCCGTTTCACGCCCTGAATTGAATGGGACGCTGATGACCTGAAATGTTAAAGAGCGTCTATAAATAAACAAAATCAAAAATCACCTTCAATCACCAATATAAGAAAGCTACTGAAATTGGTGTCCATGTGGGTTGATTAATCCTTGTGAAATCACAGATGCCTCACCCATGGGTATTTGCGGGTTTGGTTTGCTAAAGCACGGTCTTGTTTTAGTAATTGAATGTCTTTGCAAAGTCTGCCAAGAGATTTGTGCTAATTTTCCTCTACCTACGTTGCGACGCAGTTTTCTATGTAAATTGTAGTGCAGGGCAATAATCCATGCCTGTGGGCATCAAATTGAACACAGCTGTTGATGGCGAAAGAGAATCTCACCACGAAACAAGATAACAAAGAAACTATCCTTTAACTGCAAATGAAATAGCGTGGTCCTGAAATAAACAAAACGATTCCATTGCTATCATTGTTATTTACTGCTATATTACGTGTCAAAACGTACCGTATCTTGTGCATAATTATAACAAACGAGTGATGCGTATAAACTTTTGGGGCCCAAAACCGTATATGTTAAAAGCTGTAGCAATTAGTAGGGAATTATTTAAAATCAGATTTTTGGAAAAGTAAGAGAAATGACCAGAACTCCTAACATTAATATAAAAAGATAAAACACTTAATGTTTTAATATAATTAATTTTAGCTTATCACACTATGTAAACCATGCAGAGCCTTTTTAATGATTTCAAAAATGCACTCTTCTTTGCCACATCGTCGCTTGAAAAACTCATTCCTCACAAGTAATTCTCAATCCTTTGAGATAAAATAATAGTTCTGGGGAGTAAAGTCGGATGAATATGGGAAATGGAATATCAACATTTCCCTCCTACAAACACTTAAAATTGGATTAGATTTGACGTGAACGTTAGCTCCTCATGTGTAATCTATTTCAAAGCACAGATGTATATCAACTTCATAGAAGATCTCAGCAAAAATAAGACTGCAAGTCTCATCCCTTAAACGAATTTGTCCAGATGTTTTTATCGTCCAGAAGTCGATCCAAGATCCTTTCATTTTGGAGTAAAGTATAGTGAGTCACAGAGAAAGTGAATACTTTGATCAAGTTGAACTTAAGAGTAGTTCAGTGCAAGATGGGACAAACAGGACGCAGATGTATGGAAACTACATTATACAGCGGACAGCACTCAGTGGTAATGCGGCCAACACACTCATAGCCACTCAGTGTAAGCTATAGTTTCCGAGAACAGAGAAAGATATGACAACATCCGCATGCTTTTGAAGTACCCACCCACACGAACCTCTTACGTGTCAGGAGAGAGCTAGGTCAAGAGAAACGACAGGATTTGGGTTCAAGTATCACAGTGAAGTTCCTTACACAGAACCTATTTGTTAGTGTTGTAATGAAATTAACTTCCTGTTAATGTTTAGGGAAAAAGAGCGCTTCATTCTGAGAATATGTTTACTACTGTGCTGAACCAGTTGTACTGATGTACCGTTCTATTTACAGTATAAAACTGGCCAGGCAAAAATTTATAAAAGATTATATCTTTCCTAGACCAATAAAGTTTGTTCTTTCTTCTTCTTTTCCTTCATGGATAGAGGCGTTAGTCTGTTTCCACATCAAGAGATACTATCTTAACCATATAGCCTGTGAACGGCCGATGCTTTCCTTTAATAATATTTTTTGGAAATCCGTTTCCAAATCCGGGCTCTATAAGTTATTGCACACCCCAATGATCTGTTGCATCAGCAAATGTTACACTACGGTTCGCCTTAGATTTTAACAAAGCTAAACTTTTTGATGTTTCATAATAGAGGGGTTTATGACCTGTTCCGTTTCCCTAACATTTTCCAGAAACCTTAATGGCAACCCTTCTTATACAAAACCTCTTACAATATATATAAAAGATGTAGAGGGCCCTCTGGCTCTTTTATCCACCCCAAAACACAACACTTTCTGGTTTATTTTGAAGTTTCTATCAACCAGTTTTTTCCTATTATCCACGAAATATACAAATGATTGAACTACTAACATGAATACATATAAATTGTACATGCTAATTGTATAATATTTATAATGTGTGTAATTGATTATACTAATATCTAATATTTTAATTGGCGGGCGGTATCTTATAAATGCCACTTCAAGCTACAGAAAACAGCCTTGTCTAACCCTTCTTGTTATTTATTTTTCTTGTGTTTTGATTTTATACTTTTATGTTTACATATAAAATTTGTATAGTCCTTTTCAAGTGCTGTGGATTCCTTGTGGCTTTAATATTTTCTAATTTTGTACGATTTAGTATAGATTAGCATAATCTAAAAATGCTAATATGTTTGAATGTTGAATTCTCTATTTTTTCAATAACTTGGCTAAGGCAGAATGTGCGGTCTACGCAAGACTTATTTCTTCTCATTTGATCTTTGATACTGTTCAATAAGTGTTTGTGATTAACAGATTTATACCTTTAAAATACTGCATATCATTTTATCTCCATTCTTGAAAACGGGGATCACAACTCTTGCTATTTTCTTGGACATGCCGTATCTGCAGTAAATGGTCACAAACTTCAGAAATGTAGTAATAAAGTTTGTATGTTGTATTTAATTCCCTGTTGATTTTTTCATTTCCTTAACAATATTTTAACTCATCTATTGCAATTAGATTTATATTGGTTTCGATGAAAATTTCTTCCTACGCGGATGGTACTTTAGTTCTGGAAACAACCTGTAATAGCTGAGAGTCAAATCTGACGAATAAACAGCATGTTCCAGCAACTCAGAGCAATTTTCTGCATCAAGAAAACTGCTTGGAATGATATCCTCAGGAAGGAACACGCCTCACCTCCACTTGAAATGAAACTTTCTCCTTCACTGCAATTTTGAAATTGAATTTGCATAATTTTGGCTTCTGCTGCAATAAAAGCAATCAAAATAATACCAGCCTCCCCAAAAAATTACGGACAGCATCATTTTGCTTTCTTAGCTGTATCCTAAATGGATACTTCTTGTGTTTCCATTCCTTACTTTGAATGTTAATTTCCGGCTCGTTGTGAGGGAGCAAACACAAAGCCACAAATACGTAACACATTTTCCATTTCTCTGTCTGAAAATCATTTAGCAGGTTCTTACTCATTTCTGAGTAGGCTTCATTATTCCTAACATCCAAATTGCAAGTAATTTTGTGTCAAATATTTTCGTTAAAATATTCTATACTTAATGTTATGAAAATCTAATTCTCCCTTACAATATCCCCGATGGTGATTTACCTCCCCAGCACTAAAGTTTATTAATATTTTCTTGTTTTGTGAAGTTGTGAATTATTCCAAACGCTATCATCATACTTGCAATCGCAGGTCTTTTCTTAAATTTAATCAAAATACATTCTCTTTATTTGCTCTCATATTTTGCAGAATCTAAGTCTTGTTTCTTGTTCTGAAGATATTTGCTCGAAAGACTCCAATTTATTACTGAATCAGTATATTTCGTCTTCAAGTATGCACTATGAAGAAACGCAAATATGACTAAAATACCAATTCTAAAAAAATTTGAAGTGGGTTAAAAGCACAGTAAGTGTACGTAGTTTTAATAGAAATCCGTTGTACATTCAATAAATTAATAATACAGCACATAAGCATATCAGTTATATTCCTGATACACATAAAAAAAGAAAACACATTAAGCTTAAAGAGAAAGAGCATAGGATTTGATACCTCAGTATAACCTAAATTAAACAGGCGTTAAACACAAATAATAATAATAATAATAATAATAATCTAAATTATTTTGTAATACATATATTTAATCGAAATTGCCGAGGGGTACAAACCAAACAATATCAGTGCTTAATTTATTACTATATTCTGTTATATGCGTATATATTAATCAAAAAATGAAATAAAAGTTTACAAAAACATATAATAAACATTTTAAGAGCTGGAAGTACTAATAGTAGCGGGTGTATATTATTATAAAATTATATATACACATTACAAATATACTTTATGCATGGGTCGTAGACCGTACATACTTGAGTAAGATACAAAAGTTGAAAGAAGAACAAATAACTAAAAATAAGACAATATTAATAAATAAAAAAATGTTTTTTTCAAATATGAAAAACAGTATTTACAGATATATGAATGGAAACATATTACACAATATTTATAATTATTCTAGTTATTGCGTTCTACCAGAAAAATAAATTGTTTTTAGTTTCACGCACTTTGGCTAGTAAAATGCCTATGTATAACCAATTAGTGTGATTCGCAAACAGATCCCAGTATGCCAATTGACCTCTAATTGTTTTAACATTTTTCTGGGAACAGTGATTTTCTCCTGTATTCCCAGTAGGTACATTCTGCCAGAATATGCACCTATTCTTCCTCCCCTCCACAAAATGAACAAATTCTTCTACCTGAACTATCCTATTTTTTGAGCCTTTCGACCTCCCAGTCCAAACCGGGCTATTTTTGATCTCTGCTTTCTATCTAGCATAGCCTATCTCTTTACCCCAAGTTAGTCCAATTTCATTCGATACACTCAAGGAGACTTTGGTGTTACATTCTGCCTTGAATTCCTGCCTGCTGACATCCTCTAGCCTTGTTTTAACCTTCTTTCATTCATTTTTATTATTTTCATTATCTATTTGTCTATTGGACCCTCTGCATCCAAAAAACAATTTGTGTTATATTTTGCATCTGGTGTCTATAGCATTTGGATGGAAGTGTTGACTAGTCTCCCTGCATTAGTTTAAGTCAATATTTCACCGTCCTTATTTTGTCGTATCTTCAGAGCAACCCACTTCTTATGACCCCACAGTTTGATGTTTCTGTGGAGAGCCCGAGAACCCTTTTCCAAAAATGGACTTGAATTTTATTTAAATGTTCATATCTCCCGCATCCCCACATAAAAGAATAGACTAATCTAGTTTATCTACAGGTTATATTTGGAACGCGAATCAGAACACTTAGTGACGCATTTAGTTTACCTTGTGCTTTATAATAAATAACGATAGGTGCGTATTCCGTTTGCCACTTATTTTAAAGTTTACTCCCAAATAACAAAACTGTTTTAACATTTTGTATTTCTCATCCACTGTAGTACCATTTTTCATCTGCCATACAGTAATCATTTTAAAAAGTCATTGTTTTGGTTTTGTTCACTACCATACCCCATTTCAGGCAGTAATCTTCTAGGATGTAAATACTTTTTGGTAACCCATCTCTTGTTAGAGATAAAAGAATTAGATAATCTTCATACAAAAGTACAGAATTTTTATTTTTGTTTATTTATTTGATTTATATGTGGACGCTCTTTAACAGCTCAGGTCATCAGCGTCCCATTCAACTCAGGGTTTGAAACGGCAGACAAATTTTGCTCAGAGGTCTCTTTTTCCAGGCTTGAGGTTCTTTATCGTACCGTAAATGTACGACACGGGACCTTTGGCTTTACTTCCCTTCCGAAGGAAGTCATATTTTGGATTTTTACGCCCGAAAAAAATCCATCAGTCCTGGTCGGGATCGAACCCGCAATCTTGGTTTTAGGAGGCAAATATGGTTACCACTACAACACCTGGACTGACAAAGTACAGAAATGCATGTACCGTACACATCAAGAGCATTTCATTTTCCTCGGTAAGAGGGCTTCCGCGATATATTCTATAAATAGATTAAACAATAACGGAGGTAGAATACATCCATGACAAACTCCTTTACTAGCTGATCTACATTTCGATATACTGTTTTGGTATATCTTAACACCGAATTTCACCTCGCTGTATATTTGCATCACAGTTTTTATCATTTTGTTGAAGACATCTTTCTGACATAGTTTTACCCACATAACGTCTCTCTGAACACTGTCGAATGTTATTTTAAAATCAAGAAATACACTGAATAAATTACCGTCGTTTTCTTTTTAAATTTGTACCTATCAGCGTCAGAATATCCTCTTCCAAAGTTAGCACCTATGTCTATGAATTTCTCCGCAATAAGACTAATATTTCTTATTAGGCCAAATTTATGTCAGTAGAGTGTAGCTAATATTAACCGCACTGTTAGGCATTGTTTTCCCTGTCAAGATCTATACAAGTTTATAGATATTCATAATGAACTTATTGCTACGAGTAGCTCAGGATGTTAAGGAGCGGATTCATGAGCGGCCTGAGGTTCGATTCCCACCAGGACCGTCCCGCTGACTATTGTCCTCAGTCTTCTTAAACCGCAAATGCCGGGAGCTATTCTAAACTTAGGCCTGGAACGCTTCCATTGAAAAGAATCCTTTCCCAATAAATCATTTCATCTCTTGTATCATCAGTGTCCACCGCCTGTGATGCCTCAGTAGTTAAAATGGGCGTTAAACATTATTAAAAAATAACACAATTTAATACTGTAACTCAATTATTTTACAACAAAAGTACTATGTCACAACCTATCCGTTTTTAATATTCTGAAAAACTCTTATAGGAAATACTTATAGAGGTTTCAATACTTTTGTACAAACTTTGAATGTTTATATATAGTAACAATAATGGTATCTTCGCCGATTTTATGTAGTTATTTTCTAATATGTGTAATAGAGAATCAGTTCATTTAATTATGAAGGCCTTTAATTTTACAAAGAAAGAATGTGTGGCCCTCTAGTTATTGCTGCATTGCATAAAATACTATACCATCTATTACTGAATTTTTTGTTGTACACTGTTATTAATCAGTTCAGTAACAACTTAATTATATATTCTCACTTACATTCCCTCTTTCTTCCTCCTTTTAGGTGATGAAATATCACATATAAAATGTAGAAAATTGCTATGGACAAATACAACGTGGACAGTGATTTGCATCTGAAATATATTGTTGTTTCCAGCCCATGGTAACAAATTCAAACAGCTTTAACAAGCACTAAAACAGGAATGACATTATGTTGATACTGGTCTGTAGATAACAGGTGGGAGCGATGCAATAGGCCAGGAGTTTCGAATCACTCTTTCATCTTGCCCATGTCATTCACCAGTTCTTGTTTATCTGCCGGGATTGGCTCATAGTTTGTGTTCGTACCTTGTTGATACTGACTTGATAGTTTAAGTGTACCTCAACTTGATGTTAAGTACTTAAGAATCCCGATGCCTACTTATGAAAACGTGTCTCTACCAGCGTTGCTATTCTATATGCAGGCTTCGAGCCTGAGCTTGTTTTACTGCAGTAAGCTGGTACGCAGTACAGTGAAGTCCATTTTATTCCACTCTCCCTGCTAGGCTTTCTAGATATCGTCATTCGCGGTCGTCTGCTTACAAGAGTAGACGACCCAAACGCACAGAATCTATGGGCGATGTATTGGTTGATTTAAAAGAGATGTTGCTTTAAGGGATGGTTCCGGTTTCTCCCTCTCTCTATATCCTCCAAAAATGGCGGTTTGAAGCAGACGAAGGACTTAAAACCTTACCCTTATGCAGCCAGTCCAAGTTTTTATCCTCATATCCTCATTTATATTAGTGTTCACAGTTGTAACCGAGATCTTGGATCAGATACAAGAGAGACTTAATGTTACGAATAAATTCAGGGGCATGGCTGATGGTTGATCGTGGATTTGCCTGTTTCTTGTCCTCTGGAAGTCTATTCTGGCTTTACTTTTTTTTATACATACATGAGATGTGTTTTGGGATGGATTGTGAAAACACGCCTTACATTGCTAATCTCATAATGTACCCTTCTCAGAATGGTATTATTTTCGGTTTAAATAGCAGGCATGAGGACACACTGTCGAAGATAGCTTCCGTTATGATGTTTTAAGTGCGGCACTCCTGTGAACTTCTAGACTTGTTCCCATAGACCGCAGACAACCCCCTGTGTATATAAACACTGGAAAGTTGAAAATTCTCTTTCGCAACTAAAAACTATTTTAATGCTACACGAGTCATGTACAAAATGCATCTCAGCATTGGCGGGCTTTGTTACCTTTGTAACAACCTCGGGCCGTCTCTACCTATTCAAGTCAGAAAGAAATTACTGATCTAATTAAGTGCAGTATCGTATTGATATTTTTGTGTTTTACATTATCAGAAAAGCACTTAGTTTTTGTATTGAATAAGTGTAGTCTAATAATAAAATGCACGCTGGAAGCAAAGGTTTTTATTTGATGCGTGTTTATCAAGTAGTTAAACAGAGAAGATGCAACTGAGTGTTCAATTGAAAAGTTAAATATTTTGTCCATTCCTTCTAAAAGAAAAAGATAAAATTTAGCGGAAAATGTTAAAGAAATGGATTCTGTTTTAGATAAAAAGTAAAGAGAACCCAACAGGTTTTAACAAGGAAAAAATGCATTTAATACCACAAAACGACTTAGTTTATGTATAATTCGTTTAGCACGAATCTATTGCTGCCAGCATTGAAGTTTTATAGATGATTTCAACAGTCCAATTCTTGTTCATTTTCTATAGCAACGAAGCTTATTTTCGACTCAGTGGGAAACGCAGCTAAAACAGTCGTTCGTTATTGGAATACCGAAATTCCGCAGTAACCTCTCTTTATGACAAATTAGCGGGTTAAAAGAGGTATAGAGTTTAAATTTCTTGAGATGGCCCACACTGACTTCGAGTTTTTTCGCGGTTTTCCCAAGATTGGTAGGTGAATTTTACGATGAATATTTGTTGTTTTTCACAAAAATCCTGCTCTCCAGTTTAATATCATTTCGGTCCATAGTTTTGGTTACAGGGTAGAAAGTATCAGGTGAGGTGGGATAATGCTGTGCGGCGTAGCGATGGATTTGCAGATTGTAGAAAGTTCCTGTCCTGGCGTTTGGCACATTCTGCCTAGGGGCCTATCGGAGATCGTCAATGGGAGAGGCCTAGGACTTGAATGTAAATCCGGCAAACGTTAGGACCCCACTTTTGTTTTGAATCGCCGCTCCTGCCACCCGGTGTTATCCTCGTCTCATCTTTGCTGAATACAGTACACTTAGAACTGCACTCAAGTTTAAAATAGACCACACTTTTTTGCTGAATTGAGAAAAGAAAATACGCGTGCTTTATTCAGGACAACCCCACTGTACTTCAAATCAATCAATGATTGAGATATGTTTAGTCTTTGGGGATTGAATAGTGAGTCGTGGCTTTGAGGCTTCCTAGATCCAAGCGATTTTTTACAAGGGAAAACTTAAAGACGAAGTTTAACAAAATAATCCCCACATCTAATGTGAAGAGCTGCAACAAGTTTTCAGGAACATGTTCCGAAATATGAGTATATGAGTAAATAGTCATCGTTATGAGATACTTTATACACCTTTGTTTATAAAGATTCTTGATTTCGTTTTATGTATGTCTAGACAGCTTTCTGAGCACGCAAAGTGGAACGCGACCTTCGGCAGCGCATAAAAAAACCACAGATCGTTCCGGCAGTAATTAAAATGTCGTTCGGTTTTTAAGTGCTTCACATCGCTATGTGGATATGTTAGTGCTGTTTCCAAGGACGCTCGGGGCGCTAAGAAAAAGACCATTAGATATAAGCTAATGTTATGATCTAGTCAGGGTACGTTAGTAAAATATGCACGTTAATTAATAAGTTATTTAATATATAAATAGGCTCTATTTTTGTGAAAATGGAAATACTCTTAAGGGTATCATAGCAAAAATGTATTTGCCTCTTCTTACATTCGTTACTAAACCACTAATGTTTTCTTCTTTAAAATAGAAATATAAAATGAAAATCTGGTTTAAAAATTAATCTCATACAGTCAAATACTTTGTTCTTTTACCTTTCTTTATTTTAACACGAGGTAACAAAAATCACCATTGTGGTGTAAGTATAAAACGTTTCACAATACTATCACTTTTTATACACATTCAAAATTACAGTAACTACATTGTTTAGCTCTTACAATAATTTAATTCTAATTTATTAGAGTTCGGAACGTCTTATAATTACCAAAAACTATGGAAATGTTTACAAATGTATATTTTTATTTATAATAGACACCTATGCTACTTATATCTTTCATTCTCCTTGATGTTTGAGATAATGAACGCTTATACATTTTCATTTTTATTTTCATGTCCTTAATGCACATCAAATCTATTATTTTACATTAAGTCTTCATTGTCTATGGGTTTTTAAGTTAAAAGCTGTTTTTTTACTGGGTTTAAAAAGAAAGCACACAAGAACATCAGACAAAGGGTGTTTGATTTCGTATTAAGGATAAACCGTTACCGTTTATATCTATTAACAGCAACAGTGTGAGTTTCAAGAAGCAGTTTTTTTTTAAAATAATAAAATATACGGTAAGACAAAAACATAGTGGTTATAATAATTTATCTGTTACAAGATATAAATAATATTGCATCAGTGAATTTTAAATCGACTAAGCAGGCCCCAATTCCTGTGAGAGGATTGGCTGTAAAAGTAGTTTATTCCTGTCAGTACTGCTTTAAATTATGAAGGAAACCCTAACTATATTTCTTATTCTATTGATTTTTCAACTTATTCATTATATATATATATATATATATATATATATATATATCCATGAATGAATTTTTGGGAAGCTTGATTAAAAAAATGAATTTGTTTTGCCTTATAAAATAGTTAAAACTTGTTCTATTGAAACATCCCTTGTATTGTGAATATTAATTATGTATATAAATATTTAATTGCTGTTTTCTTCAATTTAGAAATTAATACAATCTACACACAAAAAAAATTTAACTAATCTATATTTGAAAATTTGTGTATTAAATGTTTAACAGTCTATGACAAATTCTGCAAGGAAGTAATAAGAAGATGTTTTAACTGAAAAAATTTAATCAAAACATTCTAAAACCCAACTAAAATAAACGGAAGTTTCAAAATTCAAATGTATGGTGAAATTATTGACGAAGTATGGAATAAAAAGTATTTTGTTTCACAGTGATCTCTGTTTATTAACAAGATTAAAAACTGTATATATGACTTTAATTTATGAACAATAAATGTTACAATAGTGATTTATGAAGAAAACTCTTCATAACACTCTTATTTGAAAGTTCTGAAAATTTCTCATCCCAAAAGTTCGAGTACTTATATTGATAACACCAGCAAGAGATAGGTATGCAATTATACTCCAAACTATGCAGTTGCAAAAAATTATGTGTAAATCATGACGATTTTCAGCATTTGCTTCCACAACTCATATCACTTAATATAGTAAGCTGTCCAACATTTTCTTTACCTGGCTTATGCTTAGCTCTTTGATATAAAATGTATAAAGCATGAAATTTTACTTGTAAAATAAACTGCTTCAGGAAGGAAGTTCCACAAATGAAACAGTAGGGAGATTCAGGACAAATTTGGAAGTAATCACCAAATATTTGCTTAAATAAAATTCATTTAAAGCATTCTTTATAGAAGGGTGAACTATACATTTATAACAATTTGAATCTTCCCTAAAAATATCATTCAACACATGCTCCAGAAACAATGGCTGCACTAGATAAATAACTACACATCTATGGATGTTGAAGTGTATCCATTTAAATGAATTGCTATTCAATTTGTTCGGAATCTTTCCAGCTCTAGATAAGGTTTTAAAGACAGTCATACAATTCTCGTTTAAAATATTGTTTTATGAAAATAAAAGGCATAGGAATTACAGCTGCAGTTATGGAGAAAGGGAAAGGGATTATATTTTATTTATATATTAACCTTTTCTGAATAATGTTCAAATAAGCTATCTTAAAATAGATTAGTGATTTAACAACATTGTGAAGCTTTAATAAAGAAGGTATAACTGAATATAATCGACAAAACACTTAAAATCTAGTTGGTGTCCGTTTCATGCAAAATAGCGCATCTCTAAAATAGCTACGTTGCGTGTGCCCCTATAAGAAGATTGCAGAGTGGAGTGACTGCTGCCCACATTTTGTGCCTGAAGCTGCTTTGGGAGTGGCTTCAACCGAAGTTCATTAACATTCGAATATGAAGAAAACATAACACAAAGGACACAGTTGTGTTTGATCAGAACAAAGTCGTAAGTATCGCCGTTCACTACTGGCACCAGTCTTTTGAGGGAGTCATCAGTGTATAAGTATTTTAACTAAAGGCATTATGGGCGATGGACACTTGTGGCAAATTATTTTATATAATAATATGAGAAAGTAATTTTTCCAGAGCTAAGTTGAGGTTTTTCCCCGGCATTTGTCATTATTGAGGACCGAGGAAACCCTTGAAAAAAACTTCACTCAGGAAGGGATTGTTATTATCTGGAATCGAATCGCGTTATCTCCCATTCACGAGTCTATGCCTTAGCGGCCTTGGTCACCCGTGTTGGTGTCTACAGACATTTCACTATAATATAAATGTCCCCTACAAACGATTTTAGGAATTACTTTGAGCTTTTACAACACAATTGCATTTCTCACTTATTTATAATCATTCAAAGGAACCTTCAACACCATCTAAATGCTTCTTAGATAGTGAAAACTCAAACGTGGTATATGTTTATAAAATGGGGAATATCTAATACTTTTTAATGTGGTTCCACTTGAACTTTAAATGAAAATAAAATATTACAATATGACAAACCAGATTTTTTGATTTTAGGTGCAATAGTTGCAGTGCTTTATAAATAAACGTTACTGACGATAACACTGGGGTATAAAAATAGTTTAGTTGCTTTTTTTATTTTTCCACTTGGATACATGTAATATGAATACCCTTATTTCAAACATGTTTTCAGTTTTGTTCTATCGGGCTAAGCTTTTATTAAACGAAACAACATTAATAATAATGTACCTATAGTTTTTATGAAACATAATAAGACATAGCTGTTTTATAGGCTTCATTTTAACTTAAAAATTAATGAATATGCTGGAAAAAGAGAGTTATGTGTCAATAATTTTTAATTTTCAAACTTTTTTCACTATTAGAGAGGAAAAAACTTCATTTTTGTCAAATTCTATGTCCTTCACTAGCAACAATAATCAGTCATCCAATGACCTTGATAGTAGTTTCCATTGTTTTAAAGTCTTTATGAAGTCACTAACCTTGTTCTTCACTCATTGTACCAAGATGGGCAGGCAAGTAATCAATATGGATACTGAGAAAATGCACTTTAACACTCAATCTACACCCTAGAGTTCTAACATGTTGTAACATTTTCTCTATAATTTCTTTATAGTTCTCAGATTTCTTGTTGCCAAGAAAGTTTTTTCTCACTTTTTTGTAGGCGAACCATGCTCACTTTTCCAACTCGGAAAGGTCTCATCCTGCATTATCTCACGAATCCAATGGTCCATCGAAAACACCTACTCCTATCCTAGCTTTAATTATCAGTGGGAAGTTTGTAACAAGAAAGTTGAAACAATCACTATCCTTATTCAGAGCGGCAACAAATTGCTTCATCAGACCTAACTTAATAATGAGTGGTGAAATAAGGTCATTAGAAGGAGAAACCTTCTTACTTCACAATTTTACCTCCAGGAACTAAATTGCAGTTTTGTGGCCAATTTTATTCAGGTCGAATGCTCTGATTTATCCCTATTGTTTCATTCGCAAAGCGAACCATTTATTATTTTATTTAAATATCTCAGAATGTTTATATTATGTATCTGATCAATGAACAAATAATAAAAACTGTTATTTTCTATAATACCGATTCCTAAACAATCGTAGTCCTATGAAATGAAACTATGGCTGATTTAAGAGATGCCATGTGATAAAGAATTAGAAAATATGAAAAGTTTTCATTCTGCAAAAATCGTGTAGACCAATGTAATACAAATCTAAAAATAATATCTATACTCCTATATTATATCCACAAGAATGTGACATGCGGTAAATAACCATAAAAAGCCTTATTTCATATGTACATTACTACGCCGAGATTAGGCAGATTTGCAGAATATTGACTAAAAGGAAGAGATATCAAAAGTAATAATTTTGTTAACATAAATTTTACATATACGAAGGGTACCATAAAACGTGAACTAAGTAGGAAACTTCAATAAATAAAATTACTTTGTGTAAACAGTTTATTTCCAGAAGAAAATCGAAAAGACACCGTAAAATTTCGAAAGTAGCCTACAATTAATTTTTTACCGTTTTATCTTACAAAACATAAAAAGCTTTATCACCCAGCACTGAAGTGCTATAAAAAGGGTACCAATCAAAGAACGCTTTCACTACCAGTCCCAACGCTGAAATCAAACTGGAAAACCGTGCACCGAATGCTAACATAGTTGTTGAACTTGTCTAAAAGCTGTGCCTGAAGAGAAAATCTGAAATGTCCGGTTTACCGAGCTCAAGATCAATGTATGGAACTCAGGATAAAGATAATTGACATTTTCTACTTCTAGAGAAACAAACACCAAATAAAAATGATGTCCCAAACAAAGTAATGTCATTTCTTAACTACCACAATAAATTCGCGGTTTCAAATGAAAGTAGAATATGTATAGCCTTCTTAGTAAAACATGCTGGTTTGAAATATTGTAAGTTAGCTATTGAGGTACAAAATTACTGGTGTTAATGTATTTAATAAGAAACTTAAAGCATTGTAAAAAGCTATTATTATTATTATTATTATTATTATTATTATTATTATTATTATTATTATTATTATTATTATTATTATTATTAACAGTATTATTATTATTAACAGTATTAACGAATTTAAACTCTTTTGTAAATGAAATGTGCAAATTTGTGTTTAAAATAAGTATATATTTTGATGCAGATTGGAAATATTGAAACATGTTATCCATGAAGTGTATTATAATATAGGATTATTCTAAACTCAGTATCAAATGACCATAACTTTGGCAACATTTTAAATTCTGCAAAAATAAAAACACCCGATTTGTTCGTAAAGAAAAGAGATTTTATGTAATAAATAAATAAGAATACTATAAAGAATAACAAGAAAAGTTAAATACCATTACTACCTTGTTCAATAAGAAACAGCCATTCTTCTATGTTATAAACGGCAACAGTAAATGCATTCTTGGAAATGTTTTCAATGACAGTCGATTGTTTCAGTTCCTCACGAGTAGTACAAGGATGATTTGATAATTATCTTGGTTTGATATTAAAAGTGGTAAGTTCGTTGCTGCGAAGTACTTTATTTTTCGACATAGTCCCCTCAAAGTTCAACGCACTTGCAACAAGTTTCTCCAGGTTCGTAATTTCTCCGTGGAATTGGGTTTCTTTGTGGCCCTCAAAATGCTGGTTTACTTCCTGTGTAACCTTTTTATTTTACTTAAGTTTGTGTTCAACTAGGAAAGGTTTGCGTTTTGGGAACGGATCCGAGGGAGTGAGACTAGATGAATAAGGCAGATGCGGAAGCATTTCAAATCATATATAGGTTACTTTATCCTAAGTGACGAGGATTGAATGCACCAGCACCTTACCATGGTGAAATAACTTCTTTTTCTCCTTTCCCGGACGGTTTTAACGCTATCGGGTTTGCAGTCTCTCCAAAAGTGATGCGTAGTTCTCCAGTGATGGTTTTTCCAAGAAGGCCTTTTATAGAGCGAACCTACTGCTGTTTCGTTTTCGGGATATATTTCGACCATAGTCACAAAACGTTTCGGTTGGATTCTACAAATATTTCCAAAGAGTTGACAGATCTCGCTTTTGCTCCGGAGTGAGGAGGTGCGTCACTCTCCTTCTGTAAATATTTTTCACAAAGCAAAATAAAATGAATCAGCATAGTTGAGATTCCCTTGGCTTCTGTAAATTCACGCACCTTCACTCATCTCTCAGCCAAAACATTATCGTGGACTATACCGATAATTTTTGGTCTAGCATTTGATTTTGGAACTCCAGGTCGTGGTGCATCTTAGACGCTTGTTCTGCCACGCTTGAACTTATTTACCTGAAATTGAATGAAGAGCATGCGTCACCCAATATAGGTAAAATCCTCTCATAAATTCCCTTTGCTGTTTTTCCTTCCAGAAAAAAAAATTGAATCATACCAAGAATTCAAACATTATCCATCTTTCACTCACTCCAAATGTTTGTGTTTACACATCTGCCAAACAAAGAATTAACATCAGAAGGACTTGTGACCATAGAACATTTATACGTATAAAGCAATTTTATGCCCACAAACACAGCTACTGCTGTTGTTCTCTGTTAGTGTGCGAACAAACTATTTATCAAACCATCCTTGTATCTACTATGAAATACCCTTCTTTGAGCTAACTTCATAACCATAACTAGTAAGCCAATTGTTCAGAGAAATGTCTACTAACTACCCACATGTGTTGCTTAATAGTGTTTCTACGGTATAGTGTATGTGAAGTGGAGTGCTGTCTTGCACAAAAACAAGTTTTCAAAATCATGATTCTGCAATGCTGGTATCACAAAGTCTTGCAACTATCGAACAAATCGCTTACTGTATGCCGTTACTGCATTCGTTTGTTCATTTTCTATTTCCTCATAGAAACAAGTCCCTATTATAAGATATGACGTAAAAAATACGTCAAACAATAATTTTGACACATGCAATTTTACTCAATAATTGTGTTGGTACTATTTTCTGCCTATAGTGTTAACAACTCCATTTAATTGGAAATATTATTCATCTGCCCGTTAGTTTTTATCTAGTTATTCAAAGTTTTTCTGAATTTCTGATAATACTTGCAAAGATAAAATGACGCAAATTAGCTTATCTTGTTTTTCGAGTTCATAAATAATTTTCATTTTATAGGAATAGAGCTGAAATTATCTTCTCAGAGTCGAATAATTCATCTCTAAACCTTTATAACGTTATTAGTACTACAAAAATTAAATGCTGAATTTTCACAAACTCCCTGGAAAACTACAGCTGCATTCACTTCATTTTCTACTAATTTTGGTCTAATTAATCGCTTTTTATTGGTAATTGTGAGTTTTTCTCAAATTGGTCTACCAGTTTACGAAACTATTTTACAGAGCAGAACCCATTTCTCAATCCTTGTAGCGTCAAAATCTTATGAACCCGTCAAGGCAAAACTATTTATAAAATTACAGTTAAAAAATTTCTGTCAGCATTCTAAAACATAATTTATTACACAAGCGTGACATAGTTACCATAGCTACAAAAGGTTAAAAAAATACACATGGAAAAAAATCAAATATTCGAAAGCATACTTTCTATTTACAGGGAGCCTAACTGTCAATATGTACAGAAGATACTGCTATTTCTACTTGAGAACTTACTTTAGAATAAACTCTATATTTAATTAAATGTTTACAAAATTTCTAGTTTATAATTGTTTTTACAATGTTGCTGAATTAAAAAAAAACTTCCTTAAATTAAATGCTTAAATCTGTGAGTAAAAGTAACTTGTACATATTTTACTCTCATTTTATTTTAATATTAACTTGTTCTCTTATATGTAACTTGTAGAGAATGAAGTAAATAAAAAAAAAATAATGCATGTCTGTCTAAAGTACCTAAATGAGAAACAAGTGCAATAAGGTTAAATAAATACATATAACTCTATAAGAATAGCATGATAATCTTTGAGCACGGATATAAATCTCGGTTCCTAAAGTTTACCGCTCTTTGACTAAGCTGCAGCAACTTTCACAGTTTATACTCTTTACTTTTCACAAGACTTGTATACAAAGGCCACCTGCATTCCGAATGCGTTACCTACCCTAACCTTAGCTACGAGTCGTCAATTGTGAAATCAATACGGCACTATTTTTTATATATTTACTTCAACGAGTGTGTTTTTGCTTAACCTATACAATTTTCAACCCTATTCTCTTGTAATAAAACATCAAATATCATGTAATTGAATTAAAACTATTATGAACTCTATGCAGTTAAGCTTTAGTGAAGCCCCAAATGTGGTTAATGAGAAATAAAGGAATTGTATTGAGAAAGATCTTTGAAGATCGTGAGCAGATACCCAAATTAGGGGAATTTTTACGGAAGGTAAAAATGAAGTGGACATGTAATTTAGAAAATCTTTGATGATAAAGAATATCTGTATGATTATGAAAAATGTCATTGATCTGGGAATGGTTGGGAGTGAAATTATATTAAATTTATTGAATTATTGAGCTTGGGAATTATAAATTGCTCTAGAAAGTTAATACATATAGCATTATAGTTGATATTTGAGAAATAAATGAATTAGTAGTTTGTAGAGACTGTAGTTAGCTGATAAAATAGTAGTATAGCTAGAGTAATTGAAATTTTATTTTAGTCCCCTGGGTTGGGTTGAGTTGGAGCCTAGTCCTCTGGAATTGCAGTAGGCTACTGCTGATGAATCGGGAACTGAGGTCTGACGCAATCAGGGTGGAAATGTTATACTTTATTTAATTATTTAGAATTTAGATAAAGGGTTAGTATAAAATCATTGTTGTATTAAATTTTCTGTAATCGTTTATTGCTGATTTGTTTTATTTATGGACGCTCTTTGACGTCTCAGGTCATCAGCGTCCCATTCAATTCAGGGCGTGAAATGGCCTACAAATTTTGTTCAGAGGCCTCTTCTTTCAGGGTTGAGGTTCTTTATTGTGCAGTAAATGTACGACACGGGACCCACGGCTTTACTTCCCTTCCGAAGAAAGCCATACTTAGGATTTTTATGCCTGAAAAAACCCCATTGATCTTGGCCGAGATTGAACCCGTGTTTAGGAGGCAAGAATAGTTACCACTACATCACCAAAACCGACTTCTGTAATCGTGAGGACCTAAAATGGCCTGGGCCAGACAGGTGGAGCCTCTTGTAGTTTGTATTTTTCTTAGCACTTTCAATAAATTTCAGTTAAGTTTTAAAAAACACGTTAAATGCTGATCATATTAAAAAAAAACCTTTCATAGCTATTAATAATTCTATTTTAAAACAGTTAAAATATCCAATTAGCACGTATATTAAAGCGCAAACTTTTAAAAAGTGTTGCAAAGGGCAAAAAGAAAACTTTGCTAGTAAGAGCACCGTTAAGTTCTGCAAAGAAAATTGGCTGACCCCTAAACCGAATTCGCTTTCTCCTAACGTACTAACATCTTACTTTCCTTCAATTAACAATACCTCGGCGAAGGCGGAAACACTAAAAAGGTAATTAAACGGATGCACTTGTTTTGCTTGAGGATCGCCATCTTAGAGCAACAACGAGTTCGACTGGCTCCAACCTGACCTTCCTCTTAGGCCAAATTACCTACAAAAAACTTTCTCCCTAGGATAACCCACAAACTCTTAGGATAATTTATTTCCCTCGTCATTGATCCTTTAAAACTACTCTTCAGAGCATAAAAGTAATAAGCTAAAATGAAAGTACGTTTCGAACTAAGTAATGTTCACATAAAAGAATACATTCGAAATTCACATTGCTATTTTATACAAAAGAAACTTTGAAGAGCTTTGTGAAAACGCAAAATATTACAAGTTACAGCTGTCGAAATGCTTAATAATGTAAGAGATTATACTCATGCGGGCCCTAACCGAAATTGTGATTTTATTCTTTCGTGAGAAAAGAACTTGCACAAAATGAAAGTATAGCTATATTAGTCATATTTAATATTATATAGTGTCAGTATGAATATCTATACATTTAAAATACGTTTAATATAAACTAAAATATGCCAATTTAGATGCTGAGGGGCAAATTAAAACCAATGTTTATTTATTTTAAATTCCACACCCCTCAACACCAGTCACTCCTACTTAGAAATTTCAAAAGGCACTCTATTGTTGTTTGAATTTTTAGAGAGTAAAATTACAAAATCTATTGAGCATTTAATAGTTGTATTTTGATAATAAATTGTAGTCAGCATTGGTTTTAAACTTCTTCTTCAATGTCTATAAACCCATGTGTTCTGTAATTAGTTAAATTTATTTTAAATAAGTGACATTCAGATTGACAATCTTTTTGAAATGAAAAAATCTGTATTTTTAAAAACTGTTATACTGAAAGCTTTGAAAACTATAAAATGTTTCAGTATTTTATTTCAATTTAAAAGTGTGCCTATTAACTTTTAAGACTAATTGCAACCACTGAATCTAGACCCGAATAAATAGTGACTTTATGGTTTTTAATGTAGGTTTGCAAGATGCTGTATAAAGAGTCACATTGCCCTTAATTTAATGTATATTTTAAAGTCAAACGTTATGAAAATGCTAAATTCTCTCGCGAACATCGGCTAATTTAAGTAGTTTTAATAACACCCGACTATTGTAGAGTTTATAATGATGTTCTTTAGGCCAATTAAATTCAACATTTTGTAATTATCAAAGAAGTTTTATGTATCTGAATTAAAGAAATAAAATGAGTAGCAACAGTAGGCATTCACCGTATTATTGACCATATTATGTGGAATCCCGTGGGGCTAGGTTAGAAAAAAGTAAAGTAAACTGCTCAAGAACAAATAATACTGTTCTGCCAAAGTTAATGATCATAGAAAGGAATATAATAATTGATGCTGCTAAACCTATTTGCTAAATGTAGACTTTAACTTCTTAAAACAGTTTATCGGCAATTTAAGTACAAGCCCTTTAGATAAATTATCTACAGAAGTATATAATCCGTGCACAAAACGAAAATGTTAGTTGCGAATTGACTCGGACACACAGATAACTGCAAACAAATGGTAGTGACAGGCTAAGGAAAAGTAGTCTCCAGAAAAATAAATGAAAAATAAAAGAGGAAACAAAAAATATAAAGAGAAAAAGGAGAAATTGCACATGAACCAGTATCCCCCCCCCCCCCCACTAGTAAAACAACCAGTCAATATCACGAAATGCCACAGAGATTTCAATGCAAGGATAAAACACAAACTCACATTTATTGCGACATAACGTGTGCACAATGGAGAAAGTGCTCTTAGAAGCTTAGGCAGTGGTACCTCCTGCCATGCTAATTATGTAAGGGGAAACGTGTTGTAGTGAGAAAATCTCACATGCGTTAGTATCTCAATATACACATACGCTTATGTAAGTCAACAAAAGAGAGACATATTAAATTATTTTGCTCCAACATTTTAATTAACTGCCAGCTAATTTTTATTATTTTTTTTTTTCAAATCTAAGCAGCAGGACTGACAATAATGTTTAAGTCCTCAAGTGGCTTTGTTTTAAAGAAGAAAACAGTTCAACTTCGGTGAATACTGAAAAGCTTCGCATTATGAAGAAAGTGTTTTGTGCATTTCCCGACGCCTTTACCATAACGAACAAATGTTCAAGTCTACTGCTATAAAAGCAAGATGGTTTCTATCATAACCGCAACACAGTGTAGCTTAATGCATGAGTGCTGGTGATTACGAAATCCAATATAACGGCAATTACTCTCTCTTCTAGAAGGGCTAAATAACAGTGCTTAATACGTTCCGGAAGTAGCGCCTCAGACATCAACCTTGACAGATACCAACCGTCCTACATTTAATTCTGTATAAAAAAAAGTAATATTGTCTAATTATCGCATATGTCTTTGAAGGTAATATAATTAACGTGATGTAACATTAAATGACAGTTGTCTACAAGCTGGCCCATTTAAGAGAAGCCATTCCTGTTTAGACATTCACTTCATTTCTTTGCACATATGCAACAAAGCAACGATATCACAGTTTGCTTTATTTGCGCATATGCTTTCTGATTAAGAGAGCATTGAAAATCTTTTAGCATATTTTATATTATTATTTTAAATTAACTATTGATATTATTGTAAAGAACACATAGCCAACGCTGTTAAGAGTAAAACTTAAATTCCATTGGATAATTCCTAACAGTAAAATGGGTGTACTTGAAGAGGCATTCCCGGATCAATAAATTTTAGGCAGCATTTTCCATAAATAATGGAAAGATTTAATAGACACTGGAAGTAAAAACTTCTTAAAATGATATCATATGTCCAAACACATGGATCAATGCCGCAAAAAATATCTGTTATCTTACAAAGTTACAACCAAATACTGTTCAAATGGCCTGAGTCAACTGGCAGAAAAGATGCCGTATTTACAACTCACAATATCAATTTGATGGTTCTTGTACCTAATGTTTCATTCTTTGTGTGCTAGGTTTACGAAATAAAAACAAAACGATCATATATAATAGTTCTAGAAAATGAAACATGCATAAAGGTTACATGCGTAAAACTTTAATTTCAAAGACTCCCAGTCGGAATAGCTGCTTATTTAACATAAATTTAATAACATTTAAACAAACAACGCCTCAATTTTGATAATGAGCTGAAAGTTTAAAACATGCCGGTTAAATGTTAGGTTTCATCCCAGCTACTTTGAAATTTACAGCGCAGCTGTAACTTTTGATACTTAAATTTTAAATGTTATCACAACGTTTTTTTTTTTTTTTTTTCTTCATTCCCTGGAAACCTGTACAGTTATTGCTGTTTGAATTTGGAGAGAATAAAAAAATAAGTCATTAGTTGTAGAATGAGCAAAACTATTTATTTGGGTAAAATTGCAATCATTAATATTATAATAATACCACCTATTTGTGAACTTGATGCTATCCGCTTAGGGTATACACAATTTTGAAATAAGTTATTACCAGAATACAATTATTGCGTTAAGGCTCCATGGTTTTTATGTTGTTATTATTATATCTAAATACAGACAATAATAATAATAATAATAATAATAATAATAATAATAATAATAATAATAACAACAGTTCCGTTGCCAGACAACGATAAAAAAAAAAAACAAATGTGATATTAATTGAATCCTCCTTAAAGTTATGCATCAAAAGATTAAAGGTCCCATTTGAAATTTAAAAGTAGGAATGGCTAAGGTGAGGGAGTTAAACCTAAAATCTAGTCAAAATTGATTTTAAAAGTGCCCCTCGATATATATAATGTGGGTTTTTTTTAAATAAATTTAGTTTAAAAAAGCAGTTATTCAGACTGGAAAATACTGACCAAAAAGTGTAAAAAAATATTACATTTTAGCAATTTATTAATTAAATTTCCTTGCTTCTTCTACATCACTGTAATTTTAGTGCTGAACATCTCTAAGAAAAACTTGAATTAAAGATTTATATTTACACCCTTCTGTTCTTGAAGTAATTTATGCATAACAGAAACACTTACGAAATACTTGAGCTCCAGAATTCTTGATACTACTGTGTGTAGATGAAGGTAGTTAGCAGATACGAAACGGGACTTTATCGGATTCACTTCATCTCACGACACAGCACATTGTACACAGGCACTATTCTCTTTCTCACGCGTAGTATTCAACACCACAGACAGCTTTTGTTTAAATTCAGGAGCATTTCTTCACATCCACCATGATTCTACACCACCGCATTCACATTCTTTTTGTCTTGACAGTTGTAAGGGTCTCGTCGTCTCGCCTCACCTTGGCAAACCTTTCGAAGGAATCCAGATACCAGAGCCATCTAACGGTTGAAACAGTAAGGAGAAAACCTGTTGACTACGAAAGGTATGGCAAGGGAAGGCAAGGCGAAGTATTCAGTGGTTAAGGAGGAATGACTGCCTTTACATCACCAGTTAACACTATTTTACAGATGCTACGGATATATTCTTTATAATTCTAGTAATTTTATCTATGTATACTTAAAATATGCTGCGTTCTGAGTGCTTACCATAGCATCTGCCTCTATCCCTCTCAGGTACCTCCTTACACCAAATCCAAACGTAAAGGACGCAGGTGCCAATTCTGTTTCAAATTAAGTGTTTTTCCCCACCTCAAAAACGATAGGCCTCTGTTGATCTTACATTACTCCTGTATAAAATCTCCTCTTAGTTCTGCCTTCTTTCTTTCCTACCGAGAAGAAATAAGAAAATTATACACCTTCAAGATCTCCAATCGTTGAACTATTTCCTTGCAAAGTTTAATCTGCAAAAGTCGATAATTATATGAAATTCTATTGTGTTAGATATGCTACAATATATGGAATAAATTTGTAATGTTTGTTGTCTACTTGTAAATCGTGCACTTGTTTAAAAAAAAAAACTCGCGCATTTACAAAAATTGGGTCATTGGGCTTTGTTCTAAGTTTTATTGAAAGAAAAAATTGAGTGTTAAGAGCAGAATGAATACGTTTGATTGCGGTTACCTCACCACTGCAAACCAAGTGAATATGGTGGATCCTTTGTCATCCAAATAAATATTTTATTTTATGTATAATGGTGCCAAGCTATCAGAATTCTAGAAAACTAATGCAGCCACTAAGAGTCGGAAGAGTTTGACATTATGAAAAATTTTATTAACCCCCCGACAGAAATATTTGAAAATTTTAAATGTTTCCCAACAATTTAGTTACCCGGCAATATTATCGCGACACTCTTAAGTTAACGCCGGCATATTAAAGAGCATTTGTTACGATATTTAGGTTCTTCAGTCTTGCTCCAAGGCTGGCCGTTTGTGCCTACAACCCCTAATGGGGGCACCTTCGGAAGGAAGAGATGAGGTATGAGGAACACCGGGTGGCCAGGATCCACGAACTGTGCTGTTATTCCAACATTGTTCCCAGATAGAATACCCCAACACGAGCGGAACCCCACTTCCTCTCTAAGGAGTTCGAGTCTCTCATTTTTTTAAATGGTGTTTAGCGCCCATTTTTACTACTGAGGCACTGCAGGCGGGGACACTGGGGATATATGAAATGAAATGATAAATTAGGAAAGGATTTTTTTTAAGGAAGGAAACGTTCCAGGCCTAGGTTTAGGGTACCTCCCCGGCATTTGCCATTTATGAGGACTGAGGAAAGCCTGGAAGAAACCTCAGTCAGGGAGGACGATCCTGGCGGATTCGAATCCCAGATCTTCCGCTCACGAGTCCGCGCCTTAACCACCTGGCCGCCCGCCACGGTCGAGTCTCTCAGAAGTGTGGCTATGGGAGAACCGGGGCAAAACTTTTCCAAAGGGTAAACCATCTTCATGCCGCAACGATCCACTTCGCCCTGGCACTTTAGATCTTGTAACAAAAACAACGGTTTGAAACGATATAAAATGGGAGAGCGGAAAATTCGTGGAAAGGAAAGGTGCCAGGGGAAGCCATGAAAAAACCAAGGTCAGGATGGCAGGCCCCAAGGGACTTAATATGGGCTCCCATGCGAATAGCAAGCTTTATCACTTCGTTTAGTTTTATTTTGATTTAGTTTTATTTGATTTTGACCATTAGCGATAAAGGGTGGGAAACGGCCGATCAGTTTTGCTCAGAGGCATCTTCTTTCAGGCTTGAGGTTATTTTACGTGCCGTAAATCTATGACACGACACTCAGAGTTTTAATTTCCTTTTGAAGGAAGCTATACTCAGAATTTTTAAGCCCTGAAAGTCCATCGACCATGGCCGGGTTTGAACCCGCAACCTGGGTCTACAAGGCAACTATTATTGGAGCGAGCCAAGGCGAATTCAGTTTTTGTTTAAACAATTCCAACGTGAGCGGAGCAATTTTACGGTTTAATAAACAGAATACCATAATCCCATGTTTCTTCTCCTTAAACCAGGGGAAAAAAGTATTTTAATTGTCAAATTATGATATCACATACTATATAAGAAATTATTAACGCGAATCTTTCCTTAGATTTCTCAAATCATTTTAATAGAATTTATTAATCACAAAATGAAGATAAATAATTAATGATTATGAATTCAAAACGATTTTGGAATTTCACAATAAAGATCACTTAGCATATGTGTTATAAAATGTCGTACTTTTCTCAAGTATTTAAAAAGAGCAAAGCAGAGGAGCAGAAAAAGTTTATTGAAATTTTTAAACAATTTAGTACCATGCTTATGTGTTTTTAACTTGTTGGGATGAAAACCTAGAACGTCTTTGATTAATGTTTCCTCCGTTTTTCAATGTTCTACTTTAAGAAAAATAGTTCAGTTTTTTTGTTTGTTTGTTTGTTGTTGTTGTTGTTGTTGTTTTTTTTTTTTTTGTATTCATTATAATCATATTTCCATTTAATCTTCGCCAGGTAGTTACAATCAGAGCCCGGAAGTTAGGGAAAATGCCTTTTCCAACATTTAAGAGTCAGGCAGAAATGAACATGTTTCGACATTTGGAGTCAGTAGGGCCAATTTTTCTTTTGCCCCTCCTTTTTTTTTTTTTTTTTTTTTCCTTTTTGGCTTCTGTTGCGTATTTTAAGCTTTACTTTTATTTTGTTTTGGACCACTGTGTATTTTTTCTGCGATTATTTACGGATTTTAAAAAATACATAAAGATTTCAATATGTCGAAGTTAAAAAAGTTATAACAATTCAATTACATTTTCACCTCACAAAGATATCTATTGAAAATTTTGTGTACATTTATTTCTTTTCAAGCAGTTAAAAACTTTCTTCTCAACCTATTCATGAAATCTCTTTGAATAGCAGAACTTCCATTAGTGAAAGGAACGCCAGATACCTCTGGCATACGAATACCAGGAAATAGAAGAGATGAGGGAAGCACTGTCATTTTGAATAGTCCTGGCAAATGGTCTTATATCGATCTGCGTGATACAATTCTAGGAATGTTGTGTTGTCCTTAATTCTCAGGTGCATAAATAGTGTTGCAAGCGAAAAAGATGAGAGCGGTACAGCTGTGCAATAAACCGTCCCTACAATATGTACAGTACGAAAGTAGGAGGTATATAACATGTTTCCTCTAGCATGCATAAATAGAAAATAAACTCTACCAGAAACCGCTGCGCATCTTTTGGTCATTCGCAAGCACTATTCAAAACTACTTTACTTTGTCTTAATCAACATCCAGTGGTGGAATGAATGAATGGTGTTTAATGCCCGTTTTTGCTACAGAGGCACCACAGGCGATGAACACTGATCATATATGAGATGAAATTATATATTGGGAAAGGATTTATTTTTATGGAAGGAATCGTTCCAGGCCTAAGTTTAGGGTACTCCCCGGCATTTGCCATTATGAGGACTGAGAAAAACCTGGAAAAAGCATCAGTAAGGGAGGACGGTCCTGGTGGGATTCGAACCCCAGACCTCCCGCTCACGAATCCGCGTCTTAACGACCTCGGCCACCCGTGGCCGAGTGTGGTGGTGGTAGACCTTTAGTTGTACGTTTTAGAATGCATTCAAATAAATACAACTCTCGCATGGCCTTACGCCGTACATGCTAATGTCGTCCTTATAACATACAAATGGGCCATACATACATACATACATACATACATACATACATACATATATACATACATACATACATACAAATACTTCGATATATTTATGTTTTCTATTAATAAGTTTACATACAAATACAAAAACATGAATGGAATTCTTATTTTTGAGCCCCCCTTCCATTTACTAAACTTACTCTCCAACCCCCCCCTCCTTTGTCGTGTCTTCTCTAGAAATATTCCCAAATTGTGTGAGTATCTCGCATGCACCAATTCAAACTTCTATTGGAATTCAGAAATTGCGGTGATAAATGCGCATTTCTTAAAACCTCCGCTCCCCAGCATTCTGCCAAAAGATGCCTCCAGGTAGCGCTTACTCCGCACAATGGGCAAATTCTTTCCCCGAAAGCATTAACTGTTTTATTTCCTTTCCAAGCCCCTAATCTGAACCATGCGAGACCACTTCTTTCTTCTCTACCACAGATATCTAAATAATGCCCCCCACACCGAATGTATTTGAGCCTGCAGGTTAAGCGATACTTTTTCTGCGCATTGAGACAAAATATTTTAACTAAAATTAAGTGTAAGGGGGTCATGTAATTTTCAAATAGATATAACATAGAAGATAAATAAAAACATTCCTAAATAGTGGTCGTCTAGTTAATTTGACTGAGCCCAATATTCAATAGAGTGCTGCAAATTTTAGAGCTAGACAGCGTGTTCCGAACTTGTCAACACAGCCTTAAGATAAACAACTTCCAGAGCCGTGAAATCAACAAGCCCTAAAATGGTTTACATACTAAAGAGCTTAGCTAATCCTAAGTAACTGGCTAATGGTGAGCGGCTGTAACCGCCTAGTGTATCACTTGTAATATATGAGCTCCAACTTTTCAATGAAGAGAGTAAAGGGATGGAAGCCATTGAAAGCTTATGACAGATATGATTTACTTCTCGATCCTCCCTCCGGAATGGGTTGAGTTTACTAAACTGAACGTCTACGACCCCCTTTGACGTGCCCCCATTGTGTTTTTTAGCCTCCCTCTAACATTCACTCCCATTTTGTTCTTCAACCCTTTTGCTTTCAATGCAAATTGTCACCCTTTACGTACACAACACACGTGTTTGTATGGAGCTGGATCCGGTCTCTTGCCTTCGATGCCACTCTCCCCATGCAAAACTCTTTCTGCTATATGAATGCCTCCCCTTCATGTACTTTTCATCTTTTGTACTATATTTTTACGGGGTTTGCTGCATAAAATGGTGTAGATATGACATTATACCTTTACTAACGGAGAACTTCTGCTATTGATAACATTTGTATCCATGTTCTCGGGAGATTTTACCTTCAGTTTTCAAATAACTTCTGGAAAACTAAGTATTCAATAAATAGTTTTGATAGAAATGTAAATTTTATCAAAAATAACATTAATTAGACAGCAGAACTTGTGGAAATAGAGGGAAATGAATTAGCAACTCATTTGGCAGAAAAAAAGGGATGTAGAAACAACTCGTTTCTTACTGTATTACTGAAGGAAGGGGGAAATTTTTTTGACATTTCTTGAGCTCAATATATGTAAACAAACAGAAAAAATGAGACCAAAATATGTTTCATCCCAAGACAACAATAAAAACATAAATGAAAAAAAACCTGAATAATGGATTTTTCGATGATTTTCCTACAATTACTGTGAACTTGATGTTATATAAATGCGTATACAACACTGCTAAAATCAATAAATTCGTCAATTTTATATAAGCTCTCAAAAATAGTTACTTTTGTTTATTTAATGAAAACTAATTGTCAAAATTTATTATTATCTAGCAGGACATAAATACTACACAGCGTTCCTTAAATTGCCGGGCCACTGTCTATTAATTACATTAATTTTCCGTTCTAAAACTCTCGCGTTATTTACTCATGAGTGATAGTAACATGCGTTTTAATGACTACTAACCTTGTTGAAAGTGGTGTCCATCTGCTTTCAGACATTCCTGGAACATTCGGATCACACGCATTCCTCCGTTAGAATATTTCTTTTTCGTTTCTTAGGTTTTGCAACCCCGTTGCCCTAAACTTATTAGCCACACATCTATCAGTTTCTCTAACTGGAACTGGAATACCAGGAAATTTCTCCTGAAAATTATCTACACACCTGTCCATGATTCGGTTTTTACGTATAAACTTTTCTTTGTTCAATCGTGAATTTTTCGGTAGGCCTTTTCAGTGGACTAATAAAAATAATCAAATGACACATAACACAGATGTCTTGAATAACGTTCATCTTTGAGATGCACAATGAACAAACTCCAGTCTTTACAACTGGAACAGAAGGCAGCAACTGACCCAGCTGATAAACGTAGCCTTGAGCGGGTCATTCGCCGCTAGTGCACTGCTGGAATAATACCGAGATCATTACAGTGCAAGCGAATTACGCATATACGCGATCTATGGCCTGGCATGGTATTTAATAAATATAAAATAAAGCTCGAATATTGGGAAAAGGGGCTTATTATTGTTCTAGCATTAGAAATGCAAATAAACTTCAGAAGAGGGATCAAATGTAATGTGTTCGAAAATAAGGGTTTTATTTGGGGTAGGGGGAATGGTGTTTAACACCCGTTTTACTACCGAGCCATCACAGGCGGTGGACACTGGATGATACATGAGATGAAATGATAAACTGGGAAAGGATTTTATTTAAAGGAAAGAAGCGTTCCAGGTCAAGTTTAGGGCACCTCTCTGGCATTTGCCATTTATGAGAACTGAGGAAAACCTAGATAAAATCTCAGTCAGGAAGGACGATCCTGGTGGGATTCGAACCCCAGATCTCCCGTTCCCGAGTCCGCGCCTCAACGACCTCAGTAACCCGTGGTGGTGAAAATAAGGGTAGGAGCATTCCCGTAGATTGAAAATGTTGTTTCTTAATTTTATTATGATATAGATTTATAATGGTAGCTTTGGAGTGGAAGTTAATAGAATTTTTATTTGCTTACTCCCTGGCAATGCAACTATCACATCTCTAATGTTCAGGTAAATATAATGCTTTAGCGTATAAATAAAGTTAATTAAAGAGTGAGCGAATGGCAATGAAAACTCTAATGGAATTCGATTCGTCATACCAAGAAATGCAGTCTCGACAAGAGTACGTATCTATGATAAATAGATACGTAACAACCAACGCCTGACCCCATTACGTCCATGCACGTGTACATCTGCACATCGTAACTGCAGTAACGTAATAGTCAACATAATTTCACCAGAAGAAATGAGAAATATCTGGGTCTAATAACTCATGAACTTCCATTACAGCAAAGACAACGGTACCATCACGATAAAGCGTAGCGTAGTTTGGAGAAGTTACACCAACAATAAAGACCTCGCCCAATTTATGGCAGTGCAACATTATAGTTCATTTGAACAGCAACAGCGACTGCACTCGAGGTGTTATATTATCTCATACTCCTTAATGTCCAGCGCGGTGTTCTGCTGCTCTCGCTCAACATCTAGTTTTTATATACCTATATTATAAATAAATTTGTTAGATCAGTTCCAGTAGCGAAAATTAGGTATTCTGTCGCCACGGTTTATAGACTGCGAAGTTTTTTTTTTTCAAATAGAAAAATGAAAGTTTGTTATAGATATAATAATGGACAGCAAAGTAACCAAATATGGACAGTTGATAACATTTTAAGATAATGGGACAAAAAGGTGGAAGAAAAAAGTTATCGGAGAAAATGAAAAATAAACTTACATAAAAACAAAAACTAGGAAGAATTTGTATGTTTTCGTGGTTTGGAAAAATTGTAGACAAATATAGAATCAAGTCAAAATTACTTTCCACTAGAAAGAGTTTCCATTGAAGGCATTTTAAACTATACAAATAATATTTTAGAAATAAAAATATAAAAGCAGATATTTCAAAAAGTCAGGCATAACATTTTTCAGACTCCCAAAACACACATTACAATGAAATCCAAGGGAATAAAGGTCCCTCATAAATTATAAATAAATAAAAGAAAATTGCTGATAAAAGAAATCGACCGAACAGTAGAGATAAGAGATTAGAGAGACCATGGAAAATACAACATAATGATAAATACAATAAATGTATTAAATTCAGTTAAAGAAGATTCTCTAAACATTGAAAATATCTTATGTACACACTTTGACAAAAAAAAATTAAGTCAATTCCCCGATTCCACGTGTCGATCGGAGAACTTCGGGGAAGCTCGTAAATGCTGTATTCACAACCCGCTTGCAGCGACTGGCACACTGCAATCGGCGCAAGGTCACAACCATAAGCATCTGGAAAGGGAACATTAGGGTAGAGTAGCGGTGGCCGAGCTGTTTATAAGGCATTGCTCTTCTGCGTAAATTCCTGGGTTTGAATCCCACACAACATTTTAGTTTTATATTTTATTATTGGTTTTATAAGTGTATATGTAGAGCATCGTGTTGCTTTAATATCATAATATATTTTAACGTATCATTTCAGTTTTATGGCATTACCTTTGCACACAGAAAAACATAATCACAATCTAACGTATTCTTTACAAATCATTAAGTAAATACACGAACGGAAATATTTATCCTCTAAAGTGAAAACACATAAAAATAAACAGAAATTAATATTGGGTGTATGAACCCTAGCACGTATAACTGCCCTCAATCTTCGGGGCATAGATGATAGTAGTGTAGACGAGAGGCTGCAACACACCAGGCTTCTTGAATTTGTGCCCATAAGTCATCTTTTGTCCTTCGTGCATATGCAGGGAATGCGTGTGCAGCATTATTGCATTTAGAAGCACATATTTTAATAATCATTGTAATGATATAATGTGCTAAAGTTAGAGCTTGCTATGTATGGAAACAATATTACGAAACTAATTTGTCATAATAGGTTACAAAGCTTTATTTAAAAAAAATAGTGTTTCATGCCAGGAGATGAACCTGTGATATTAACCACAGCATCAATGCACACTCTGCCACGAGCTAACGGAACACATACACACTAGACAGCGTTTTTAGTGCAAGCCACATAACAACTACTGCAGTGGCTACACAGTCTTGCTGGTTACCTTGTGAACCGCGCATTGTAGCGAGTAGGATTTATGGATTTTGCATTCCACAGATGACATTTTTATGTCAACGGGTATACTTATTATTACGAATATAGCGGAAACAAATATATTATGATACTGCAAAGTTCCTAAGCTAGAAGCAATTCTTATTAGCATAAATTTCAGAATTCAGTAGAGCACTTTTTGGAAAAGAGAAAATAATCGGTAGCTACATAGATTACATTTATGTGGATAAAGCTGTGTTGGAAGATTTGCATATTTATTTTATGGAAATGGTAGATTTGAACATTAGATGCATAATAACGATTTATTTCCTTTATTTATGGACGCTATTTAGCATCTCAGGTCAACAGCTTCCCATTCAATTCAGAGCGTGTAACGGCCGATAATTTTGCTCAGAGACCTCTTCTTTCAGGCTTGAGGTTCTTTTACGTGCCGTAAATCTACGACATGGGATCCATGCCTTTATTTCCCTTCCGAAGGGGGCCAGATTTTTACGCCCGAAAAAAATTCATCGACCCTGGCCGGAACTGAACCCGCGATCTTGGATCTATGAATCCAAGTATGGTTACTACTATACTACCAAGACCCATTCGGAATAACAAATGACACGCTAGAGAAGTTAATTGGATAATAATGAAAGTACTGGGTTTGGGCTGTTACTTGACCAGTGTAAATCCTGGAATTATTCTCTCCTTTTCACTGTCAGTCAGAATCAACTACCGTAAGAAATTGAACTAAATAAGCATGGCAATCTCTGCCAGAAGTCTAGGTCTTTAGAATGGATCTAGGATAAATCTTCCATTCCGCATGATCCATCTGCGATTCTTTCAACATCTCCTGACAGCTCGAATTGTCAGATTGTTGTCTGCCTATCACGTTACCAATCAAGTGGGTCTTAGCCTCTTGTTGGTGGTTGTAGTCTCTTTAATCTCCAATTGGAATTTGGTTTCCAGAATGTTTTACCAAAATCTGGGAGTGACAATATACATTAACCTGCCATAAGTTTTATTACAAAGCTTTTGTTTAATAATAACAATGTGTTTCACCGTTTTAACATGTTTTCTACGTGGTATTCATGCTATTCTATGTATATATCACCATTTTTCAATAATGGCATACTATTCCTCTCACACATGACTGAAGTCTGTTTAGCCAATCTCCGTATGGAACTCCGCCTTTGGTGCTGGTTACATTTTCTTTCGTGCTTAGATAAAAGAAGGTGTTTGTTGTCATCCAAATAAGAGAACTAAGGAGACTCATCTGAAGATAGAGAAAAAAGCTAAAACATATTTTTAAAATGTAACAGAATAAAATTCCCAATAATTCACGAACGCACACCCCTCTCCCTGATAAACTCTCCCTCAAACTAGCTATAAATTGCTACCTACAAATATTATATCTTAGCGACTGGTCTCTCTCACTACGCACCCGGTTCTGCTGGATCGTAACTCAAATAACCTCCTGTATTTTCTAGGAAACCATGGAAATGCATAAGTTGAACTTGGTGGGAGATTCTATGAAGATATACAAAAGCGATATCAGCTGAAGTGGATGCTTCCAATGTAGGTTGAAAGATCGTTAGGTGTTCACAAATGACAAAATTGACTTAATTTTTCTTTTAAATTGTGGTGCTCTTATAGTTTTTCTTCTATGTTTTTTTTAAATTTTTTATGAAAATTAAGATTAGTGTGTTGTTAAAAGGTTGAAAGTTGCTATTAATATTGTCATAATACCATTAAAATTAAATATTAATATATTTTTCGTTTTCAAATATTCATGTAAATCTCTATGCAAATAGTAATTCTATACGCAAAACTCTTAACTGAATAGCTCAAAAGCGATTTCTGATAAGACCACAGATCAGAATTTATTTACAAAAATATTTCGTACAATTACATACATCCGGTCCATTTTTATAGCAGTGCAGTTTGGTGATAAGATTGTCAAATGTACAATGCAAAGCTTTATTTTCCAAGCAAATATATTTAAGTTTTTAATCGGATGAGATAGGAATAAAATTTATAAGTACGTTTAAAAGATTATATTTGTTAAAGAGGTCTGTTTTAAATGGAGTCAACAACAAAATGATAAAAGACAAGCAGCAGAGATAAGATTTCTTGGACTCTTACCAGATTATCATAAGAAAAACAAGGATATTAGATATTTAAATTAAATAATATAAAAATATACTTGCTTGTAAGAAAAAAATTGTATCACTAGGTTTTTATAACAACTTAAAACAATTTCCAGCAAATAAGGTTGGAATTTCAACCTCAGGATTACAGAAATATTGGTGAATCAAAGAAAAGCTGGCGAAACCGTTTTAAGACACATAGTTGCGAAACGTTTAATCCTTGCTTGGTAATGACTAGAGGCCGAATATTCAGGAATTAAACACTTAGAAAAAGGCAGGATAAAATGCACTTAAAATAGGTAATATGGATATTTAAAAAATGTGTTATGCACCATTACTTTAAACAAAAAGATATTCAAACGCAATAATCATGAAATTTGCAAAAATAAATGTTGTTTTAAATTATTAGTTAACTGAAGTTGTGTGTATTTTTGTGTAATAAAAATTAAATACATTTTCCTATTTTTAAACAATATGCAGTACAGTTTATGAAAGGACATTTTAAATCAATGATCATTTCTGTATTGCAAATCGAATTATTTTGGTCTAGTAAACGTTCCCCCCTCTTGGCATGGAGATATTGTAATGGACATTTGAGGCCGGCATTAAAAATGATGGTGAAGATAATATACCAGGGGAGTTCTTAAACCTATAGCTTTCTAAACGTAGTTATTAAGGATGAACGAAATGAAATGATGGTGCAAATGAGTTCGGAGTCCTTGGCGCCAAATATCTATCTGGCATTCACCCTCTAAGAGTAAGGAACAACTCCGGAAAACAAAACCGTTACACAAAAATTTGACGGACCGGGAATCGAACCACATACCTTCGAATAGCCGTACTAGAACACTGAGGCGTTCTTGGCGACAGCGTTGCCAATCCCTTTCCTGCGAAAATCCATAGATGAGCTCCATATCGGGTATAAAAATTGGTAGATTTTGGCTAACATATCGCGAAATTTCTTTAATTGTGGTCGAGGTAGGGACGGAAATGAGGCATATAAAAATGTGATTGGCATTATATCAGATACTGTTGTCACTTAGGTATCAGAACAAGAATAGCGTGTAATATTACTAGTATAAAATGTGGTACTTTACAATCAGCAATGATGGTAATTTAATTGTACTTACGAGTATGTCCTTGATAAAAAAAAAGTGTACAGTTTTAGTAATGAAAACATAAAAAGCTAAGAATGAAAAAACACGATGTTCTACACTTTCCATCCAACATATGCAAGTCAAAAGTTCACAACTGAAACTAAGAAATGACTATGAATTGAAAACCTTCTCGTACCCGTAATATACATTTTACATTGCTTCCAAGTTGAACGCAACAGTGCAGTCTGGCTACGCATTAATACAACTAGGGGCAGGCTCTGGCAAACAAAGACATGCACCCGATTTCTGATTTCTTATTTATTAAAATATGCAATCTCATGCATTGTTGTCATGGCTGACTAATATGAAATCGACTATGTTATTAATGCCCGGTAGTCCACTAAAAGAACATTATCCATTTATCACTTACATATTAAAATAATACTGTCAAAAATCGTAATTTCAGTTTTAAAATGCGTATACGACAAAAAACTAGATCTACAGATAAATCCGTAGAGTTGGCAGCGTGCTTAGCGAATCAGGTTGAGTTATATCGTTTTCACTAAGGGCGAGTGACATATAAAAAATTTCCTTATCTCGTCGATGCTGCTGTTTAAGTGTTTGTAATGAAATTAGAAGATCAGCCAGATTACAAATAATAAACCCAGCAAATACATGACCAAGTCACGAGGAAGGAGAGAATGAAAGATAACGAGGGGCAGAGAGTAAGGCGGAGAAGAATAGAACAAAAAGAAAGAAAGAAAGAAAGAAAGAAAGAAAGAAAGAAAGAAAGGGGAAGGAGAACAGAGGAACGAGAAGTAAAAGATGAATTTGGTGATAATAATATCAATAATTGCAAAACAATAACTAACAACATAACAATTAAAGAGAAAGAAACGAGAGGGAAGAAGAAGAGGAAAGAAGACCGAGAGTAGACTGAGAGTAGACATGATGGTTATTATAGTAAATAACATACTACAAAAGGAGGAGAAGAATGAAGATGGAGTGAAGGTAAGGATCACGGGAAAGATGGAACCACGGGTAAACGGAACAAGAAGAAGGAAATGGTGGTAATTAAAAGGGGATAATAAATGTGTTTCAGTGTTTGATGAGTGTGTAAATTGAGTGATAAATACCAGATAAGTTATATAAACAATGAAAACAGTGAACAAATAGCAGCGAGATATGTACAAATAGTAGCAGTAACAGAATAGCAAGAGAAACAACATACTTGGAATGTTCAATATATTAAAAGTTAGGAAAGGTAGAGTTCAAAGCATGTATCAATATTGTAAGTTTAAGAACAAACCTAAAGAGAAATAATGATTTAAATACGAAACGAATACGATTGTGAAACTAAAAGTAAAATAGGAATTAAATTTTCTTAGATAGCAAGCGTAAGGTAGATGTTGGTTACCGTTCGGTTTCCGACGGTCAGTTTAGTTCTTGTAGTTGCTGGTTAACAGCTAATGGTAACTACTGGTTCCCAGTAACATGTAAATTATTAAACTAGTAAATTGTTTGGTTCTACGTTATATTTAGTTTATTATTATATTATATTTTATTTTATTTATAAATTTGATCTGTAAAATGTACTATGCATAATGAAATAACTTTTAATAAATAATAAATTATAAAATTTGGAATATGCGTCCCGGTATAAGCCACACGGTGCCGGGATGGAGTATTGCAGATTTTATTTTATTTTATTTATTTTGTAATCGGAACCGTGCAGTGATGTAACTGCAGGGATTATTTTTACAAGTAATTAATGCAAACTGATATCGGCAGCCCACAAAAGAATACTCCTCGCCCACAGTCAAGTCAATTCTGGTGGTGTAGTGGTAGCCATACTTACCTTCTACAACCAGATCGCGGGCTCAAACCCGGCCAGGATCGATGAATTTTTTCGGGCGTAAAAATCCTAAATATGGATTCCTTTGGAAAGGAAGTAAAGCCGTGGGTTCCGTGTCGTACATTTACGGCACGATAAAGAACCTCAAGCCTGAAAGAAGAGTCCTCTGAGCAAAATTTGTCGGCCGTTTCACGCCCTGAGTTGAATGGGACGCTGATGACCTGAGATGTTAAAGAGCGTCCGTAAATAAATAAACCAAAAGCCCACAGCGAAAATGAAAGTATTATAGTGACCTAACTTACCCGACTTGATTTTTTTTTTATAAATGTCTCACATGAAGGGATAAACACATTGTTAGCCATAATGCATTTAATTTATAAAATCATTCTTTACAAAGTTGCGTTGGATCAGGAAATTACTTCTTATTCCTGCCAAGGAAACAACTCTACAATAGTAGAAACATGCAGAAATAAGGCGATATTTACCCAAAATGAAGAGATTGGCAATAATTTTTATAGTTATATCATTTCTGTGCACCTAGACGGTCACTCCCCCCCCCCCTCAAAAAAAAGCTTAAATCCGATATCTATCATGATTATGGTTACTAATCTACTCGGCTGTAGATCAGCGCAATCAATGATTACACGTTAAAATGTTGTTTGGTCATATTTCGCCTCTTGATTGCTCTTGAATGTTTTAGAACAAGTATATACATATTTTATAGCAGTGTTATTAAGCAAATGAAGCTTGGCAGATTTGCAGGCAACATGTCGAAATCAGCGAACCAAAAACAACAATACTGAAATAAAAAAGTTGATGGACATTGCGAAGGGTAGAATTGTTGATGTGAAACACCTGCTGAAATCAGGAGGCGTGACGGTGGTCAACAGGTCACTGCTTCGGGAACACGCAAAATTCTCATTGAACACGTGCTGACACCAAGAGGTTATTTTTCCCTCCTCGGACAATGAAGTATATAAATGAAACTGTAACAAGAAGGACTATCGCCATTTATTCCTTTGTGAATGTTTATTTGTTTATATTTCATGCCAAAATAACCTAGTGACCTATGATTATTTATTTTTCCGCTTGTGTACAAGATGTGTAAAACATAATAATTCAGTTTTAAAAGAATTTGCATTCATATTAAGCGTATCCATATTTTCATTTAGTAATTATCCTATCTGACGTTGAAGGTTTGGACTGAATGTAATAATACAGCTTTGTTTTCGTTGTTACATAACTTGCCATTAGCTTGGGAATATTGCTCTTCGTGAATAAAGATATGAACTGAGCTAAAATTAAGTGAAAACTGTTCCCGTGTCGTCTATGCTGAATAGTGTGTATTGTTTTCTGCAGTGGCCGTGATTTTGATCAAGAAGGGCCATATAATCAATCACTTCAGAAGTTGTAGAATAGTTCTGTAAACTTTGAAGACAGTAGAACCATAGCTTATGAATAATAAAATGAAAGGAAATTTGGATTCTAAAATACTGTAAGGGCATATACACAAACTTAACAAAAGATACTACTAACAAATTAATTGAGTAAAGATGCCCATCGTTCTTGTATCCAGTAGTTACAATTTTTTATTCTTTTTCATTCAGGAGAATGGCATTGATTAATGAATAAATGAAGTATTCCTCTTTTTAAAGCAAATGGAAACTCCGAAGAGGAAAAAAAAACTCCAGTAAACTTGATCCAAACTAATTCAAACCTTAATTCAAACCTTAATTCTCCGCTTTTTCAGCTGGTTGTCGACTGAAACATGAACGTAGATAAAACGACTGAGATATTCTACATTGTCTCCTGGTAAATAGACTTCTATGTGGAGTGCAGGGGAAAATACAGGGCGATTAGGTTGGGTATGAATAATATTAAATATTATAAAAAAGTTATAACGTTGTTAGGAGAGATTTCTTGCTAGTAATATTTCGCTTAAAAGATGGGAGTTCCCATACTTGGCAAGAATGAAAATCAACAATGTATAATGACAAAAGAAATTCATAGGTGATTGAAATGCTACTACAAATCAACAGCGAGCACAATGCGCAATGAATTTGAGAGTGTTAAACAAGTTTAAAGAGAATTTTGACGTGAGTATGGTGTGCGTAATGTACCTAATGTTGTGGTATCCAGCACTGGTAAACGTGTAGGAGGTCGCAGGCGAAGCCCAGTACAATAGGCAGCTATTTCTGAAGCCATGACAAGGAGCCGTACAAAAAGTCAAAGAAGACTGTCAGCAGAGATGAATGTCCCACATATGTCCTGTCAGCAATATGTCCGAAAGTACCTAAAACTGTACCCATATCACTTACAACGGCTACAAGCCTTACCTGATGAGAAACGTGAAGCGGTTTTCAATTTTACATCTATGATGTGCCATCGGATTGAAGACGATGACGGCTTCTTAATCAAATGACTGTTTACAGACGAAGCTACTTTTCATTTCAGCGGGACAGTAAACATGAGCTTGAAAGATCAAATCCAAAAGTTAGCGCATGGTGTGAGGTGAGCTGCAAGAAAATGTATGGACCATTCTTCTTGTAGAAAAGACAATATCCTGTGGAGCTTATTTGGATATGTTGCAGTTGTTTCAGTTGTCACAACTTGAGGAAGACACCAATATAAATAATTTATTCCAGCAAGATGGTACACTCCCTCACTAGAAATGGTAGGCTCGTCATTTTCTAAACGTCGCTTTCAGTCATATATGGTGTAGTCAAGACTGACCAATTTCTGGTCCCCAAACTCCACAGATCTAGCCCCTCCTGACTTCTTCTCATAGGGTTTTGTTAAAGACACATTAAAAATACTTAAACTTTTCCAAAAAAATCATTCCTCTGATGTTAAAACAGAAATGAATTTAATTGCGTCACCGTTATGAATTGTGCAGATTATGCAACGGTGTCATGTAGCATTTTGAGAAATCTGCCATCGTTCAATGTTGTATACACCAATTTTCAAAATATAAAGTTTAGTAGTAAATGTTTTATAGTGTTTTCATTTTGTGCATATTCAAAAGGAGAATCCTGTATGTTGAACTAACAGAATTCTGCTTGGTAAAATAATGCACTTTATTTAATTCTATGCCTTCCGGTTGCATAGATATAAATTAATTTGGATATTTGCTTGACAGTCTCTGAACATCCATAAGTGTAAATAATTGCTCGTTAGATGAAATTATATACGAGTATAACATTGCATAGATGTAGTGATATCGCATGTTTACCAGTGAAAAAATGAATCCAACACCGAAGTTATTATGCACGCGAGGATTGTTTGTACTACAATAAACACAGACTGACCAGCAGCTGGCCGTTGACTCATAGTGTGTGTGTGCGGGCAGCCGTCAGGAAAGTAATTAAATCACTTCCCTCGTTAAACGCGGACCAGGGCTAATTTAGTAGCCCTTCACAAACACAACTTGTGTTACATGCAACTAGATATGCTCTTGCATGACTCAATAAGAACACCATCGGTCATTAGGCGCCAATCTAACTGTGCGCACGTGCCCTACTGCAAAACTCGCGAATTCAAACGCTAAACTGTTGCTTTTATTTTTATTGTACATCCTGTCTTAAAATGAAACATTTAATTTCCCTCATATTAAAATGTGTGAAAATAATTTATGCTCTAATAAGAGAATTTTATATATAATAAACGCTTCCTGGATAGCTAATCCACACGGTTCTTTACCGCCTGTGGTGCCTCAGTAGTAAAAACGGGCGTTAAACACTACTAAAAAAAAACACGGTTCTCTAAACTTTAGTAAGTTTTATCCAAATGCTGCATGATGTTGCATCAATTATTAAAGGGAAATATTGTGAATAATATAAATAATCTAAACAACCTTAATAAAATGAAGAAAATATAGAAAAACCCTAAAGTTATATTACATTATAAACAATTACAGACAGCTCTTTCGTTTACAAATGCGGAACTACCACTACTTTGAGCATTGAATGTGAATATCTCGCTTGCCTGCACTCTTTTTATTTATTGAAAAGTAACTACAGGGCTATTCAAAAAGAAGGAACAGATTTAAAACATTTCTTTCTCCCAAATTACTGAAGGTAGAACCATAATTCTAACGTTCCTGGACAGACAAAAGTTTAAAGTTACAACCGTCTAGGTAGAAGTTCCAATCACGGCCGCATTGGCGCTGTGCTTGTCATGTTGATTGTCTTTAGTAAAATGGCGAAACAACAGGAAAAAGTATTTTGTGTGCGCAATTTGCAAAACTAGAGCCCATTTTTGAAGTTCAATGTGCTTTCCGCCGTCAGTTTAATAAACAACCACCTGCGCATAAGCAGATTTAACAGTGGCATCGAACATTCGTAGAAGATGTTGCATTTGCAAACGGAAAAGCACGGGCGGGACATCCACGCACATCGAATGAAAATGTCGAGCGTATTCGTACAGTTTACGAAAGGAACCCCAAAAAAATCCACAGCACGAGTAAGCAGGGAACTTAACATTCCTCAACCAACGGTTGGCGAGTTCTGAAACACCGTCTGCACCAGAAGCCGTACAAACTGCAGTTATTGCAAGCTTTGCATCCTGACGATCACAACAAAAAGTACGAATTATACATTAGCATGCTACATGATATGGAAGAAGACAAATTTTCTGAATGATTAAATTTTTCCGATGAATCCATTTTTCATCTTTGCGGTAAAGTTAATCGGCATAACGTTAGAATTTGGGCAGGTTAAAAATCTATGTCAGTTATTGAATATGAAAGAGATTCACCGAAGATTAACGTTTTCTGTATCATATCTGTAAACAAAGTTTATGAACCTTTCTTCTCCATGGAGAACACTGTGACAGGACTAACCACCTACACATGCTTCAAAACTGGTTATTTCCTCAACTTGAAGATGATTCAGATGACTTCATCTTCACGCAAGATGGTGCCCCGCCTCTTTCTATAAGCACGTCCGACGTTACCTGAATGACACCAGTCCAGGACGTTGGATTCGAAGAGGAGGAGCAGAAGATCAACTTCATCGCCGGTGGCCTCCCAGGTCTCCAGACCTCACTCCCTGTGACTTTTATCTGTGGGGTTACGTAAAAGACCGTGTTTTTATTCCCCTATGCCTGACACTGTTGTAAGTCTGCGACATCGAATTGTTGAAGCTGTGAATTCGATAACTAGAGACCAGCTGATTCGCGTGTGGCAAGAAATGAGCCACCGTTTTGATATTTGTCGTGTAACACAATGTGCTCTTATTAAATGCATAAAAAATGAAAATTGAACTTTTCTCTTTTCAGGAACGTTAGAATTGTGTTTCTATCTTTTGTAGTTTGGAAGAAATAAATGTTTGAAATCTGTTCCTTATTTTTAAATAGCCCTGTATTTTAGTATCTAATTATCTCACTAATAGAGATAAAATGTTAAATATAATATCCGGAATTTATCAAAAACAGCTATCGATTTACTTGGTGTCATTTAAAAATCAGTATTGTTTCTATAAATAATGTAAAAGTAACAATAATAAATAATTATAAAAATTAAACTCCTTTTAAACATCATAAAAGAGTTGTGGTGAACAAGAAATATGGAAGTCAATTGTGCATTAATGCTAAATATTAGAGGCATACTTCAGTATGCAAACGCTTATTTTGTTGAGAAAAACAGAAGAGTGAGCAAATAAAATTATACGACTCCAAATATAATATATTTATAACATATTGAACGGCTGTCTAAGCAATGCATAATAATATTGATTTTTATTTTGTTGGTGAGATTGGCCTAACTAGACATTCGGCCTTGCTTTGCAGACATTTTTCTTATATAGTAAAATAGATTTTTAACATTTATATAATAAATATATTTCAATAGTGATGTTAAAATATAAAAGAAAAGTTGGTCAAATCAATTCAATATCCCAAAAAACATATACTAAAATGCAAAACTAAATTATTTGTGTAAACACTGAATAAACGTTATAAATGAACATGCTGCTCACCGCCGCTACCACCAGCACCAATAGTACTACACAATCACCACCACTGCTACTACTAGACTATCACCACTACTGCTGTCGGTCCTGGTTGTGTAGTGGTAACCATACTTGCCTTCTAAGCCCAAGGTCGCGGGATCGAACCCGGCCAGGATCGATGGATTTTTTCGGGCGTAAAAATCGTAAGTATGGCTTCCTTCGGGAGGGAAGTAAAGCTATGGGACCCGTGTCGTACATTTATGGCACGAAAAAGAACCTCAAGCCTGAAAGAAGAGGCCTCTGAGCAAAATTTGTCGGCCGTTTCACGCCCGGAATAGAATGGGACGCTGATGACCTGAGCTGTTAAAGAGCGTCCTTAAATAAACAAATAAAAAAAACACTACTGCTATTGCTATTACTACTACTACTACACTACCATCACCACCACTACTGCTACTACTTCTACTACTACTATTATTACTACTACTACTACTACTACTACTACTACACTACCATCACCACCACTACTGCTACTACTTCTACTACTACTATTATTATTATTACTACTACTACTACTACTACTACTACTACTACTACTACTACTACTACACTACCATCACGACCACTACTTCTACTACTACTACTACTACTACTACAACACTACCATCACCACCACTACTGCTACTACTTCTACTACTACTACTACTATTATTATTATTACTACTACTACAACACTACCATCACCACCACTACTGCTACTACTTCTACTACTACTATTACTACTACTACTACTACTACTACTACTACTACTACTACTACTACAACACTACCATCACCACCACTACTGCTACTACTTCTACTACTACTACTATTACTACTACTACTACTACTACAACACTACCATCACCACCACTACTGCTACTACTTCTACTACTCCTATTATTATTATTATTACTACTACTACTACTACTACTACTACTACTACTACTACTACACTACCATCACCACCACTACTGCTACTACTTCTACTACTACTATTATTATTACTACTACTATTACACTACCATCACCACTACTGCTACTACTTCTACTACTACTATTATTATTACTACTACTACTACACTACCATCACCACTACTGATACTACTACTACTGCTACTACTACACTACCACCACCACTACTATTTCTACTACTACTATACTACTACTATTACTACTACTACTACTACACTACACCACCACTATTGCTACTACTACTATTACTTCTACTACTACTACCACTACTACTACAACTACAACTGCTACACTAGCACCACCACTACTGCTACTACTATTGCTACTACTACACTACCACCACTACTACTACTTCTACTACTACTACTACTACACTACCACCACTACTGCTGCTACTACTACTATTACTACTTCTACTACTACCACTACTACTACTACACTACCACCACCACTACTGCTATTACTATTACTACAACTACTACTGCTGCTGCTGCTGCTACTACTGCTACTTCTACTACTACTGCTACTACTACAACTACTACTACTGCTACTACTATTACTAAGATAAACGTTTAAATATATAACTAATAATATCCTAAGAGGTTTTATTTACGTTAGCATATATACCTTTAAAATTTATACAACAGCTCATGAAAGTAAGGTGAGTTTTCTTGGGCCGAAGTACATTCAGCAATATCAGTGAAAAGTAGGGAGACACGAAGATAAGAAGAGTATTGTGCATGACATCAAATACGGAAATAATTTGTAACTTAACTTGTTATAATACGCTTCATTTGCATTTTTCCCCTCCAAGAAACTCTATTATTTCCGGAATTAATCTTCAAAGTGAAGCTTGAGCGTTATCTGTTGGTAATGGGATATGGGATGTTATATTTGTGGTAGCATAAATTGAAATTGAAATCAGTCACTTTAACATTTAAATTGAAACGAAATGCACTTTACAACAGAAACTTGAGATGAACTTGAATGCGTTTAGATATTTCAGAATCAACATGCGTAAGAGACAAGCCCTGCTTGCTAAAGTGTCTTCTCTCACGAGGTTTTTTACAGCCTCTTCCCATGGGAGGCTGCTGGTTGGTATCGTGTCAGGCCCACAGCTTCGCGTGAGAACATCTCTGCCACTACATTAGCATCATTTTTACCACTTGTCTAATCTGTACCCCATCAGCATCAATAGAGCCCGTCAGTATATGACGACAATGAGTGCTCCTTGTCCCGCCACGTGCCGATCAGAAGCTCAACAGATATTAACACCGATATTGCGCCCTATTTTTGGAGAATTAATATCACAGCGTAATGGTTAAGGTACTTGTGTGTATAATACTCATTAGGTGCAGCCGTGTTATCATGAACGGTTCAGGCTAAAAGCATGTTAAGTCCAAAATTTGCTATTTTCATAATTTAATTGTGAATGGCCAGTAAATTGGCATTTTAAGTGAACTAAATTGGGGTACTTTAAAATTAATAATCATAGAAGTGATAAATTGATTGGTTTCATGTATAAGTGAGTAAAAGAAAGCATACAGGGAGTAACAATAAAGTACGCCAAACTTTCAGGACATTTTCCTCACACGTAGAAGAAAAAAATATATGTCCGGAAACGCTTAATTTCCATGTTATAGCTCATTTTCTCCAATACTTCATAGTACATTAATTAATTAATTATTGGAAATACACAGGAACAGAACGTACCAGCATAGCACATGAAATTTTTTCTTGCATGAAATGTTCAAAATACCCTCCGATAGCATTGATACATATATCAACCTGGCGTCGCATTGAATCCCGGATAGGCTGTGTCCCTGAAGAATTGCGTATTGTTTCGAAACCTTCTACAATACGGGTACGAAGACTCTCTGCATCTAGTACCGGGGTTGGATACACAACAGTTTTCAATTCCTCCACAAACAACAGTTTTCAATTCCTCCACAAACAAAAGTCTAGTGTGTTTAGGTCCGGTCGCATGTCAACATTACCTTCGTTCAAATGGAACACAAAACCAGACGTAACCAAGAGGGCATTTTGAACATTTAATGCTAGAAGAAGTTTCATGTGGTATGCTGGTACGTTCTGTTGCTGTGTGTTTCCCATGATTAATGTACTATGAAGAGTTGTGGAAAACGAGTTCTAACATGGAAGTAAAGCGTTTCTGGACCATGCCTTTTACCTGTGAGGAATATGTCCTGAAAGTTTGGTCGATCTAAGTGTTACCCCAGTATACGGTAAGAAACTATAAACTAGGAAAGAACTTGCAAAAGTCACGATATTTTTTCTTTTGTTCTTTCTTTTCAGTATTTAAATTTTCATTCTTAGAGAATTGTAGCAGTATCACTCAGTTAGAAAGTAAGACGTATTTGTCCAGTAATGAAGAGGGATCTTCCCTTTCTATCCCAAATTCAATAAATATACACCAAGTGCGTGAGAATGAATGAAATTAGTTAATTAATGAAGTTACAGAATCACAAAATTTGTTCATATCGCTTTAGTTGCTGGTGAAGATAAAGCAAAAGACATAATTTGGCAAATGAATTATAGAAATAACAAGATCAGATTTAAATAGTTATTCAATTAATGACAGGATAAATGAAAGTAAAATGAAATGGTAAGACCATATTGATAGGATGACAGAGAATATATTGTCAAAGGCAATAGTGATTATCAACCAAATAGAAGGAGATATTTGGGTATATTTCGTAAAAGAAGTCTTGACGATAGAGGCCGGAACAGTTGAAATCGCTTAATTCTTGGAAGGGGAAGAAAAATTATAGAAATTCTATGACTAATAACTACCTCTATAATAAGTCTATTATCGGTTCGCAGTCAGGTATCCAGGAAAGATAAATGTGATGCACGTTTCTACCAATTCCATTTTAATGTATAGTATTTCAAAATATAATTATAATTATAATGAATTATTTTATTACATAATGTTAACGAAATATAAATTAGTGATTTTGTTGAATAACGTGACGTAACCGAGGTCGATACTAAGCAATATCTCGGTACTACGAACAGAGGGTTATCCAGAAGGCCTGGTTTTTTTTAATTCTCGTGGGCTGCTATATTTGATCTGACCATCTGCTCACCTCCGGGGTTTTCTTAGTGTTTAATCGGCAAATATTGCTTCACATAAAGAGGCCACATGGTGACAGTTGTGTTACACTTGAGTTTAACTACACAGGTGTTCTCGTGGCAAAAACCGTAATTTACTATTAAATATGGAGAGAGGGGTGAAAATAAGGTGGCAATTCTCTTATCAGCTTTGATAACGATTCGTAAAACTGAGCCCCACAAGTACATTGTCAATATTTAGCTTGGCTACCGTGTTTTGCATTTGTTTCTCTATTTGTTTAAGAGAGAAGAACTGGAAGCACATGAAATTTGCTTATAACTTTCACAGCCGATATGCACCTGGGGAATGCTTTAATTATCTGTATCAAAGATAGGGAAAGAATTTAATGAATGTGTTTCTGTGCCTGCATTATTGATTCTACCTGCAAAATTGAAACTGAAGTTAGTATGAATGCTGAAGAGTTGTTACCACACATGTAAATGCTCATGCAATTGCATTATTGTTATCTTTTATAGCATATATAGCACTTTATTACCTATATTCTTGAAAAGACTCAAAATCTTCGAAAGTTAGATTGTAGGTTATTAGCAAAAAACAGAGTTATCAATAACACTATTTATACGCTTTTGATAGGCTAATTTGTCTATTTATGATAGCAGCATCATAAATTAAAGACTAACTGCTTTTGAGTATGTGATCATTAAAAAATATAAAGTGCCCTAAGAGAGTATGCTGTAAAATAAGCAGAGATGTATTGTGGGCAGGATACTGATAAGGCGCCCTTAGGTAGTGATATCAGCTGTTAGAACACCCTTATCAATAGTTTGGTAGTTCGGTGTTATGATTATTTTTTATTTCATAAGTTGTTAAAATCTGTGCTCAAAGTATGTACTTTTTTAAAAACCATAATTTAAGTCTGAAAATTGAAATTACATATACACTTAAACTGAATGACAGAGACAAGATGGTCTCCTCCATGAAAATGAGTTTTTAAGACCTAGAATAACTTGGAGATTAACCATAGTTAAAACTGTAAATGAAAAAAATCTCAATTTTTAACACATGAAAGAAAAGTCTCGTATCAACCGATGGAAATTAACCTCTGAAAATTAGAAAAGGTTCTTTAAAAATATTAAAATTGAGCTTTATGTCTGTATTTCATTGTCTATGGGGCATGTAATAATAATTAAAAGCTCCTATTTGTATAGCCTAACTTTAAAAAACGCCCAAACAAGAAAGTATAGAGGAAAGAATAAAAGCTTTATGCTGTGAAAGCTAAGCGCCTGCAGAGTGACCGTTATACAAGAGCGCTGAAAAAGTTGCCTAACAATCATGGCGAAGCCTGTGAATTAGAAAAAAAAGTTATCCAATGAATAACATTCTCTTGTCGATTTCGAAAAAAAGATGATGTTCAATAGGGCACAATGTTCTTTTTAAATGTCCATTTCCATTATAAATTAAAAGAGGAAGAAGGAATTAGAAGATATTTAGAGGAGAAAATAATTTACATACAATTTAGTGCGCATGGCATTTCACCGATCCATTAAATCAAACCTCAGTTTAGCGTACAGAACGGTTTGTTCGGGAAGCAGCGCTTGGGAGTGGCATCGGGGAGATCCAGGATTCAAATCAATCTAGACTGGTGATCCAGGCTTTGGGTTTTTTCGAGATTTCGCCTGGTCGCTTAAGCGAACGCTGAGATGGATATTTTCTTTCCAAGGAATTTTTCAGTTCTCTCATTTCATCTCACTTCATTGGTTCTATTACAGGGCCGCAGTGCCAGGCGAGGTGGGCTGGTGCTTGCATGTAGTGTGGCGGCGGTGCGCGCTTTGGAAAGATTTCTGCCCCGTTGTCTGCTGTGGAAGTGCCCCTTGTGAGGGACTTGAACTCCTTGAAGAGTGTCTCCATCCACGTCGGAGTGTTCAATGTGGAAACATTGTAATAGACCCTATCTAAGTCTGTGCCTCATTACCTCCCCTGGATCATAGCCGCTCGTGTCTCCCTCATTTCATCCCTTCTGTCCGTAAGCACTGAAGGAGGATGATAGTGGAGGATAGGAATTGGGCTCAAGTCGTGAGCGCCAATTTGAAGTAGATATGTGGGGGATGGGTATCGGGCTGTATGGTAGCTGGTTAATTTTATCCCGTTGATCGCAGATTTCGCCAGGGCTGCTGCAGACCACCGGCTCTGCTTGCATGCCCCCCCTCTCTCTCTCTAGCTGTAAGCTAGCCAGGGCTGAGTGAAGGAAATTTGATATGGAATGCACCGATAAATAGCGCCTTGTGATCTAGTTGCTTAGGTTATTTATTCCCCAAAACAGGAATATTTAAGCCAACTTACCCCGAAACTCAGGCACGGTAATCTTGGCAAACACGTAAATTTATTGCGTTCACCAAATGCGTACAAATGCGCAGAGAGTGTTATCTGAAAAGTATTCTTAATGCAACCGAGTGACATGTATCTCACGTGGTGACATACAGTCAAATCTCGTTATTGCCGGAACTGGTACTTGGTACTTAGGCCGTTCTTCCGCTGATCTTCGGGCGACGGGAGCCACAGTTATCTGGGTCCGGAAAATTCTGAGACTGCGGCACTTTTGAGCAAAATCTATCCCTTTTATACTCAATATAAAACAACGTTATCCACAGAGATCGGCGCGAAATATTCCCATCATTTTCGTGTTAACGTCACTAATAGGTCAGTACTTCTTACCACAATGAATTCCATTTCTATTCACCGGACAATTCTAATCAAGCCAAATGCTCCGCTATTCGTCAATAATGAATTCAAACAGATTTCATACGTTACTGTTATTGACACTTTACTCGGACACCTTCGACATTGCCACTAAATAAGCTGGTGTCTCTGTCTGAGGCGTGGGCATTTTCAACCCTAGCTGCATACCAGAAGGGACAAACTTGCATTGTCTGACTTTTTGCCAAGTCTTACTATGCTCGGAGAAAGACGTGAGTTTTTCCTTAAATTGTTACAGTATCACACGTTATCTCTTAAATATTACCAAAAGTATACATTATGAGTGCATTTAAACACTAAAACACTATAAAATCTTAATTCTACATATACGAGTTAGATCATTAATGAAAGAAAATGCACATAATTACTGAGTTGATGATTCTAAAATTACAAATATTAATCACTTCAATAACTCTGTAATCGACAGTGAGCCAAGGACAGCTTCAGCACAAATGACAAACCTTTTAACAAGGGTGAAGTGACTTTCCCTCTCCGTTCCTATCTAATCCAACCAGTTTAGCATCTCTCTAGATACCATCACTCCTGTCCTTATTAAAACGGCTAGAGAACAAATAACAATAGAATTAAGAAATAATTTAATGATCCTGAACATATTACTGTACATTTTATTTACAGCAGCTGTTAAAATGTTGAATACTACGATCACGACAGTGTACATCTACAAATCATTCACACGCTCTAACCCCCCAGGATATTGGTGCACTCCGTCACCGGATGCCACGATCATGGCGATCAGGCCTATGGGTGTGTTGACTGGCTTCTCGGAAAATAAAGTGTTAACATGTCTCCAGAAGAAGTCCATTGGCGTTACACCTGATGATCGAACTAGCCATTGGACAGGTACATCTTTGATCAAATATTGCATCGCGATTGCAAAATGTAGCGGTGCTCCGGCATGTTGAAACCACATACGCTTTTGGTTTGCCAGAGGTAGGTCTGTAGTAGCCCTGGATGTACATCCTTAACATAAATTTTGTAAACAACTCCATTCATTCTGTTGGAAGTACATAATCGCCCCCATGCCCCCCATACAGAAATACAGAAAAGCATTGACGCATCGGTGCAAGTGATTTTTCCTCCTCTAAATTATCATTATTTCGGCTATTATGCTCGTAAATCCTGCCTTTTTTGTAAAAATCAGAAACAGAGAAATGTGAATTCTCTATACATCGCTGTAAAAACTAATTTCCAAATAACATTCGATGTGAAACGTCATCGGGCTGAAATACTTGTACTTTCTGCGGATGGTAAAGATGTATTTTATTGCTCAAATCAGTTCCTTGACTTATATGTAAGTTCTATAAATATAGTGACTATCCGTTACGGCCAAAGCCGGAAAGATCCGGTTCCTTGCAGTTGTTAATGCAGAAGTAAACGTGTTGTGAAGAGGTCTGGATATAGCTGTACATAGCTTCTATGAGCAGTCCTCCCGTTATATGCAACTGTACCATTTATAAGGTGCACATTAGTCAACATATTAAACACAATCAATTAATTGCCCAATGAAAACAGTTCATTGACTGTATAATTAATTGTATGACAAGTAATTATTGCCTGTCCTGGAACTTCTGACTAATTTGCTTATAATCTGTTCTTTCATGTAGGATATATATATATGGTATATAAATATATATACCATTATATATGGTATATATACATATATATACATACCATTTTGGAAAAATCCAAAACACAACTATTACATTAAATTTCCTTTTCGTAATTTTATTCTGTCCAAATTCAATGAACAATCCATATTTCAGGAAACAGTAGAAAATAAAACGTTATAACAGTTTAATCCTCTTTTAAATTTAAATATCATAAGGTAGAGATGCCATTTGAAATTACAAAGTGGTTGAGGGTTGAGGTAAAACGTAAACTGTACTCAATATTGATTTTAAACTTCCTCTCAGTATAAAATTTGAATTATTATTATATAAATTATAATTGTTTTTAAAAAGTAGTTATTCAGGCTGGTAAGTTAGAAATTAACGCCCTGTATATGTGAGCTATATATAATTTTAAAGTGAATTTAATACACCGCCACTTTTCTCACAGCGCCAGCTATTTATTGGTACAAATCAAAAAGTTAAAATGAATGTTGGTTGTATATTCGTTTCCAATTCAGATCGTCAGCAGTTGGATAAACATTTCTAATACGAAACACTCGGATGTTTTGCGCATGTGCAAGCTTTATCCTTAAAATCGTTCAAAGATGCATGTGCGCAAAAAAACAGGTCGGATCAGAGAAAAGAACCACTTGAAAGCATACATTCAATTAAGTCAAGTGGTCGTGACTAACTTGATATGGGGGCGTATTGTATCCGTTTATATAGATAAAATTAATGAATGGCAGACATAGAATGCAGTTAGCGTAGCCTTCTGTCATCTCTTCTAACCTCAAAAACAGGGAACTCGGTGCTCTTGAATTCCTAATGACTATTTATGCATTTCGAGTAATCTTTTCAGCGAAGCAAGTATTAATATTACAGAAAGTGTTTCAGGTAGAATTTTATGCATAGATAAATTGTAATCATACAAAAGTAATATCAGAAACGACCATATTTGTGTGAAAGTATTGCCTATCTGATAAAATATTTAGTTAAAATTAATAAAAAATAAGAATTGATTTAGTAAAGTTGTAAATGTAATGTATACCTTGAAGCAGGTATTTAAAAGCTATACATAAATACATATATAGAGGGTGCAACGAAAATGTATATAAAATAAACATTCCTCACATGTATAGGATAAAAAGTATAATATGAACATGGGTGCGGAATTGCTTTACTTCTTAGTTAGAGTTTTTTTTTCTACAACTGGCATAATATTCAATAATAGAACTGAAGGAAAGGAGCATCTCGTACTGTCTGGTAGCCTTGCACGAAGACTTTTGGCTAATCTATAGATCATATGAGCATCTGCCAACTCCGTATATCTTCATTGAACTATAGCTGGAACGAGGTCCGTAAACACACAGAATTGACACTATGTGTTCAGTGCTACGCCAAGCTTTGAAGTGAGTAGAATAACAAGCAGACTACGTGGTACAGAACGATCACAACAACAGCGAAGCTAAGAAATAAGAGTAGTTATTACACCATTTAACCAGGGGTAAAATCGAATGTTTACCTACTGTACTTATTAAGCAACTGTTCTGTTGTAGAATTATTGCCACAGAACAGATTTGCTGGCATTCTAGCTTGCATATTACACCGTGTTAGTGAAGTTGTATACAAAGGGTTCTAACAAGGAAATAAAATATTTCCGGACCCTATGTTCATTGCAAGGAAGATTTCCCGAAGATTTTATATACCTATTTGTTACTTCCTGTATATCTCTATACAAAAGTATTATGGCATTCTGAAATATCTAAATGCCATAATAAAAATAACTTAATTATATGGTATTTTCAGTTTGATGTAATTGATTTGTGCCTTTATATCTGTTAATAGCATTATCATAATTTAATATGCACTAAAGAAATCACAGAAATATTTTTCTTAATAACGAATAATTAAAAAATAGCACAGTGACTTTAAAAAATTTTGGGTTGAAATAATAGCTACAATGAAGACATATACTTGTTTTTAAATAAATGGCAGGTATAGTGTTGGAAAATAACTTATAAATGCCTTATCTATGATATTTCTTTTGAAATAACACAATGATAAAACAGAAAGTTTAGCAGTAATCAAAGTATAAGTGGAACAAAATAAAATATTCTAAAAACAAAACCATAACAAAAAAATATCATAAATCTCATTTCTAAAGCAAGTAGATATATTTATCAGACTGAAAAAAGGTTCTATTTCCATATACTATACATCTCAGCTCCTCTGTTGAGAAACAGAACATAGCTGCAATAAGAACCTATACTCCAAAATTCTGTTTTGAGATAATTCAAGTTTCCATAGTAGTACACTAAATGCACAATCCAATAAACCAGGTTCATAATCACAAATGTGTTATTTACTTAATATAGTAAAAATAATAACATTATAGTTCAGGCTAATGTGTTAGAAATAAAATTAATAAAAGCAATGCATGTTATGAGTAATTTTCCTGTCAACATAATTAGTTAGGAAGAATAGTGTTTAATTATCATTTATAATTATTTTCATATAAATTCAGGTAATTATGTTAATAATAATTAGCATTTTGAGGAGTCAAAATATTTTTTACGACACAACAGCAAACATTTTGAATAGATAATATGTATTCGAAGCAAAATAAATTGTATGTATATTTTGAAATTTGAAATAGGTTTTGTTTTCCATTTTCAAATGCTGTCCAAATTGCTGTTCAAAATACAATGCGAAGACATTGTGGGGTTCCTTAACATAAAATTAGGAATCTCAAAATGTAGTCTATAGTCTATCTTGATATTGCTTGAGTGATGAGGAATGCTTTTGTCAATGCTAGATTACAAATTCCATCTTCAAATTTATTCGGAATAATTTGTGAGTTTTTCCGCTCTTCTCGTTTCTCATTCAAGAACTTTAAAAATATTTTACCTTAATTCTATTCAATTGATTCTGAAAGTGCATATTATGTTCTCCACTTTTCAAAATGCACTTCCATCGATGTTCGCTTTGAACTTTACTATACCTTCTTCCCCTGTATCTTGCTGCTTCTGTTTATATAAACATTCCTCTATGTATATGTACATTGGAGCATTTATTTTTCCTACTTTAAAAAGAGTCGGCCTCGGTAGTCTAAGGCTAACGCTTCTCATCTGAACCCAAACGTTGGGGTTCAAACCAGGTCGAGGTCAATGGGTTTTTCAGTACTTCTCGAGCGTAATGAACCATGGGTTCCATGTCGTAGATTTACGGCACGTTAAAGAACTCCATACTTAAAAAAACAGCTTCTAGAAAAATTATACGCCGTTTCACATCCAAGTAATATCATAGTTCTATATCTGATAGAGAAGGAGGCAATGGACTTACCACCATCACTCTGCCCTCTATAGGAAAATAAGCGCCGGTAGAGTCTCCTTGGTAATCGAAACCTCCCATAGAAGGCACCAATGTTTCAGGATGGAATTGTGGGTATTAAATATATTTATAAGTAAAAGAGTAAAAAAGTTTTCTTTGGTAAATAGAAGATAGGTTACAACAACAGCAACTGCTACATATTGTTGTGCTTTTGAAAGTTTTACCTTCAGCTAATGTTCTTAATGTTTGTTCGTCTCCTTTTGTTTCTGAGTTCTGATCCAATTACTCTTGTTTAAGGTATTTAAATTGCATATTCTAATTTATTTAATTCTGTACAAATTATCTTAACATAATGATACTCAACAATGAACAAGTTTGATAGATAAGGGATCCATAACATATTACCAAAGAAACGGGCATACAAGCATTATGGTTGAAAATTTCTCCAAAATATGTTCTGGGTTTATACCCAGAATGATTCTATGGAAAAATATATTTACGCCCTCACCGCAATAACAGTGTGTGGGGCTAGGGGCCCTTATTGCAGCTATGTCCTCATTTCCTCTGACATGACATGAATGGTACAAATTAGTTTCAAGTTAATAAACTTATTTTGCTAGTACCTGAAGTAGCCTATCTTCAAATAAATAATCGCCTTCATGCCTTATGTTTATAGTTTTTGGTTCAAGTATTCTTCTATCTTTTGAGTGACCCTGGGTTCTTGCTTTCGACCTGATATGTATTACCTTACCTAGGTACTATCAAAAAGTTCCCAGGCTACGTGCATATACAACAAAGCACACATCTTATTTAAATTCAGAAGACACCCCATTCAAAATATTTCCCTTGTGTAGCGATACACACCTCCAAGTGTCTTTTTCCCTTTATAAAAGTCCTCTAGAAGTCTTTCTCTCAAAGTGTGTCTACACGTGCGATTCTCATACACGGAGTCAAAACGGTGACCCTTGAGCTTCTGGTTTCACCTCCTGGAAGAGAACGAAGTCGCTTGGCGGGGGAGTCTGGCGATTATAGCCTTCCAGAGCACATTGACAATGATCCTGATAGGCGTTGATGTGGCGTTCCTTCTTTTTGGGATCATAAACCTAAGACGAAGTTTTACTGCAATACGGTGCGCATTCATATCAGACATAAGAATGCTTGCACTGTTCCTTATGCCATATTCACGATATTAGCAATGCCCTGAAGGGTTTTCCGATGATCGTCATACATAATTAGTATAATCTTTTTCCAAATTCGTGGTTCGTGCTCATAGACGGTCGTTCTGCCTTCTCGTCGATTTCCAATGATTTTCTGCTACTCTGAAAGAGGGAGAGATGCTCAAAAGGCCTCGCGCATGACCCATTGTCTCTTTGCTTCGTTTCAGATATGCCGAGTTTGATGCAGAATTGATATTAGCTCTCAGCTCTAATTTGCAGTTCATAAATTTGCATTATAACTAATGAAGAGCTTACGATCGCTGCGCGCACACCCTATGTTTTTGTTCTATAGGCATAGTCATGGAACTTTCTGATAGCATCTCATATGTGACATGTGTGATTATTTCAATAATTCTTGTAGTTTTTAATTAGTTAGAACATAAGTTTGTCTATAAATATTAACATATATTTTGTGTCTTTTTGCAATGGTATTTTTATTTGTTTGATATTATTAATTTAAGTTTTTAATTCATTTAGGTTAATTTTTAGGTAGGCAGAAAAATATTTTATATAGAGATATGCATTATAGTTGCGAAAACGCCACTATTTATGTTTAAAAAAAGATAAAGCTATAGACAAGCTGCATAGATTAAGCTAATAATCTAATAGAGAATAAACATGTACTCAGTGTTAAATAAGACTGAATAATATGCCCTTTGAAAAAACACACATACAAGAATGAATGACTACGGACACTAAAATTGTTAAAATTACAAACTGGTGGTTTGAATACATTGATAGCAACCCTTGGGCATTTTATGCAGTTAAAATCAATTTAAAGTTTCCACATACTACACTAAATGCACAAACAAATAAACCAGAACGAAGAAATATTTTCCAAAGTAAATACTTGTTTTTAAATAAATGGAAGGTATAGTGTTAGACAGTAACTTACCAGAATAGAGTAGGCACTTCAAATGTCTTATTTATGATTCTTCTTTTAAGTAGTATAATGATACAACAGAAAGTTTAAGCATTATTAAAGTATAAGTGGAATAAAATAAAACACTATACGTGAAACGAGGTCCGTAAACACACAGAACTGACACTATGTACTGGGTGCTACATCAAGCAGTGAATAACACATTTCTGATTAGGCAGCAGTTTCTGTTATAGTTTTGCTTTTTGGGTATGTTATTTACGTAATATAGTAAAAACAATAAAATAATAGTTCAAGCTTATGTGTTAGAAATCAATGAAGTGAATAAATTTATAAATTTCATTTCTAAAACAAGAAAATATAATGTGAGGCTGAAAAAATGTTTCATTTCCATGTACTACATATCTCAACTCTTCTATCGAGAAACAGAGCATAGCTGCAATAAGGACCTATACTCCAAAACACTGTTTTGAGATAATTGGGTTTCTTACTTGTAAACTTATCATTAGAAATAGCCTATGTACAATAATTTTAGAGTTAAAATATTTATGCTGAACACCTTTCTCATAAAATCTATAGTTTATCTATCTTTCTACAGGTACTGCCGTCTTCCTGTGTCAATTGTTCACATTCTTCTATCCTGCATGTTTCAAATATTAAGTCTCTTCTTGCCATTGCTTCCATAATCTCATTGTTCCAAGTTCTTTCTCGTTTTCTTCTTCCTCGTTCTCCTGGTGTTTGCCATTCATACACGACTTTAGGTCATCTGTCCTCTCCCATTCTCATCAGATGGCCAAATCATTTAAGGTTCTTGTTTTCAATTCTTTGAAGTACTGTTTCTTTTGCATCCACTGTGTTTCTAATTTTCATATTTTAATATAATCCATTTTCAAAATTCTAGCGCTCCGTTTGAGATAATTCATTTCAACAGCTAATATTGTTCTTCTATAATACTCATTCTGTGCCCATATCTCACTCCCGTAGCTCAAAACTAATTCCGCCAATACTTTTCATTTTTTTTTTTTTTTTTTTTTGTATTTTCCAAATGTTTTCACCCGCCATATTGAATTTTGAATTTAAATAGTTTACAATTGTTTTACTCAATTCAATTCAGTTTCTCCTTCTGCAATACTTTCTAAGTTATTTATGATTGTTCTTAAGTATTTAGACAGGTCAACTTATAATATTTATGTTTCTTCACCAATAACTAAGCTGTCATTTGTATTTGCTTTAATAGCTAAATAAGTAGATAAAACGTTTAGTAATATTATAATATTTAATAATAAAATGAGCATTTATTTTCCAAACTATTAGTACAATAGCTATAACTGGGTAAATGTTTAATCACCAAATACTTAGATAGTTAAATAATGATTATATAACGACAGTTTGACTATGAGTTAAGCGCACCCCAAGTCCACCCTGACTTCAGAGTGCCAGATGGTCGAAAGAGCAAGGCAGAGGGGGCCATGTGGAGGGTGTAACAAGTGCAATTGTTGTGCACCGGTACCAGCGCTCCTAGGGACAAGTGCTGTAAGTACTCCAGACTGACAATAGCTATGATACATACAGTATCTACTTTATTGAAAGAAAAAAAAAAAAAAAGGACCAGCCGACCCGTCAAACGGATCCCCTGCTTTTTGTTAACTCTCTAGAGACCTCGGGTTTTGAAATGTTCAGGAAGGAAGCATGCATGCTACAACTTTTCTATTGGATTTAACTGCCTATTGTTCTCAAAGATGTTTCCTAATATCTGTACTCATTTCAATTCCCTTGATCAAAATGCAAAATCATAAGGAGAAGAAATATAAATAATTTTAACCTTGTTTTGAAATAATTAATAATATTTTTTCTTTCTACTTGAATAAAACTATTTTATTATATATAGGATACAAGTAAGCCCAGTGCCATAAATAAGGGAACAAAAAGTCTAAATACCATTTTTCTCTATCTCTTAGAGCATTTAGAAAAATAAATGTTTATCCTAAAAGAAATAGCAAAGTTGCTTAATGCTTAAACAAATACTTGCAGATACTCGGTGTGTTTTTATTTGCAAAAACAAATTTATAACTAATGTGACTCGCATTATTCTCTTTATAAACGCTATAACAGCCTGATAATACCAACTCTGATTTTGCGAGCCTAAAGGTTCACATAAAAATGTTCAGTTAAATTTACGTCAAAAAGCTTAAAGTTGTGAAAAAATGGCAAAAAATGATTTGTTTGTCTGTAATGATTATTATAATCGAAATGTATGATTTACGAGGCATTAACATACTACATCACGTTAAAAGTAACGCGGAAATTAATTTTTTGGCCAAATGTTACTCCAAAAATTGGTTCTATTGAAGTCACCCCATAAAATGATAAAACTAAGTTTCCTTCCACCCTGTCTATTGAAACAACGAAAGCAGTGTGCAATATTCTAAATATTTTGTCTAATGAAATTATTACAAATGCCAGTTCATTAAAACAAACGACTTTACATATATAGCATATAATTTCATCAGTTTAAATTTTATACGGTTTAAAATGAAATTATGGATGATGTGTGTATATTAAATAATAAAATTTTATTAATTTTATTGATCCTTGTCATCATGTTATATAATAAACAGACATCATAAAAATATTTAAAAATACAGTAAGACTATTTGTGTTATTAGACACCTGAGCGCGTATGCTTTAATGAGAAAATGCAACCGCCGCGTCGCTGCTGAAAGAGGGAGTTAGATGCGTCGTGTATAACGTTTTGTTTATTTTAGTACTTGGATTTTTACTGAAATTATATAGCAATACTGTGTTTAAAATTATAATCATAAACACACAATCGTGATATGTAAGATGATCAAAATGATGCTTCTCAGTAATGCCGGGATCTCAGCAGGAAATCCTGCTTTTCATTTAGCTTTTCTTCCGTTCAAAATGTTTCTTGTCATTGAGAAATCCTGTCTCTCGTTACTTTTAACAAGTTGGTGAACAATTTCTCTTTCTGGAACACAATTGCCAGAATATTTCCTTGCAAATCGCCTTACCACTTCTGTGCAAGAATACGTCTTTACATACGTATCATTCATAAAAATCACGTTCTTCAATATCGTAACTAACGAAAAAGAATTAGCACAAAGTTTACAGTTAAAGGAACGCAAAATTTACTACGAGCGTGCTTGGAACTTCGGGGTGAGAAGGAGTAGCGACTTATTAATGTAAAGACTTCTTTCGAAAGTTACAGGTTTGTTGCTCCTTCTGCACGCCTGGCCCACTGACCAAGGTATTGTGTAAGTCCGTTTTATTTATTACAATCTCTTTAATTTCGGAATTTTCTTTATTATATTCTGAAAAATTTTCAGTTTTTAATATGTATAAATAATAGACAATACAATAGACAATAGACACGCATGACATTAATGTTTTATATTAATTAGTTTTATGTGCTGTATCATTACATTTCCTTAAATTGCAAACTGAAGGCAATTACGTGGAAATGCTAATTTTTACGTCAGTTGCTTATTGTAATTTGCTATTAAATTTATTTATTCTAAATCTTAAAATTAATTTAGAATGCACTTTGGTGAGCAATGTGCATATACTTATTTATTATTTTTTTTTGTTACAATAATTTCATATTTTAAACATTTCCTTTCCCTTAAATAGAACTACCTTACCGGACCATATTTAGAGTGCCTTTCTTAGTTCTTTTCCTAAATAGAATGCATGTCCTGTCATTAATGAGAGGGTGTCGCATAAGTGTTTCTACTTATATTAAGGAAGGATAGATCTATAGCGCATCGCTTGAACGTAAATGTTTTTGGAGAGGAGGGGGGATAACAGAAGAACATTTCAATACACACCTTCGAACCTTTCGGTTATTATTACATCTAATTATTCCATTGCACACTGTTCTATTGTATTTGATTTTAGGTTCACAATTGGCGCAGATTTGTTTTACTGCCTCTTTAGGCTGAAGCACCTCTTCGGTAAAAGTGTGCACTATACACGTCTGGGCTTCTGAAAAAATTAATTAATTATATCTATCCATTTGTGAAATATTTAAAGTAGTTCACCTAAACATTCAATACATTAATAATAAAATATGGCCTCTTGAATGTTTTATAAATGAGTTAAGCCAGCAGATTACAATTATAACTGAGCATGGTTTAAATGATGATCAAATAATGCTGACACAGTTAAAAATTATAATATTATGGCCTCCTACTGCAGGACTACTTGCAAGGGTGGTAGTGTAATTGTATTTGCTAGAAATGAATTATGTGTCAGTGGTTTGAGTTTAAACAATTACTGTATGGAAAAAGTTTTTCAAGTATCAGGCATTAAAATAAATACTCTTGAGGGGGATATTCTAATCTTTGGGGTATACAGAACACTAAAATCTCTAGTAGATAACTTTCTTAATTATCTAGATAGATTGTTTAACTAACTAACTGACTGATTGACTGACTGACTGACTGACTGACTGACTGACTGACTGACTGACTGACTGACTGACTGACTGACTAGACTGAACTAAACTTAACTAACTAACTGGACTGAACTGAACTGAACTAACTACCTACCTAAGTAAACTAACTAAATTAACTTCACTAATTAATTTAACTAAAATAACTTAACTAATTTAACTAGGTTATTTAAATTAACTAGCCAACTCAATTAACTAACTTAACTAACGAATGAGCGGAAGACCGAACTAACTAATTGCACTGCACTGGACTAGACTGATCTGAACTGAACTGAACTGAACTAACTACCTAAGTAAACTAACTAATCTAAATTAACTAACTTAACTAGCTTAACTAACCTAACTAACTTAACTAGCTAACTTAACTAACCTAACTAGGTTAACTAGCTAACTTAACTAACGAACGAACTAACTGAACTGGACTGGATTGAACTGAACTGAAATAATTAAACTAACTAAACTAATTTAACTAACTTAACTAGCTTAACTAACCTAACTAATTTAACTAGCTAACTTACCTAACATAACTAGTTTAACTAGCTAACTTAACTAACGAACGAATGAACTAACTGAACTGAACTAAGTAATGTAAGTAAATTAATTTAACTAATTAACTAATTAACTTAACTAGCTTAACTAACCTAACTAACTAACGATTACTTAAATAACTGAACTAACTGAACTAGCTAACTTAACTAACTAACTAACGAATGAACGAACGAAAGAAATAAATAACTAACTGGACTGGTATGGACTGGACCGAACTGAACTGAACTGAACTAACTACCTAAGTAAACTAACTAAACTAACTTAACTAATTAACTTAAATGACTTAAATAGCTTAACTAACTAATAACTAACTAACTACTTACTAATCAGTCACTTAATTGACATTCTAACCTCAAATCACCAATAATAATTCATACACAACGGGAGGCCAATACATACTTTACGCCAATAACGAAATATGCAGTGATCTAAAACGAGTATCATCTGCGCATCGCAAATGAGCATTCCCTGAGTAAGTCAAATAAATAAACAAAAACAGCTGAAAATCATAAATAAAGTTATGGGTTTTTTTTTTTGTTACAATTTTGTATTTATTCGGAAGATAAGTGATAATAGTGTATAGTAAAAAGTTTTACAAACGATTTACATTACAATAATACTTCGTTTTAAAACAAGTAAATAACCTAGGCAACTTTAATTATGCTTTTATATTTATAAATATGCATTTGCTTAAAGATATCTCCTGTGTGACAGGAGGAAACCTGTCTCACAGGAGTTACCTTTAAGCGATTTTATACCAAAGACAACGAATAAAATCTTGTTGTTGCAGAGAATTCCAAAGAGTTTAGATTTAGCGGCCTTGGCACAACGTTCAATCCAAGCAGCCATAAGATCAAATTTTAAGTCCTTGGTCTAAACGTATTGCTTCGGACAACGTAAGTATTAGAATCATTAACGGTGATGTTAAATTTTTTGACAGCAACCACTAATAGCTGCGGTGAATAGAAGGAAGCCAAGTTGAAAATTTTAAAAAAGTTGAATGTTTTTGTTGTACCATCCGCTTATAATTCCTTTATAATTATTTGTAATTTCCATACAATTCATTTTTAAAAAAAATCTAGCACTCCAGGCCCTACTAAACGTACAGTTTTTACTCCATTACTTCCAGCAATAAAGTTCTGGTCTAGTTTGAATCGCTTTTATGGTCAATGCAGCCTGCTTTTGTCCTCAGTTTTTGGGTTTTGCAACAAGCGGAAGAGATTTGGTAAACAGTTTATAGCTTATTCAAAATTGTTACATTTTAGTCTCCAATTTCATATTATGAAAGGAAAACGTTTAAGATACAATGGCTGAAAATAGCATAACTGTACTTAAACTATAATTCCATGCTTCATTAGTCTCTTTGAGGTAAAGATGTGCCGCAAAGAGGAAAGCATGTACAAAGGTTGCGTGGAAAGGTGAAAGGATGTTTCGTTTCTTTTTTGCCTTCCGTGGTACTTCCAGGTGTTGTGATGAGGTTACAGTTATCTTGTAGCAAAAGAGACTACTTGCGCTTCTTTGTTACGTTCTTGAGCCCCCTCCACAAATGTCTTATTGTTGTACATTAAAAGGGGCTTTAAAATGCCTAATAAATAAATGTATCACAAATGCAGCCTCTTCAATGTTCTGGACTTCTGAAATGTAAATAATTCAAAAGTAATATTGCTTGAACGTAGGTTAATTTGAATATTATATTGAAAGATTTAAATTAATTGCAGAAAAACAAAATTATATTCCATATTTTATTTGCATGACGCATCGCAAATATACCGAGGATGCCAAAAAAATGTACACACACTTTCACAGCAGATGTCTATTTAATATATTTCAAATTTGGATCGAAAAACAACAGTAATGTGTAGTATGATGTTCTGTAAACAGATTGTGATACAGTTGCTACAACAAAATGGAGTCAAGATTAGTGTTTGAACAGCGGATAGTAATTTTGAAGTGGTATTGGAAAATCGAGAATGTTGTTGAAGTTCTATGACAATGGAGACGTGCGTACAGAACAGAACCGCCAACGCGAGTAACAATTGCAAGCATTCAAGACAAATTTGAGACTCATGGTACCTTATGCGATGTTCCCAAGGGCAGATCTGACAGACCTCGCACAGCAATAAGTCCCGCGTCCTCGGCTATAGTTTTGGAACATTTTGAGCACTCACCGCAGAAATCCACAAAGCAATGTGCACGTGAATTTCCACCGTGTTCTCTGGATGTAACTTCCACCTATGGGTAACTCTTAAGGATGTTGTATACCGTAAAAAAAAAAAAAAAAAAAAAAAAAAAAAAAAAAAAAACCAGCTACACTGGCAGCACTTCGGGAAAAAATTGAAACGGCTTGTTTTGCAATCGCTGAGGACACTTTCGCAAACGTTCAACGTACTCAGAAGTGTATCGAAGCCTTTGGTGGGCATTTTGAGCAACCGTTGCAACTTTTAAAGCCTAAGATGATGATTAGTGCTCATCATTTTCTGTTTGTGTGAATTCAGTTTTGTTATGTAAACACAGTGTTTTGTTTCCTTGAAATATGTATACATTTTTGGCACCCTCTGTATATGGATGTCATCTGCAAATTTAATTAATAGTGTTGCTAATTTTAGTTTTCTCATTTATGAATGTATTTATGTATAATTTGAATGTTTGCGCTAGAGCAAAAGAAAACATGGGAGTCCTTTAAAAAGTTCACTAAAATTCCAGAAATGGTGCAAACATTTTATTGTTTGCAATAATCTTTCTTATAACAGTGTACGGCTAAATTTTGCCCATAAGTGATATATCGTTAATGGAGAGTCAGATAGATCATGTCGATTTGATGAAATTCAGGGGAACTTGTATCTGCGCTGAGGAATGTTTGTTTCTAGATATAAGAGTTTAAATGTGCTCGTACGTGCACCGAAGAAGAAGCATGCCCAAGGACATAGTTGAAAAACTCCATATCATAATAATAGAAGACCACCAAGCAAAAGTTTGCGAGATAACAGACTATGGATATGAGTGTTTGGGGATGTTTAATTAGAATTCACAGATCTATATCTTAGCAGCAGTCAAAGTAGTAAACAACTAGTAACAGTCGATTGGGGAGGTAATGGCCACTAATTTGAGATATATCCAAGTAAATATCTTATAAAAGAGTAAAACAACAACTAAGAGTTTTTATGAAGCTGTGTTGTCGTACGAACAATAAATTGAACGAAAAACAGGCAATATTGATGTACAAAATATATTTCTTTTACCAGGCCGGCGCATTGTTTCATACACTGAAAATCGCAATAGCAGAAATGTAGGAATTTGGGTTACAATTGATTCCTCGCTCACTTTATTTCCCAGACTAAACTTTTAGTAGTTTCTTCCTGTACTTGAGCTTAAGTTGGCTCTGTGGGGAGGAGTATTCGAGGATTGAAGAAACAATCAACACCTTTGAATTTCACAAAACGTATCCTATATTTCAGAAAGGATGAAAAAAATGAACAATCCCTAGTACAAAGGCATAGCCTCTGAACTAACTTTCGGAAATAAAATTTACATGTTGCTTTTTTTTTGCCTAACTATTAAAACGACACTCTTCGTATCTTACTTTGTATACTTACAGGCCTTAATATGCTGTGTATATTATTATTATTATTATTATTATTATTATTATTATTATCATCATCATCATCATCATCATCATCATCAACAACAACAACAACATTAAGGCGCGAACTCGAGCAAGAGCTCTGGGGTTCGAATCTCGCCAGATCCGTCCTCCCTGACTCAGGTTTTTGCAGGTTTTCCTCAGTCCTCATAAATGGCAAATGCCGGGGGAGGGGTTACCCTAAACTTAAAGCCTGGGACGTAAAATGCTTTCCCAGCGTATCATTTCATTTCATGTATCACAGTGTCCACCGCCTGTGTTGCCTCAGTAGTAAAGCGGGAATTATGCAAATATTAATATTAGTTTATAATGCTTTACTTTAGTGTATTAGAAACCAACGAATAGAGCAATAATTGTATAACATTATAAATGAGTTTCATATTTTTTTTTTTTCCCCGGTCCTGGGTTTAGTGGTAACCATACTTGCCTCGTAAATCCAAGATCGCGGATTCAATCCCGGACAGAGTCGATGGATCTTTTCGGAGGTAAAAATGCTAAATATGACTTCCTTCAAAAGGAAAATAAAGCTATGGGCCTCTTGTCGTAGATTTACGACACATAAAAGAATATTAAGCCGGAGAGAAGAGCCTTCTGAGAGAAATTTATCAGCTATTTCAATCCCTGGGTTGAATGGGACGCTGATGGCCTGAGATGTTACACAGCATCCGCAAATAAACCAAATAAATAACATGCATTTTTGTGCAGTAGAATTATAAAAGAAAAAATAAAATAAAGTGAATATTAATATCAATTTTAGAATAAGTTACTAGAAGAGAATGTCTTTTAATTACGCTCAGGACGGAGATTGTATTAATGGATATTATTTAGTTTTTTTATGCTATTAGTGCTGGTGGATTAACCATAAGAAAATTTATCCCAAACTGAAAAGGTTCAATTAACAATAATTTCGAGAAAACCTTAAGTCACTTATCACAGATACATTAATTGGATGAATAGTAAAAATATAAAGGATATTTAGAAACTTTGATGTTGGCATATATTTCAAAATAGGTAGAAATTATAATATTCTATTAATCATTTGAGAGCTAATGTTAACTTATTAATTTTATAAGCACTGCAATTATGAATTCTGCAATGAGGGTTCTATTTTCAGAATACATAAATTATTTCCTTAATATTAGCGTAACATAATATTCAAATAATGGCAGCGTTTTGGTAATGAAAACAATTTAATCACGTAATTGTCACTAGTCATTTATATGACTAATATTATACTGCAGTACTTTATTAACGATTTGACCAAAAATAATAATTTCGAATTGAAAAAATAAAATTATATTTAAAGTTGAACCGTTCGCAAATAAACTGTTGAGTTTGTTAGTTTATATCTGTTTATTTATAGTATTTACAGATGATCAAAATCTGTCAAGTTTATGTTGGCAGAGTTACGATATAAATTTGTTTGAGTCAGTTTCCCGAACGTAGAATACTATTCTCTCTGTTTCCGTAATATGGAGCAATACTTGGCAAGTGACCTATACTTTGGTTCACAATGGCAGAATATCAATAAGGATTTGCTACAGGATGGTTCTCTTGCTAAAGGCTCCAAACAATTGTCCATAAAAATTTACATTATTTAGATAATAATATGAGAATTTATACACACGTCTCCAACGATGCAAAACAAAACGGTAAGCCCGCGATGTGATGGACTCTTCTAGTGATCTCCTTTGTTCTGCGTCACCGCACCTCGGTAGTTGTGATTAACAATATTCACAATCGCAGCATGTATTCCTCGTTCGTAAAGTATACTGGCCAACAGGTTGATTTAAATCATGCCAGACGCCATTTCGAATTGAGTTTGGTGAAAGACATTTATCATTAAAGATTTGCATCACTCAACATTCAAAAGGCCGCAAATGCTTTGAACGATGCAAAGAAGCAACTCCTGGCATCACTACGAAGACTTTCCCAAGAGAATAATATAATGTATTTCACGTGTCAAAAGAGCAGCAAAAAAAGCTAACTAAGCGCTTACGAGTGTCTACGTTCAATAATTGAATATGGCGAACCACAAACATCATCCAGATCTCCCGATCTAAGCCTCCCGAATTCTTCTTTGCTGCCTGTTACAAAGAAGAGTGTATAAAAGTAAACCCCGCACAACTGAACATCTCATAGAAACCAGCATTGAAATGAATCCGTTGACATCGCCACTTTAGAAGAAGTAATCAGGAATTTGGAGAACCACATATAAGTGTGCTTAGATGTGAAAGGAGATAGCATCGCTGAAGGTACATGTATATAAATCTAAATTGCTTAAATTGTATAGGCAATAATTTGAGGCCTCTAGAGAAAGAACCGTCCTATATTATCTTGCAGCGAAGAAAATATATGTGCAAATTGTACAATATCTTATGATCTATCCTGAAACAGCAGGTCACTGGTTTTATTTTAAACTTCGCTAAAAATGTCAAGGAGAAGTATTTTCTATTGGCATTCTTGTATTTTAAATGTATATGTTAGAATGAATTCTGTTGATAGAAACTTTATTGACGCAGACCATAGTAGAGCGTTTACGTGTCGATTTGCTACTTATTTACCACATGTTCTTACAGATAGGGCTTTGAACCTTGTAGCCGTCTTAACAATGGATTCCTTCAGTGACGAAAATGCGATTATTAAAGTCCATGTTACATGGGATTTTCTAAAAGTACTCGGCCTGACTCAGAAATGTGAAGATGGCCAAATTACTATTATTGTCGTTAAATAAAGGCACGATAGCTCAAATGATTAGATTCCCCAAAACTTTTCACAAGAAATATTCCGAAAAAATAAAATGGAAAATCAGATTTGGAATTAACGTAAGTGGTTATAAACTCACGAACCTAAGATTTGCAGACAACATGGTTCTATTTGCTAGATCAGCAGAGAGCCTTCAAAGAGCGCTACATGATTCAAAAAGTACAGTAAAACTGCCGGTCTATCTATGAAAATGAGGAAAACCCATCATGACAAAGAGCCAAGTAACACCCGTTAGAATCAACTCAACTACACTAAAATACGTAACAGAGTAAGTCTACTTAGGACAAACAGTTGCATTCTAGGCCCGCTAACTATATGAGAAATCAATGAGCCTCCGATTGCGGAGGCGCTAGCCCTGGATGGGACCTAAGTGGCTTAATTCATTCATTCATTCATTCATTCATTCATTCATTCATTCACTGTCCTTTAGATGGCGCGGTGTAAATTTTCAGATTTGTAAGTGCAGTAATTTTTGTGATGATCGTATAAACAAACTAGTGTTAACATTTTCTGCAAAATTGACATAAGAGGTGTGAAAAAGTACTTCGTTTTGAAGGGTTTAACCACAACAGAAATACAAACGTAGTTAGATTCCACATTAAAGGATTCTTCCCTTTCATTTTCGATCGTGAAAAAGTGGGCTGGTGAGTTTAAGCGTGGTCGTGCATACATTCAAGATTATGAAAGCTCAAGATGCTACAACCGACGAGATTGTGACCAAAATTCACAATGCCTACTCAATGATCGCCGATTGAAGATACGCTAATTAGCTGACGTTGCATAAACCTCGATAGGCCGTGGCAAATATATTTTACACAAAGTTCTGGTATGAGAGAGCTTTCCGCTTGATGGGTGCCGTGGACCAAAAACCATTTGAATGAACATTTCCCAAAAGTGTTTAGACTTATTTAAGCACAATTCCAGTGAATTTCTCCGACATTTCATAACAATTGATGAATAATGAATTCATTACTACACGTCACAGACGAAGGAACAATTCAACCAGTGGGTGGCAACAAGTGAAAGTGCACCAAAGAAAGCAAAGCAAGATGACTATAGTGAAAAATAAAAAAAAAAAATTCTCTTACATCTTGTGTTTTCTTGGTCAGACCGAGACATTTTAGAATGGCTGGTATTTCTTCTTCACTACTTGAACGATAGCTAGTTCGCCTTTGTTGCTGGTACAGCTAATGCCTAGCTTGAATTTTTAGTTTCTCCAGCATTATCAAAGATCATTTTACCAGTGGCGTGTATTATTAAGCAACACAATCAACACCTATTCAAATTCAATTTTCTAAAACCAGGAAAAGAATTTCCGTATTTTTTAACGAATTACTTTATAATTAGATGCGTATGCAAGAATATTCTTAGCTGTATAATACTACAATGACATTAGTTCCTATATTTATAACATTTATAATTGGCGATTCTTCCTTCATGGGACTGCTTCATGCGTAAAGGCAGGTCGGTCGGTTCAAGCTGGTACCCCGGTGAACGGGAGTCAGAAAGTTTGCATAAGATTTTACTAACACTTAAAAGGTAAATTTACTCACAATTGTCAAGTAAAAAGATGTTGGAGCTGTATCCCTTCATTTTCAATGTATTTCTGGTTTTGGCTTATGAAATTATCCATTACCCTCTGCAGTACCCTCTGATAAAGGGAAGAATTGTTTTCAGGAATGTTATTTTTCATTTGATCTAATGTGTGTGAGTTTGTCCGCCCCTCAGAGATAAAAATCGCACATCGTTAAATAGGGGGACTGAGAGGGGCATGCGATTTTAATGATGACTATATCGTTGAATAGTGAACTGCATCCAAGGAGACATTTATTTATAAGGCTATTAGGTCTTCTCTTCCGCTGTATAAATCTGTACAATAATATAATCATACAAAGTAAGTGCCGTTGCAGATTCCTGTTCAAACATCTCGAACCTACGTTCTCTCACAGTTAATTCACGGAAAAGGTGTTGCAAAATATTCTACACATATCTATCAGTATTAATTGTTTCTTTAAAAAAAATAGGGACAATTATTCTCTCGCCACCAATAGCGTAGCCACACTCCTATCTTCCCACCATGCAGGGGTTCCTCGTGAAGAACATTCAAGTTTTTGTTAACTCCAGTATCGATTGTTTGTGAATTAATATACCCACTTGGTGGAAGCAAGATTTGTCCGTAAAGAAAATCGATTAAGATAAATTTCTCCCTCATACACACTATTCAAAATCCATTACGAAATTTACTTCTGGATGCAGGGTCACCCGGTTTACGTTCTTGCACTACAGTAGATTTCTACGGATTTGATTTCTGTAGCTTGTAGTCGTTCGAACAGAGGAATATGAAATTCCCATTTGCTGAGAAATAGCCCATTTTTGGGGGGGGGGGACGTTCAAGACCACGTCCAATATTACCTAACGTTGCTTATGTGAGAACTGTGAATGTGTGCGTTTTTGTCAAGAATGCTTCCCACTTCACTAAATTTATTTGCCAATCTGTGAATCGAATTTCGACTTGTAAGTTGAATATAAGGGAATCTCTCTTGAAACAATCCCCAAAATCACGAGCCAATTCTGCACACACGTTTTCGAATCACAAATAAATACTCTTTGGGGAATATAACATCTGAATTGATTCATATTAATATAATTATTACAATATATTGATCCAACTATGAATACGCAATACACTGCCACACAAAAAACAAGAACACGTCCTTACCTTCCTAGAGTTATGAGAAATTCACTGTGACCTCCCCTCCGACTCCCCGGTCGGCTTTCAAGCTGGGAACGAGATGAAAACTGTAGAGTTCGGTCAAATGCGGTCAAAAGCACGTGGAACGGTCCTGCGAAAGAAAAATCACCCAATATATTTGGATACAATGTTAAGAATAATTATAGTGTATACTTTACATTGTTGTTTTATTATTTTAATTTCTATTTTGTACATTTTTCTACCTTTTTCCAAAATTTTCTCAGCATAGGAATCATATGTTGTATAATAAAATCAAATATTAATTTTCAAAACAATAAGCGTAAAAATAACACTACTTATTTTTAGTACATGTTTTTTTTTTTTTAAATAAAGCTATAGGTCTAGCAAACAAAGAAGAGTAACAGCAGGTATATGACCCTATAGAGCAAAGAATGCATGTTTCACCAAACTTAACTGTACCTACTTCTTAGCAACATTAGCAATTCCGCCCCTCTTCCCCTCTGCTAAGTGCGGGGCTCATGAAGGCAAGACCGGTCCGCCGATCTGAAAGAGCGTAAAATTCACAGTATAATCCGCACAATAAGGGAAGGGGGAACAAGGGTGGGACAATTTATTTATCCCATGTAAGAGCATTTTATTCTCTCCAACTCACAACAATGCCCTATATGACACATTAATGGACGATGCTTTAAGCGAGCGAAATTGACACAAAGGAAGGTCACGTGGCTGCACAAATCCTGTGTGACAGTAATAATTATCCTCTCCACATTGGATTCTTTTTAAACAAGTTAAAATGCATGTAGTTAATTATAGGTTCTTCGTGGAGAAATTAAACATTACAGCACAGCGCCTCTTATTGATGTAGTCATGTATATGTAGGAAATACTATTACAACTCTTGTGTCTGAAGAATTATGGTTTTGTATGCTGCTGTGGTTCAGTGTATAAGACCCCATTCAAAATGAAAATTAAAGGTAAGCTTAAACGTAAAAGCAAGATGTTATGTATTGTAATGAAACCATTCACAATGAATCACGTAAACGTAAAAATAAACGTACAATTAGACGTAAACTTAGAAGCTTACAAGGTCCAGGGTTTTGCGCCTATGTCTAACTTAAACTTAAGAAATCAGTCAATCAGAACACAGCTGCTCTGTTTGTAGACCTCTATGGTAGAATTTATCCTTACATGGAGCACGGAAATCAAATGCTTGCTGCTTGCTGCTGCAAGTCCCAAGCTAGATAGTGATTTCCACAGACACAGAAGGCTTTCAAGCGAATAGTACCACGCACAGGATGCGTTATAAATTGATATTTATGAATTTTTTCTGTTGCAATCAAAGGGTCCAAAGGTTTCTAGGATTTACCCAAGGTTAGCGTTAGTTTATGTTATATGTGAATTAATTGCGGATTCCTATAAGAGAATATTTTCCACCGTTACAAAATTTCACCAGCCTAACAACCCCCTATCAATTTATATTTCAAAGTTACGGAGGACAACGTATAGGTTACATTATGTCTAACAAAAAAATAATACATGCAACATTTGCGTAGTTCGGCTCTCCCTGATGTCGCTCGGGTTTTGCAACAGCTAATAAGCAGGTTGTTGCACTAGTTTTCCGTGCTCCGCGTAAGGTACAGTTATTGTAGAGAGAGTTGAAGATCAGTGACTCTGGAGACAGAATGACGTCAATGGACAAAAGATTAATTATAAGAAAGCTATCCTTGCTCATATTACTCCAAGCAAATTAGTTACTTTGCATATGCAAACGCTACTGCCGTCTGCTCAAAAGCAGCCATTTTCAATCAGGTGTTAGTTGATTCGCTTTTCTTTTTCTTTCTTTCTTTCTTTCTTTTTTTTTTTTTTTTTATTGACTAATAGGTACGTTTGCGTCTTTCATTGTGAATGCCTACATACTACTAAGTCAATGTGTTACGTCTTATTTTATTATGTTTACGTTTAATTTTCATTGTGAACTGAATTGAACCGAACTATTGATTATCGTGCAAACTTCAAAATTCAGATAACATGTATTGTAAAACCCAAGGCAAATAATGAAAAAATAGCCGACAAATGCTTTTAAAAGTTAATCTAGTCAGTGAGCTGAATACTATTATCTCTTTACTAAATACCATCAGCGCATGAAGTCGTTAAGGCACTGATTCATGAACGGAAGTCTGCAGTTGGAATCCCGGCAGGACCGACTTCCCATACTGAGGTTTTTTTCCCAGGTTTTCTCATTCCTCATTAGTGGAAAATGCCGCGGAGGTTCTAAACTTAGACCTCCGGTGCTTCCTACCTCCTCCCAAATTCAATTTCCAATTTACCGTTCCCTGTACCATTAGTGTCTATTGCCTGTGGTGCCACAGTAAGTTAAAACTATTTAAAAATGTATATAAGAGAAGTTATAAAGAAAATGTTAATTTTATTCATTTATCTTTTGCTCAAGATTTGGTAAGCTGGATTGTTTGTACATTTCTTACCAGTCTTTGGCAATATATAATTTATTTGTTTAAAACGGGATAAAATTCTAATTATATGGTTGAACCGCATAATATTTTATTTGTTGTGTCTTTATTATTAAATTTATTCAGCAATAAAACAATTTTATTTACCTTGCGGTATATTAGGGGTATAGCTTTTTATGAATAATTCATTTTACAAAATCCTGATATTTGAAAAAGCAATAGTATTATTTTGGCCACGATGGGAATAATGCTTATTGTAATGTATAAATCTTCGTATAAATCTGCGTTTTTTTTTTCACTTAATAAATCCAGCAACAGTAACAAAAACTAAAACTGAATATTGGTAAAAAGTTTACAATAGTTTTCCAATGTATAATGGAAAATTGAGCACAATACTATCAGTAAAACTATGCGGCAAAGTGTGCATTTATTCGTCTCTAAATGTTTTGAAAACAATATTTCAAAAAAACTATGTAATAATTATTTATTTTACTACAAAGGAAGAGAATGTTCGACGGAAAGAAAAATGCAAATTTTAAACAGTTATTAATAATGGCAATTAAGACATGAGTAAAACACACGCAGAGGTTGAATTGCCCAGCTCTCCTTATCAAGAGGCCTTACCAAGAAGATGCAAGAAAGAAATTGGCGGGAAAGCTGCACTACAGTGTAAAAAAAGGTTTTTTTAACGCTTTATAAACTTAACTTGAGTTTCAAGAATATTTGCTGAATTACCATAGCTAAACTTTACTTGATGCGACAAATTGTTTTGAGGAGTAAGCCAGTCACCTCTTGTGTTGTTATTGTGCTACGAATTGTTTTGCTCTCATCTTACCTATCCACCGTATAAAGAAAGCACAGTAGAAAAAATTCGCGTTATTTCTTTATAAAACATTTTTAAGAGTCACGGGCTTATTAAATCAGCCAGTATAGCTACTTTTAATTTACCAAGGAGGTGTTTATGGATATAGGAGAACCCCAGATTATATTGGAGGTGATCATAATAAAACCATGAAGACCAAAGTATAAAAATGAGTAGACTTGCCTTCATTTACACGAGTCCCAGTTTAAAAATATATAAAATATACATCCCAAAATATTTAATATAAAATGTTTATAAAATTAAACTACAAAAAATATTGAATGCTTTCATATAGTTGTTAAGTATTATTTTAGAACAATAAATAAGTAACTCTGTTAATAATTTAGGAGATAAAGCATATAATAATTATTTTTGGCTAAACTAGGAGCAATAGTAGTTGAAAAGCATGTATACCTAAATTAAAAGTACATATATGAGACAGATTAACAACGTAGTCCAGCACAATATTATATCATTTAAATACTTTATTTTCTATTCAAAATTAATTCCATAAAAGAAACGTTTCAAGCTTTTTTGAACCATACTCATACACATGGGTGTCCCAGAATAGTCGTTCATTTTCATGTGATTCTCTCAGCTTTTGATTGCTGCATTTTGAAGGAGTCATCAAGGTGGCAGATAGTGAAGCCAGGAATCAATAGATCGTTAAACCATCAGATTTTAACATTCCTTTTGCATTATCTATCTGAATAATAAACGGAGCCTCTCCTCTCAAACACCCTGTGTGTATACATGTCACTGTTTATGATATGACTCATGTGAAGTAGCGGAGTTTGGTCAATGAAAATGCACAATCATAATCGCAAAACTTATTACAACTCCTTCCTATGTTAACACTTGCCATTTATTCGTCGTTGCAATCCAATTCCAATTGATCAGTAATAAATACATCTGAAAGCTGTAACAAAATACAATCTACTGCGTTCAATTTCCTCTACAAATTACACTGTTTACGATAATGTTGTCAGCATGTTCAAGAATCGAAATTAAGAACCGTATCACGTGCTTCATAACAATTATTCTCAGAATGCAAAAGGCCCAAATTTTCCAAAAGTACAACATGCACCACCCTCAAAAAACTTTAAGGACTCTGTTCTAAGCCAATAAGACAGAAAAGGAACTTTGAGGTACATAAGCCTTGTCTGGTGATGTCACAATACCTGTGGCGAATAAAGTAAGTGTAATACAATGAAAATTCTTTACACCGGACAGGTTTCAATAAAAAGTTGCCCAATTTAAGTTGTCCTTCATAGAGGAAAGTGGATTTTCATAGTATATATGTACATCTGTACATAATTGAAAGGAAATGGCATGTATTGCACATTAATGCTGAATAAAATACGATAAAAGTTACTAACTTATGTTTACTCATATTAAATCTTCACACAGAATAAAAGTAAACTTTCGTATTTCACACCTCTAGTAACTGAGGACCACTCTGATTATTTTAGGCATGCATTTGTTTGCATCACTAAGTTTACAGTTATGTACTTTCTGGGAAATACGTAACAATTTTGCATTTTGTAAAGAATTGAGGAAACACAACAGAGAATAAAAGTTAAAGCTTTCCGTAGAGTTGTTCTTAATAACCCATCGCAAAGCATAGAGATAAATGTCAATCAAGTTCAAACAGATAGCAGAAAGTCAGTTGTAGAAAAATATCCTTTTGATGTTACAGTACTTGTACTTGCTAATTTAAGTCTTTAGAGATAAATACAAATCAAGTTTAAATAAGTTAGCAGAAATACCTAACAGAAATAAAAACTGTCTAGTTATGACCATAAGGTATGTACAGCTTCCACGATGCAGGGATGTCCAACATACAGTATATACTGGACATGTTAAAGCATAGAAAATTTTCCATTTGCAAGAAAAGTATGCCCTGAAGTGTCTAACAAACAGAGGTGTCCAAATGCAATGGCTTTACTATAATAATAATAATAATAATAATAATAATAATAATAATAATAATAATAATAATAATAATAATAATAATAGCTTGTTCGGCTCTTCCCTTCTACATTGAAAGTCATACTGAGTTTATGTAAATGTACACAATAATTAATTACAGGCTTTTCTTTAAAATGTCTCGTACAAGATGTCCTAGGCGGGTTCTTCCGTCGTCCCTTATGCTTACCTGCGCACACTCATCAACAAGGTGATTTATCGTCTCTTCCCCTTCTCAGCAAAGTCTGTGCTTCTTCTTTATCTTCGTTGTCCCAGTATCTGTTGACATATTTTGTTTACACACCTGACATTTGATATGACAAATGTGATTTTACCCCTTTCTATTCAAGTATCCTCTCCGTATTCTCTTGTATTTTTGACGGTAAAGGCATCTCGGTCTTGTTGAATCTGATTTCCTATATTTCTCTATCTCTCTTGCACAGTTGGTTGCAGATGTCTTCGTTTTGTCTACAACTTCTTTTGACTTCTGTTAATAAGCATTTTCGGTTGTAACACTCCCGTCATTTCTCCTCTCATTTGGATAGTCCTTCGTTTCTGTCGCCTATTTCTTTTAGAATAAGATTTAGAGATTCTTATCATTTCAAATTTTGTTATTCTTAATCTTGCGTTTATTTTCGTGTTATCCCATTTGCTTTAATATGGATTTTGGCAAGTGCCTAATCCGTTCGGCGCGTTAACAGAAAACTACGCACACATATAGTTATACAGAGGAGTCTCATTTAACGTACCGCTTGACTAAGTGTTATTAGTATTATTCTAGTTGGCGCATTCTGCTTTGGGGCAAAATGCCTGAAATGTTCGCTCATCCTGAAAAAAACGAATGCCAGCTAACTTTAAGCGAATGGTGGAGTATTTTCAATTCACTTGTAGTCGGCTTAATAGTTAATAACAAAGCTAAAACAAATTTTGTAAATAAAAAAAAAAGGGGAAAGGAAAGAAAAATTTACAAATAATGTGAAGCATACGAGTTTATTGGGGAGAGACAGATCCTCTAGTGTTTCCAGAGGACTAAGTACACCTTCGCCTGCTCTTTATGGCTAAAAAGTTAGTACAGCGTTTGCAGAAACAGACTTTACCCCTATTTAGTACAGGCACGAACCATTGTAGCGAAAATAATGGGGTTTTTTCTACTCCCTCTGCACCCTCTGCAGTTTCGCCCCCACACCCAAACAGCTCTTATACTAACAGACACCTGACACGAGTTGAATGGTGAGCATGGGAGATGGATGGGGGGGGGCATTACTAGAGCGTAGATAACGTATCCTCCCGGCGCGTGCGCCATGCCACAACCGACCAGTCAGGAGCATTGTGACGTAGCAATGTAGGCGTGTCGAGACGCGTTTCCATGGGGACGACATCAATTGTATAGATAAGCGGGGTGTTTTAGGTACAACTTGTTAGTAGCCTAGTGGTGTATCAGAGGCGAGCAGAGGTGGTGTGGAGTTTCTGTGATAACGTGTCGACGCGAGATAGTGCCACGTCCCGCATTATTCACTGGATAATAACAATCGCAACTGGTGAGTTCGAATTTTGAAGCTTAACTAAATAAAATAGCATTAAAATTATTCATTCATTTTACTAGGAATGGTTTTTTAAATCAAACCTGCGTAATTAAAAAAGACACGTTTTTCTGGTTGTTAATCTCAGCAATACAGGGTGGTTATTATTTAATATTTGGCAAGAGAACTATCTTTACATAAAAATAATTATTTGGGTGAAAACCAATGTAACAAAATAATGATTAAAGTAATTTAGATATGAATAAAAGAAACTTTGTTCTCTTTGTGTTACTTTATTCACTGGAAAATGTAATAAACAAACAAATAGAAGCAGGAATGGAAATAAGATTAGAATGATCTTAACTTGTAGTAATAGACCGTGCGACAAAAATAATATTCTTGAAGATGGTCGAGAGCATTTGTCTGCCACCTAGAATGAATTAATGGTGTTTAACGCCCGTTTTTGCTACAGAGGCACCACAGGCGATGGGCACTGATGATACATGAGATGAAATGATATATTGGGAAAGGATTTATTTTTAAGGAAGGAATCGTTCCAGGCCTAAGTTTAGGGTACCTCCCCGGCATTTGCCATTTATGAGTACTGAGGAAAACCAGGAAAAAACTTAAGTCAGGGAGAACGGTACTGGCGGTATTCGAACCCAGATCTCGTGCTCACTAGACGGTGCCTTAACGACCTCGGCCACCCGTTCCACGTAGAAGCTTGATATCATATCCTTGTGTTGAGTTTGGTACTTTTCCATTTTCTTTGGAACATATATGACACAGTTCAAATTACATTGTCTTTAAACATGCACCAGTAACTATTTAATCAATTTAATCAATTTTAGTCAATCATGATATAATTTGAATAAATTATAAATTTAAATAAGGTTAAAGCTATTGTCGTTTCAAAATAACGACTTAATGTTTTAAAAGTCATTAATCATTGAATTAATCCCCAAATTAAACTCATACAAGTTTAAGGAGTCATTTCGTTTCAATATCATCGATGTAAATCGGATGTAAAATTCAGCACATCTTTAAAATATTTAAACCTCAGATGTAAATGTAAACAAATCAATGTGTTTATTTGTGTTATGCTTAATCGTATTTTAGTTGGCAATTTATAATCTGTAATTCATAACGGAAACAAGAAAAGAAGAGAATAAAATACACTAAACTTCACTTCCTTTTGAGTAACAACAGAGACTTATTTTTCTTTTAGCAATAATTTTATATTTTCATGCTGTTTTTCTATAGAAGGTTATAAAATTGTTTATTCTCAAAAAAAAGATCACCCTCATAATTAGAAAAGAACAATGTAAGTAATTTTAGCCCATTTTAATTACTCACATAAAAAGACACCCACCAAACAAAATATATAACAATAATAAAACTGACTAAAATAAAATATATAAAGATATTGTTAGATTTAAATATTGAGTAGTAGAAGAAGCCTGGAAATATAAGTTTAGCAACATTTATCATAATCTTAAAACTGCATTTCAAACAGAATTAGTACATCCTGTTGATTTAAATTGAAATTAAATGTTTATACGATTAAAAGTACTCAAGTTTTAAAACTAATAGCTTTTGTTTGTATACTATTATTTTAGCTTCATTTAACTATTAATAAAGAAATAAAATACATATTGAAATTAAAAATTATAATAATAATTCAAATGAAAAGGAGAAAGGAGCTATAATAAGTGTGTTAATTATTCAGAAATTACTAAAACACAAGAACATATTAATCAACATATATAATTAGACCTAAATGTATTTAAAATTAATGATTTAAGGATTTATTTAAGCTGCAGTAAATATTCTGATACACAGAATTTCTACGAACAATTTCTCTATTGTAGTTTATAAGCAACAGAATAGCTAACTCAGTCACTTTCACTATAACAAATACAGTATGTTCCTTCAAATGATAACTTTCTTTTACGTTAGGAGTACAGTGGTTGCCAGCGATAAACGTCGTACACAGGTATCAAAACTGGAAAGTGGTTGGCTCACTGCCGGCCGATTATATAAACAAGTATGTATAAACCAAATGCACAAAAAGGCTATGTAACAAGGTCACATAATGAAAACCGGAGCGCTCAACAAGGCACAGGGTTTTTAAATTGCTGATAGTAAATAAATAAATAGAAATCATCTCACACCAGCAATGGTACTCTTAAATTCCGAAACCCAACACATCTTCATGGAGAAAATGCATTTGTGGCTTTGTACATGCCTATCAATGCCCCAATCTTCACAACAAAATCACTTTAATTTTATCTCAATATCACCACGAAGAAAGGTAAGTGTTGCATTTATTTGTCCAATTTATAAAAATGCTTTCTCTCTGCATTTTCTATCGTTAATTTTTCAATTTACTCCCTTTTACCTATTTATTTTTTTTTTAAATAAATCATGGATGTATGAAAATTTATATTTCGAGACAAAATTAAATGACATTTTAATTTTTAATGTTATCGCAATATGAGAAGTAGGTGGTTTATTTCGAGTGAAGTTTAATTTTGAATTTATTATATATAAAATTATATTTTCAAGATATCTTACTTCAAAAATTTATTATTTTTATGCAACAGGGTCCTTGCTGGAATATATCCAATCAGAGAACTGCTTCCCTCCCATTTTCATTTTGTGAATTCAGCAAGTTATTTATATTATTCCTATTGTCCTAACTACTTATATGCTATAAAAAGAATTGCACATCAGAGATCTGCAGAAGAATAAAGAAAAATATAATGGAAATTATTATCAAAATTCAACATATGTTTAGGACAGGAAGAAGATGAATATGTACATAAACAAAGGAAAACAAAAAATTAAATATTTTACATGCTGTTACTGCAGATAAAATAGAACAATTTTTAGAAATTAACGTCCTTCCTGCAGAAAAGGATAAAAAACACTAGCTATATTTATATCCATGTTTTATATATTTACCTTTTTATATAGTGTAAACCCCATTTTAACTACTGAGGCGGTGGGCACTGATAATACATGAGATGAAATGATATAGTGAGAAAGATTTTATTTTTTTAAGGAACGAAGCGTTCCAGGCCTAAGTTTAGGGTATCTACTCGCATTCGCAATGTGACTGAGGAAAAACTGAAGTAAAAACCTGAGTCAGAGAGGTCGGCCCTGGTGGCAATCGAACCCCAGACTTTCCGCTCACAAGTCCGCGCCTTAACGACCTCGGCCACCACTCATGGCAGTATTTTTTTTACTGTGCTAAGCATAATAAACTTTCTTATAATAACAATATGGCTATTAACATAAGCTGATATCCTAAACCTTCCAGAAATGAAAAGAGGAATGAAATTGCATTGGCCAAGGGACTAAATGCACTGAAACCGTCGGCATTGTTCTTAAAAATCAGTTTCGTTAAACGGGTTCCCATCTGCATCCTCCACTATAAACAACTAAGCTGCACAAGTTACTTTAGTTTGTAGGATACATCTTTTAAAGGCTGTCAGGATTAAATATCGGATCATCCAGCTATGTGGTGACCGAGTACTATATCGGCCGATAAAATATCGCTACTCAATCAGAGAGGACGGCAGAACTGCTACATTGGTCTTGAGGCTCAAGCCTCTCAGTGTCATTTTAACAGTGAAAGAAAAGCCCATATATAATCCTTGAGCAGAATGCACTAGTAAAATAAAATGACATATACTAAGCCTAATTAATCTATTCCAAAATTAATGTTTATTCATGATTCGTGTGTTCATACCGAGTCTGTTCGTTTTATCATGAGATTATTTAATGAGAAAGTCTCAGGTGATTGAGTTCCATATCTCTTAAAATAGTAGACATACACTTTAGACCAACTAAAGGATAACATCAGCCAAGAGATCAATTAACTGTCTGAAAAAGAACTGAGAAGGTTGATGACTAATTTCATAACCAGAGGTCAGATTTGTTTGAATAATGAAGGTAGGCAGTTTTAGCATTTTCTTATGCGGGAGATGGGTGAGACCTAACTTTTTAAGTACATTAGACTGTATTAGACTATTACGATTCTTGTGTTACTCTGCTCGCCCATTCCGACTCCAATGTAGCCCGGCTGACCGTGAACGATGACTTCTCAAACGATGCAGCCCTCCGTTGCCGGTCGGTCATCAGATAATTGCGTGTCACGCTATTGATAGAAATCGGGCAACAATGTCTTCGAAAAAAATATAATTATTAATATGTTTAATGCTTAAAAATATCTAAAGAAAGCGATAGATATCGTGGAATAGAGAGTAAGTTTTTTGAGTGCTAAGATATCACACTACTGGAGAGATTATCAAATATCTCTGTTAAGACATTAAATTTACTATGGAATGGTAAGGATAATTAATAATATCGATAATCTCATTCAATTATGATCATTTAAATGAGTCTAATTTTAAACAAGAAATCAGCTAGATAAAAAATAAAATAAAAGGACAAAGAAAATAAAAATTAATAATAGGAATGTATTACTCGTCTATTATTATTACTATTATTATTATTTTAATGTTCATGCAAGAGGGAGCGACTTATTGAAACTCATGTTGAAAATGTTAACATTGCCTGTATTGGCTTCTGTTTTTAAGATAGAACCATTAAACGTTGAAATGTGTCCAAAATTAGCAACAAAAAAAAAAGTGAAAAACTGAATATACATCTTAAAAAGTAAAAGTTTTTCGTTGACATTTAAAAATTATAGATACATATGAATACATGAATACATGAAGAAACAAATGTTAGATGTTACAGTATCCTAAATTAGAGCTAAATTTTTCTTACAGCATAAAGCAGATCCACTGTGAATTTCTGTATTAGCAGATCACTATTTTCCCACAGACAAAATTATATTTTTGGTTTCATAAATGTGTAGATTTAGAGTGTTGTTTTAACTAGTTAATTTCGCAATATTGTTAAAAATATACGTAAAGAACCTGCAGCGTCTAAAGTTCTACTTAAAATATGTTTAGATATATTATCTACATAAAATTACAGATATTCACTTGTGTAAAAATATGGCAATTAGCTCGATTGTTCATTTTGAAATGTAAAATAACATAATTAATTAACATCATTTTACTATTAATTACCTACATAATTTTAAAAACTTTTCTCATTGTTATTTTTCCACTTAAAAATATTTGTGTTGTGAAATCAAAATAATGAGGGGAAAAATCCAATTTTGTGAAAAATTTTAATTCGTAGAAAGCACGTGTTTTTGTTTCGATAAAAATCAGGTGGTACATAAAATATTCATATGTACCAGAACATATCAAACTAAATGAATTTATATTAGTCTCCTGTTGTTTGAAAGTTTAAACCCCCACTTTTTGAAACAAAACAGCATTTATGTCTTGGTTTAAATTGCTCGTTGTTCATTGCACTGATCTCTCAGCGTTTACACACGCAAAAAATAATATTTTAACAGCTCTCTATTCTTCGTCACTTTGTTCTGTTTTCAGAAATGACTGCGAAGAGATACAGCTCAGATCTTTACGAGGAGGACAGCAGTAGCTGCAGTTCTGATTCCAGCTATCATCTCAAGATGTCGCTAGTAGGGCTGAAGCTAGAGCTGGATGATCAGGAGAACATGGATGACGAGGAGGAAGATTACGTGGAGAGAATCATCAAACATGAGGAAGGGGAGTGTGGGGTAGCTACAGGACACGAAAGTAGGGGTGCGAAGAAACGTTCCTCAAGAACTCGACCCACTAGGGTCAGAAGTCCCACTCAGGTAGCGTATGAACAAAGCAGTTCAACGTGAGAATTTTGGATTGAAAAATAATGACTGAAAAGAAAAAATATAGCGCAGGCTGTAAGGTGGCACTGAACTGGAATTTTTTGGTAAAAAAAAAAGAATAAAACCTATACAGTTTATCAACAAAATCGCAGATATATAAAATGTATAAGTACGCAATTTAAAAGTACTCTTATTGACAATCTTTAATATAAAACCATTAAGATAAACCTGAAATACAGTCACTTTACTGCAGTTGTTCCAAAATACGCCAACCTTCCAGATTTCTATCCTTTACTTCATCTAAAACTTGTCGAGATATTTATAATATTCTTGCCGGAAGCTCAGTTGAGAATGCGCCCGATCCATTACTTGCACTTCTGAACTATCTTAAATTTCAAATATCTTTATATTCCATCTTGCATTATTCCACCAATTATCGGATCGAATTCTTTGGTTTTCTTAGGAAATGCTAATACACATGTTCGACTACATTCATGGAAAGAGATATACTAATGTTTTTATATGTGTATTTTAGTACAGTTTCCGTGATCATCTGATGGCGTTCACGACTATTAAAACGGAGGTCCTGGCGAATACCAGGTATTTTTTTAATAGTGTTTAACGCCCGTTTTTACTACTGAGGCACCACAGGCGAAGGACATTGATGATACATGAGATGAAATGATAAAGTGAGAAAGGATTTTTATTTTTAAGGAAGGAAGCGTTTCAGGCCTAAGTTTAAGGTACCTTCCCGGCATTTGCTGAGGACTGAGGAAAACCTGGAAGGACGGTCCTGATGGGAATCGAACCTCGAACCTCCTGCTCATGAGTCCCTGCCTTAACGACCTCGGCTACCCGTGACGGTGAATTTCAGGTAGCTTTAAGGCTCAATTATCTCATCATTAATTCATTTCATTCATACTTACAGACTATGTTTAAATATCCATAGGCTTAAGGACTCCCTGATGCACCGTAAGGAAATACCACAAGTTTATGAGATGGCTGGCATTGAACGAAAAATGTTTATTTTGTGGTCGGGAGCACTTAATTGCATATACCTAATTAATTAGAGTTCTGCGTATGGATACCGAAAAGCTCCAAGCAATCCGCAACAATGCAACTGTGCATGCAGTATTGCTTGGCGGCATCCCACTCCACTTACTACAGTTCAGCGGGTGAGATAGTGAAAATACCGAAACAAAGTAATACTATATTTGTGCTCTAATACAGTAGTATGGCAGTAAGCAGCTCGTTAGGAAAGAGGAAACGGTGCTTTGAAATTAGAAGTTAGAAATTAAGAATCAAACTAGAAAAATTCGGGTCATGGCCTTCAGCCTTCCTAACTGAGCTACGTGTCCGCCAAGCACGGAACCATGAATCTCTCTCATCTAATTCTAAACACCCTGGAGGCCTAAGTTTTCCCTACTATGAGGGATTAATTCCTTAAGAGGGGCTCTGCAAGGTGTGCCAAACTGAAATTAGAAACAAATAAAAGAATGTTCTTATGAATCGAAAACACATACTATAAATGTAGAAGAATCCTGACGTTCCAGTTAATCGGGGTTAGCCTTGGTGGTCTAGTGGTGCGATAATTGCCTCGTAAACCAAGGTCGTGGGTTCAAAGCCGGCCAGAGTCAATGGATTTTATGGAGTAAAAATCCTAAATATATCCTTCGGAAGGGAAGTAAAGTCGTTGGCCCCATGTCGTAGATTTACGGCACGCAAAAGAGACTCAAGCCTAAAATAAAAGGTCTCTGAGCAAAATTTATCGCTGTTTCATGCCCTTGAATTGAATGGGACTCTAACACCACAGTTGTTAAAGGGCGTCCTTAAATAAATTAATAATAATTCACGCATGAGTTGCGTAAAATTTTGGTATTATCTGACATTTTGAAAAGATCAAAAATAGATATTTAAAAAAACATGAAAAAATATACATAAACACTGATGGTTTAATAACTGGAAACAATACTTTTCATACTTAAAATATAACGATATATTTTATTCTCTCCCGTTCTACATAAATGTTTCACCTAACACGTTTCCTTTTTATTACTTTTTGATTATTGTTATGTATATTGAGCATTTATACTACCCATGTCTTTTGAGGCACTTTGGTTAAGCCTTGTGGTGAGCAAGGTACGCTACCCTTAATGAGGTACTGTACTAATGGGTACAGAAAGGCAGTGTCTAAGCTAGACTCTATTGTACAAACATGCCTACAGCCGTAGTAATGCATTAAACTGCATTAAACTGGTTTGTCTCACCAGGCTCTTCTTTCAAAACTAAGGTGCTAAGATTGATAATATTTAAATTGTATTCAAAGTGACCAGACGCAGGACTCTTATAATACATGCAGTGGAAAGAAAAAGGGGGGAAAATGGTATTTCAGAGGAACACTACAGTATAGAAAAGCTAATAAAATATCTATAATATATTTTTTAGTAAAACTCACGGTTAATTAGAAAATAATATTGAAATTTTCATAAATTTGTCAATGTCACCCAGGCCTAACATTTCTATAACCTTTGAACGATAGCAATAACCTAAGTTTCTTTGATCCTAAAGGTTATTTTAATTTATTTGATAATGAAATAAAATTAAACGCAATCTTTTAAGGGTAGAATTCATTAGACATGATACAATAAAATTATATAAACCTTCAATTAACTGAAGCATTTTCATTTACCTATAGAATGTATGACACGAGCTCTTCAAATTTGACAACGTGGAATCAGACAGGTTGCTATAAATGTCTGGATTTAGCAAGTGACTTCCCGGATACACCTGTTGAGCTGCACGAGAACTGCACCTTGTTTTACTATTACTTGTAACAAAATATCCTATGCATGAACATTTTGGTATCGTGATAATTGATGCATCGCACTGAATATCAACACATGGAAAACGAACACACTGGCTCATCTCGTAATACTGATACAAGGACACGAACCCAGGATTCCAAACTCCTCGCTGCCTGCAATGCTCCAAGCTCTTGGCATTTTATTTGCACCGTGGTTTCAAACGCACATTTTTTAAAATCTAATTTACACTAAAACTCTTCACTCTATTAAGATGTTGTAAATAATAAAGTCATTATTAGATTTTTTATCGATATGGATAAAAAAAACTAAGCTCCTAGGTGTAAGGAGTGTCTAATAAGAGAGCGCCAAAGTATTTGGAATATAAAATTTTTCTGAAAAAACTGTAACCTTCCTACCACATACAGTTAGACTTTTTCTTATGCACAATATGATCTATTATAACATGATTTAATACTATTTATTATTTAATGCATTTACATACAGCACAAAAACAATTTTCATGATTTTGCATAATAGTGTTCTGCTTTTCTTCTTTTTATTCTTCTCCTACTGTTTACAGTTCAATTATTACATTGCCCATGTATAACTATTTTACAACAGTTGCTCGTGTTTATATCTATTTATTTGCTAGATTACCAAGATATGAAGAAACATAAAATAGTATTTATTGTTACTGTTTTTGTAAAATGTAATGAATTTATTGTGATATTTAGAACTACTTAAAAGTAAATAATCCTTTTAGGAGCAGAAATACGCGTATTTCGAAGAAATGTGTGATTTCCTAAAGTCTCCGTCTGCATTCTTTTCCTGAGGATTGCGTTAGTAAAGTTTTGCTCGATTTTTTAATGAAAAATTATTATTTATAATTTGTTACGAATTATCTTAAAAAGTTTAAGCGTAGTATTTAAATTATTTTGCACTTTTGTTACAATAGTATAATGCTTTGTGCATGATATTCCACATTTAATCACTTTTCTGAAGCAATACGTTCATATTATTAAATTATATAAATTACCAACATTTACTTTTGCAAAATTGTCTGTTAATGTGTGAGAAATTCGAATTTCGGATTTATTATTAATTATAATCATTTAAAAGGCCTGATTCGTTTCCAGGATTGTAATGTTACATATGACATTTTTTAACCATTTTCGTAAACCGGAAATTTTTAGACATATAAAACATTGAAAAGTGTAATTTCTAGCTCTATGTTACAAGCATAAAAAAATGAAAAGCTACATTTATATAAACGTAAATTTATGTCCGAAGGTAAGTCAAAAAGTAAGTTTCCTTGAAGTTTTTTGTAACTATGGGTCGAGATAAAGAACACAAAGTATTCATTTCCCTACACAGTTCTAACATTTTTCATAGTGTAATATCAATCTTTTATCCCCCCCCCCATGTCTGGCATCCTGCTTGTTCAGTCATTTCAGCGCTTCATCTTTGAATATTTTTTCCCAAGTTTCCCAAAAAGATGAAAGTTAATGCTGAGTGATGATTATGTTGTCAATATCAGTTATCCAACAGACCATTTGTAATCGTTCAACCTTCTGCAAGCTCACGGTACCATTTTCGTCGCTATTAGATGTATAACACATTCATTCTACACACAGATATAATAAGCCACCGGTGGATGTTACAGGTTCCGTATTTTCTGCCTACAGAAGTGAGTAGTTGAGCTCACTTACTCTCTGGGCCACTCATTAAGTTGCCTCGCCCTTCTGTAACTGTTAATGCGTCCATGTTTTGTTGCTCTAGCCACATGGCAGTGGGGCTACACAAGTAGCAGCGAGCTGTGTTCCTGTGTTTAAGAGCGTTTACATTTTGACCCACTTTCTTATTTAGAATAACTTGCATGAAAAGGCTGCACTTAAAGCTGTAAAATATGTACTTAGTTAACAGTGAGCATAAGGATAGCAATTATAAATCATACAATTTGGCTAAAATTCTGAAATATGGTGAACAGCTGGGCTTGCCGAACAAGTGTCAAAGGTTTAAAAATTCTAGTGATTCTTTTTATTCGGAAAGAGTTACCCATTTAACGTTTCCTTTTTGCAGACTCTAAGGCTCAAGAAACATCGCCGGATGAAGGCAAATGACCGAGAGAGAAATAGAATGCACATGCTCAATGAAGCCCTTGATCGTCTTCGCTGCGTTCTGCCAACATTTCCCGAAGACACCAAGCTAACGAAGATCGAAACGCTGCGCTTTGCTCATAACTACATCTGGGCCTTAAGCCAGACCGTGCGCATGATCCAGAGCCAGGAAATGACCAGCACGTGTCCGGCGGCGTCAACCACGCAGACCCCCGTCAGCACTACGTTAAGTATGGGAAATGTGACGGTGAGTATTGGAGGCGACCGCGGGAACATGATCACCTCTAGCACCGGAAGCTGCGCCGTAGCGCAACAGCGTCGCTCAGCCGCCTCAGCCGTTGGATCCAATTCCGGAGCTCTACCGCCCCCATTGCCTCCACCGCATTGGGCTCTTGCTGGGGAACAGGACTCCTCTATGAGTTCCTTTTCCATGTGCAGCGATCAGGAGTTCCCTTCGCCTCAGGAGCACCATTACCACGTTACGGACAATTCCTCTCATCATCCGCATTACCACGAGCCACATTCAAGTGTCTATCAATGCTTGTAGTCGGGTATCGCTTGCTCATATAACTAATGTATGGACAGAGTAAAAGTGTACACATTATGAACAACACGTACAACTTTGACTTGATAAAACCGTCACAGCTATCAAGTTTTAATTTCCAAAAGATCAGTGAAACTGAATAAGAAATAGTACAAAGGCAATCTTAATTTTTGAAAACAAAAGGAAACGTGCCATAGTTTCTTGAATTTGTAATTTCAGCGTGCCAAGGGCTTAAAAATAAAAACGTATATTCTAAGAAATGATAGAACCATAGTTGCTGTTCAGCAAAACTTGGGCTGTGAAATGTAGATTCGTATCACCACAAGTTGAGGCAATTTAGGTACACATAAATTGTGTAACTGGCCAAATTTATCACCACTACTAACTCAAATGAAACCTAATACTAAGCAACATTACAAATTAGCATTACCTTGAAAAATAAATTTATCAAAAGGATTAAGAGACATGTGGTTATTTCAGGGTTGTATCACATCAAGTCTATTTGTTTTCTTCTATTAATGCGATTATTTATCCTATATTTGTGAAAACAATAATTTCGAAGGACATAAATCCGAAAAGATTAATGCTAGGTATTTCGAATAATTATACCTGATAGCTCACAATCTGTAAATGTATATATACTATATTTAACATAAAAATTCAATAAATAAATTAATTCATATTCGACCAATTACCTCACGAAAAACTATAAAAAGAAAAATATCCACTGATTGTCCTTTCTCTGACAAAAAAGTCAATATAATTTTGTTATTGCAACAACTAGAACTCCCTTAACAAAACAATTATGTTTTGTTGGGCATGTGGGTCTTAATAGTTAGATCTATATATGGTCATGTGCGGCAAGCGAGAAGTCAGCTGTACTATTTTGACTTGAGAGTACTGGTTGTGTAATAACTCTGTTCAAGACAGATATAAGGAATGCTTTTTTGTCCTCGTTATGTATGGCTGAAAGGTGAATCAGAGAATATTAAAATGTTGAAGCTTACTTCTGTGAAAGACACTTGATCCTAAGGTACAATTCGACTAGTCCAGGCTTAAACTGGAAGTGAATTTATATTTAAATGTTTTTAGTTTTCTTTTAATCCATGCTTTAAATTTTGGTCCTCAATTCAAAATTTTCCCGACTCATATCTTTGCCTGTATACGACAGAGTATGGCAAAAGAAAAACTATATAATTTCAAATATCCATATTCTTCGAAAAATTCTTGTTTTAAAGCTGATATAATAATAATGAAAAGTGTAATGTCTATGCCAGGATAAACAACAGGAATAGAAGAGATATGTTGCTAATGGTTAATTTGGAATTTCTGCATCAGTCTTTTAGGCGTAACTGTTTATAGTCTTGAGGCATAATGAAGGTTTGCTCCTGAAGCTCCGCAACCGGGAATGATAATGTATCTTACAATACCTTAGGCTTCGTTTTCCTTTTACACTGCGTACATTTGAATCAGTAAAACACTGAAAGGAGCAAGACTTTGAGATAAATAGAGAGACGTAGATTCCAACAATGAAACAAACCCACGGAATCAGGAACCATCCACAAAAACCAACATGTGTTACTCAGCAAATCATGAGAGCTTCTATTTCGGTTTCTTATAGCAAGAAGTAAGTATGTGCCAACGTAAATATCTTTAAACTATACTCAGAACGTGACATTCGTATCGAAATGCAAAACAAAACAACACATTTCACTACAGAAAATACTGACTTATAATTGAACATTTATGTTGCATATCAAAATAACATACCGCCAAGGGTGGCCGAGGCCGTTACGGCGCGGGTGTTGTAGGGTTCGATTTCCGACAAGACCGTCCTTCCTTATTGAGGTTTTTTCCAGGTTTTCCTCACCTCATAAATGGCAAATGACGGGGAGATACCCTAACTGAACGTTTCTTTCCTTAAAAAAAAAAAAAAAAAAAAAAAAAAACCTTTCCCAATTTATCATTTCATCTCATATATCATCAGTGTTCACCGTCTGTGGTGCCTCAGTAGTAAAAACGGGCGTTAAACACTATTGAAAAATAAAAATAAATAAATAAATAACATGCACCGAGAGTGCGAAAAAATGTATACACACTTTCACAGTACATCTCTATTTAATGTATTTCAAAGTTAAACAGAAAAAACAACAGTAATGTGTAGTATAATGTTCTGTAAACAGACGTGACTCACATTATGTTATGCCAGCGTTGCTACAACAAAATGGAGCCAAGGTTATCGTTTGAACTGCGAAAAGAAAATTTGAAGTGGTATTGGAAAACCGAGAATGTTATTGAAGTTCAAAGACAATGGAGACGTGTGTACAGAACAGAACCGTTCTCCAAATCTAACTCCGTTGAACTTCTACCCATGGGTAACTCTTAAGGATATTGCCAGCTACACTGGCGGCACTTCGGGTAGAAAACGAAACGGCATGTGCTGCATTCGCTGAGGACACTTTCGCAAACGTTGCTCAATCAGTAGTTCAACGTACTCAGATGTATATCGACGGCAATGGTAAGCATTTTGAGTAACTGTTGTAAATATTGTAACTGTGAAAGACTAAGATGATTAGTGCTCATCATTTTCTGTTTGTGTGAATTCAGTTTTGTTATTTTAACACCTCTTTTTCTTTGCTTGAAATGTGTATACATTTTTTGGCATCCTCTGTATTTTCATCTGCTCATCGCAATTGATTTATTTGTTGGTTAATGCATGTAAATTAAAACAGAAAACAGAAAAATTGAGGCCTCTCTATCTAAAAATAAAACACGTACCTAAAGTTTCGTTTACAAATAGCGATTCTAGAAATAAATTATCAACAATAAAAAAAGACGTGTAAAAGATTAAGTACTGTTTTTTTTTTGAGTAGTGTTTAACGCCCGTTTTCACTACTGAGGCACCACAGGTGGTGGACACTGATGATACATGAGATGAAATGATAAATTGGGAAAGGATATTTTTTTAAGGAAGGAAGTGTTCCAGGCCTAAGTTTAGGTACCTCCCCGGCATTTGCCAGTTATGAAGACTGAGGAAAACCTGGAAAAAACCCCAGTCAGGGAGGACAGTCCTGGCGGGAGGTTTTAAGTGCTGGTAAAAGTATAAACGATACTAATGCTAAAAAGTTGGGAAAAACTAGAGAAAGTTCATACTCTCTTGAGCTGATATATTGTAAAAGTATGTAAAATTTGATTAAAGAATTTTTCAATGTTTTATTAAATTAAAATATATAGGCCTTTATATGAGTGCATTTAACAAAAATGTATAAACATATTATGTATATTTTATACTTTCATAGTCATTAATGTTTTCAATAGCTGAAAAATTGCTCGTTATGATATTTTTATATAATTAATAAAAAATAACAAGAACAATCACGGAAGTCTTCCACTACAATTCGTACATATTATCACCAATGTGGTGTGTATTTTGAACTCATGCAGGAATTTTAATGTTAGCATTTCTGTAAATTTTAAATCTTTATAAAGCAACACAAGATGGAACAAAGCTCTAATGTGAGGAGAAAAAATTGTTACCAGACTGCAGAAGTATTTTAAAGACATCTTTTACGGATCGAAACAATGTAATTAGAAGCTCACGAAAAATTGTATGTGTATTTGTATTATTTTAGCGTATCTATTTTTGTAAATAATAGAATATAATTGTACATAAATAAAGTGATTTATAAACAATTTTGAAGTTATTTATAGATTCTCAGAATGTATGTTTATTGAAATTGCACTGAGATACATTTTATCTCTGGCAGCTCTTTTCGTTCTACAACGTTGCAATCGTATATACATGGACTGTAAATAAACTCGTGACAACATAGTTACTACAGACATTTTATTGAACTTAACAATAACAGTCACATTACAGACCTTTGATGTTCTCCTGCATTGTCAATAGTAGCTGTCGTATGCCGTTGGCGAGGTTGTTAGAACCGCCCCAGGGTGCATAACAGGGAATATCTGGAAACCTGGTGCCTCGTAGGGGTACTTTCTACTGAGGAAAAAGATTGAAATCACACTGGCACAGGTCTTGGAACATCCAAAAAGTGTAGTGGATGTTCCAAGACCTCCTAATGCCAAGTGAAAATAAGCATTATCATATAACATGCAAGTGGTATGTGGAAGTTTGCGAGGCGCAACCCTTCGCAAGTGATGCTGAAGGAAACGTCAGTAGGCGCAACCTGCTGATTCCTCTCGGCCTACACGAAACGCCTTGGCCCATCATTGCCATGATCTTCCTGCAACCTGCATTGAGTTATAATTTTGCCATCGGCCACTTGGATTTTTATCCATGGACGTCATTCCAGGTTCAACAAAAATTCTTTAGAGCACTTCACACCAAACTGTCCAATTCAAACACATGTAGCACCATAATCATTCGCTTCACCAACTGCTTTCGGCACTGCACAAGTCGATACCAATATCCAGACTCTCCCCGTGCAAGAACATGCACATACTCGCATCACGAAACTGTTACCACTATTTCATTTACAGACCATTAAATATGTTTCACCTCATGCTCCTTGATCTCCCACGGCATTTCTGTGTAAATAAGAACAAGTAAACACAATATATACCACAATAACTGAACATATCAAAATCTATAAAAAATATGACAAATCCTAAATTTTTTACGAGTTTTGCTCATATTATCCGCATACAAGCTGAGCTACTGAGCTGCATTAAAGTTGACAAGTGTTATTTCCTGATATTTTTATTACTTGACCTCTGAACCTATGAAACATTTCTAAGAATCACTTTATTCGTTTGTTTCATTATTGCGGACTGTGTTCATAAGCTTCACGAATGCCAAATTGCAACAGCGCGCTAGCCGAAAGCGCATACTAATTTTAAGCCTCCAAAACCCATTGCTCTAATCGGTCCTATCCCGCTCTTCTTTATCTGCTAAGCCTGAAAGTTTTGCAAAGTTTCAGTTAACATTTAAGGGAACTGAGGACATAAATATGTATTTTGTAGTATTTAAAAAGTGCCGAGTGGATTATGTTCAAAGTATGCTTTGATACTTGGTAAGGTTAATACATTATTTCTACAAAGTTTTATTGTTCTATTTCAAAAGTCAAAAAGTCACAAAATAGCTTCAGTAAAAAGAATAAATGCAAAAAAAATGCAACAATTTAGATAAATCTTCTCAGTAAATAGGCCTAATTTAGTGTTTTTTGGGATTTTACCACTGTTTTGACTGTATTTATTTGAGATTGGGAAGAACGTCAGCTGCCAAAATGCAATGCATTAAGTAACAAAAATGCTTAGTATTATTTTGAAATAAAATGCTATGGGTTTTTCAGTCACTTTTTTTTTTTCAAAATTAAAAATTAGTTCACTTTTTCGCTTAAACGTATTGCAGTTAGACTACTGATTTTTCCTCTAAAGTTTAAAAAATAAAGCAAAACTTTGTAAAAAATCCCCAAATTTGCATAAATAATGCATTAATCTTGGCAATTATCAGACAAAAATTTGGAAACAAGTCATTGAAAACTGTTTGAGAATATTGATAGTATACTACTATAAGCACTTTCCAGTTCTCTGATGATGGAACTCATCTAAATATCATGAAACAGGTCAAGAAATCTGTTCTATCTTTTCTAGTAGATTTGTACTTAAGAAACTTATAAAAAACGAAATATTAATCCCATAGAAGCGAGACACTCATAAAACAAATAACTCATCGCTATCGACTTGTAAGTAACAAGTTGAATTGTCTTGTCAGCTTTTTGTCATTGTATCTTATGGAAATGAGTAGGATTTTAGCTACATTTTGCTTACCAAACAGCCCATCTTCGATCTCAAGCAAGTTGTTATATAAAAGGCAAATCACAAGGCATTTTGTTCTCTCTATTACAAAACAATGGCTGCTGTCTTTCTATTTCCAGAGATATTTGCTCCATTCGTGTCATAGTATTGGTATTACAATACACTTGGAAGATTAGTTATAATTGGGATATTACTGGAACCTTGTTTGAGTATACTATGTTAATGACTAAAAACAAAATACTAAATTGAAATATTCTGGCGGAATAAAAACCAGCGTGTTTATAACGTACTTGCTCTTCAATAACAAGTTCAGCGCTCTTCAGGCTGTTCTTAGAGCACTATCACAGCTTAAGGACACTGCGTGTGACAACAGTTGGGAATCTGGTTAGGTTCTGGATTACCTCTGTTGTCTGCAATTTCTGGTGCCAGAGACTATGAATTCTGCCTTAAGACCCTCACATGTGAATGTGGGCGATACAAACAACGGTTGCAATTTTTTCTTATTATTGTGTTGAAATACTCCAAAAATAAGAGAAATCAATTTCTTTACACCTTCAAATTCTCTGATGAAAATACAGCTTAAGAAATGGCTAATTTTAATAGTATTTGTTAAACATATTAGGAAATTATTTATATTTGAAAGGCTAATCAACAATGTTTGGCTTTATAAGCTACTAAATCCTTTGGCTTAAGGACTCGTATTTCGATTAGGCATTATATTCTAAAACATCAACATAAGGCAATTTTTCTTTAAGAGTTTATTGTGGATCTAATAAATTTACATCATTTTGTTTACATTATAAGATATTTTCCATCCCTCTATAGTCCTTGTTTCTGGTCCCTTTGCCTTGCGTTGATTAAATACACATGAGATGCTGAAGCGGATTAGACAGCACACTGTTTTTGATTTATTTATGGACGCTCTTAAACATCTCATGTCAGGACACTGTGAAAGGAATGTATATTTCTAATATTGTAATAGACCAAAATAAAAAATTTAAGTGCGAATTATACTCTTACATAACAGAAGTTATTTCATTAACTTGTATATTATATTAAGCATAGAAAAAGGTCGATACCAAATTTTCTAGAAATTCGATAACGAAACATATTTTCAGTCTCGATAGTCGATACTTTAGTACTCGTTATCTATTGATATTATTTTAAGGGTTGTATTAAGCTAATTAAATCTTCATCTTGTTATTCAATGAGCGTACATTTTATTATGAACAGGGAACTAAGTGTGGACGCCAAAACGTTACCTATATGCGGTTACAGGTTAAAGGAAAGTGACTGTAAGGATGCGCTCAGTTCTTTACTGTGCTGTCTATAGAAAAAGGCGTCACATGAAGGGAACTCTGAATTGATGTAAACAACACGATGTGTAGAACATGTGATTTTTTCACAATAAAATAGAATATTTATTTAACAAATCCTTATACAATTTAAATCAATCTCATTTGAGTCACTTTTGTTTGTACACAAACATGCCATTCTACAATTATCTTGAGTATTATTAAATATTGCAAACATATAATACAAATAAATATTTTAATTCTGAATACTTAATGCATTTTTTTTTTCATTTGATTAGCTCAGCCCCCAGTCCCCGGTTTATCAGTAGCTATCTAATGGAATATCCAGGTAACCAGGCCCCGACCCATACAAAAAACACATTACCATTAAGTATTTTACATAAAATATTTGTTATCATTTAACAGCAATTTCCACTAATAATTTTCTACTTCTAAAATATCTAAATAGCTTTCCCAAAAAAAGTTGCCAAACTAATATTAACCCAAATATTTAAAACCATTTATAATACTTTATCTAATCAATCAATTCACACATCAGTACACTGTGTTGCTGAGTTCCCATAGAGAACCCAAAAGTCTCTAACATAGTTGACATATGTTCGGTCTTTATTCCTTTAACTCCTCTACTATCTAAACACAAGGTCATTCGCACTTCTTTTAGGTGTATTTGGTTACTGGGAAACAAAATCTATATGAGAAATAGACTATGAAACAGACTGTCTTCTACATATTGGAAGTAACAACTGACAGCAAAATGATAATTTTTCTGCTAACTTATCAGAAGCTGCAAAATTTAGCAAAGCCGGTTGATGCTCATCTAAAAATAAAACAATGTAGCGCAGTAAACTATTTTGCACATATCCCAGAGCACATATTTAACTGACTGAATCCTACTTCTTTTATATACAATATAGCTACATTTATATTACAAACTCCTAAGACGTATAGAGAGAACGGAGTACACTACATATGAATTGAAACCGATTTACAAAAAAGAACAATTTCTGTGCTAAAGTAAAACAAATACAAAGCATACATTAAAATATCCCGCTTCTGCTGGGTTAATAGTTGTACTTAAATGCTGATCATGCACAGCTTTCCAGATGATGTGGCGAGCACCCATTCACTCGCAATGGTTCCGGTAAACTTAGCGCAAGAAGAATTTGCACTTTTGGGAAAGAGAAAGCTGTCATGAGAGAAACATCCTACTTTTGCGCACAACCTTCTACTATAGTACCTATATTTTGTATTGAATGAGAAAAGCATTAGCGTGGCAATAAACGAAATCGTCTTTTTGCTATCTTTAGTTTAAGTAATTAATTTTTTTTAAATAATAGACATTCAAATACTTCATTAGAATGCAATATGAAGTTTAGTCTACGTGATATTTCGGCAGTTATCCGGAAAGATAATGTAATCATATCAGGTAGTACAGCTGCAGTCTCCGGTTGTGTGACGTAGTAGGGTGAGTGCAGAGGTATCGTGCGTTAGGTCTACTCGTCACACGGTTCTCTTCAACGGCACAGCCGTTTCTGCAGCACAGCAGTTGGCCCTGCTGACAGTGAAATGTACCTGATTCCTACAATCATTGATTATCTCTGGCTAAAATAATGAGCTCGCGCGATGTGAAAAACGAGCAACTAAAGAAAATGCCTCTATCGAGATCTATCGATTTCGTGAAAATTTATTAGTTAATTTGAGGCTGCAAATTGCTCGTTTCACTAGTTTTCAGTTATTAACAATAATTACGTGAGTGTTCCCGTCCGCTCAGTGTCCGAGCGAAAGGCAAAGATATCTCTGTTTACCGTACAGATGTATTTGCTGTTTTTTGTGTTCAATAATAAGAATATTAATGAAATATACAGCACAATTACTCTTAAGAGTGCAGTTCTGGTGTTCTGCAGACTGTTACCTAGTTATATGATAAAGCAATGAATCTGTGAATCTGCGTCAAGGGTCTGCCATTTGTAATTTGAAAGTTTTCATCTCTGATGATAAATGTTATGGACAAAGACTTTTGGAACAATGACAAAATATTATCACAACCTTCAATTCCACAATAAGTGGTTTTAGCTCGCAACATTGTTTCCAGATCATTGCTCATTTTTTTTATTCAGTCTTCTTCTATGTTACCAAATTTCTGCCAGACGTGTATGATCATTTTTTGAAAATTATTTAATCATAAATGTTTATAAACAATAAACAATAAAATTACTTTCCAAGTCTACAATATAAATGTCTAATGGTTGAATGTATGGTGTATTTTCTGGAGGAATAACTTCTGTGTGAATCGACAAATGTATCATCGTTGGCTTGTCCAGTTCAACAAACAAAAAATAACAAGAAAAAAAAACAGCTCCTTTGCATCATTTAGAACAAAAACATTCACCAGCCAGCTACCGCTACGGATGGCCGAGGTCGTTAAGACGCGGACTTGAGAGCGGGAGGTCTGGGTTCGAATACCGCCAGGACCGTCCTCCCTGACTGAGTTTTTCCTCAGTCCTCATAAATGGTAAATGCCGGAGAGATACCCTAAACTTAGGCCTGGAGCGTTTCCTTCCTTAAAAATAAATCCTTTCCTAATATATCATTTCATCTCATGTATCATGAGTGTCACCGCTTGTGGTGCTGTGGTGTTTAACGCCATTCATTCATACCAGCCAGCTAAGTGATTTAGAGTCAATTTCCCGAAAGAACTAGCATCAACAACAATGTTAAATGGTGTTTGTTGTTCTTTCGCTTGCTTTACTTTTGGGTCGACTTCTGCTTTTTTATCTTGAAAATATATAGAGGGTGCCAAAAATGTATACACACTTTCACAGTAGATATGTATTTAATATACGTCAAAGTTGGGCCCCAAAATAACAATACTGTGTAATATGATGTTCTGTAAACAGATGTGACTCACATATATTTGGATAGCGTTGCTATGTGACAGGTAAATCAACCATGAACAAATGAAGCCAAGATTATCATATGATGATGTTCTGTAAAATATGTGACTCATATTACGTTATGCTAGCGTTGCTACAACAAAATGGAGCCAAGATTATCGTTTGAACAGCTGAAAGTAACTTTTAAGTGGTATTGGAAAATCGAGAATGTTGTTGAAGTTCAAAGACAATGGAGACGTGTGTACAGAACAGAACCACCGACGCGAGTAACAATTACACGCATTCGAGACAAATTCGAGACTCTCGGCACCGAAATAAGGACTTTTACTCCCAACAGAATGGTGCACCACCACATTACCACCGAGATGTACGTACGCACCTATCTTCCAAGGCACTAGATAAGACGAAGAGGACCGATTGAGTTTCTACCGCGTTCTCCGGATCTAACTCCGTTGGACTTCTACCTATGGGGAACTCTTAAGGATGTTTACCGTAGGAAACCAGTTACACCGGCAGCACTTCGGGAAGAAATTGAAACGGCATGTGCTGCAATCGCCGAGGACACTTTCGTAAACGATGCTCTATCAGTAGTTCAACGTACTCAGAAGTGTATCGACGCCGATATTGGACATTTTGTGCAACTGTTGTAACTGTAAAAGTCTAAGATGATTGATGCTCATTATTTTCTGTTTGTATGAATTTAGTTTTGTATGTTAACACAGTTTTTTCTTTGTTTGAATGTGTATACATTTTTAGCACTCTCTGCATGTATACATTCGAGTGGCAATAATTCCAGCTGATATCATGTGAATTTGGAAAGTATATGCATGAATGATTTGAACTACATCAATTGTATACATTTTGCCAATCTTCCATTTCGTGTTCAAATATTGACTGATTTGTATTAAAAATACGCCGGCATTGTAGTATTCATCTTTAATTAGGATACAATTTGTTTTATCCTCAGTTTCATTTTTGAAAACATATTAATGTTATTTTCCTTGAACTAATTTTATGAATTGTAAGTATTCGCAGCCGTAAAGTCCCAATTTTTGAGATTGTAGACACGAATAACCGAGCCCGTTCTCTGTGTACTTTAAATGAGTTAAATATTTCTTACTTTATTATAAACACTGCGTCCTTGGACTTTTTTCAAAATAATGGAACATTGTGCTGCATTTAAACCTTTTCTCGATTCTTCCAATTTTTTCAGGAGAAAACAGCTCACACTTGATGTTCCTTCTTCAAGTTTACTTTCCCCTACAGTTTCCTCATGATTATTTTATTTTCATTGTCAGAGTCACTATTAATATCTAGCGTTACAGACATCAATATGCTGCTTTCAATATTTTCTCATGTTAATTTAAATATCTTGTTAAATGGAAAACAGTCATTTCCTTTCCCAACCACATAACCAAATCTTTTTTTCACATAGCATTTTATTATAAATACCAAATCGGTTTAATTGGTTTCATGTTTCCTGTAAATAAATAAAAACAACTTATAGCTCATTGTATGGCGCAGAAAAATATTTTATTCGCTTCATTTTTTCTGACATCCCTATATAAGCAACAGAATAATTTCTTTTATTCGAAGAATAAACAAACAAACAAGACTACGACGCACAGTGAATACTTTCGCCACTGCCGTACTTTTATTGCACTGAAATTGCGCGTAAATATAATCAACTTAACAGTATTTTAGGACATTAAATTTTTAAAATATCTTAACATTTTCGAAACGAGAGATCCCGTAGAGACACCTCCCCTGTTATCTGCGCCGTACAGTACGATCATGTATATACCGCCACGGGTGGCCGAGGTCGTTAGGGCGCGCACTCCTGAGCGGGAGGTCGGGGGCTCGAAACCCACCACGACCCTAAATGAGGTTTTTTCCAGGTTTTCCTCAGTACTCATAAATGGCAAAAGCCGGGGTGGTACCCTAAACTTAGGCCTGGAACGTTTCTTCCTTACAAATAAATTCTTTCCGAATTTATCATTTCATTTCGTGTATCACCAGTGTCCACCGCTTGTGGTGCCTCAGTAGTAAAAACGGGCGTTAACACTAATAAAATATAAATAAATATATATACACGTACTTGTCAAAGGTTCGTCGAGAAACAGTGGCAAGCGATTTACAGCTCGAAGCAGCAAGTAGAATAGTAAGAATACAGGATAGAAAATACATGACATTACACATTTTCGTGTAACGAAAATATGTAAGCACGGGTTGCATACTACACAGGTAAACTGGATGTAATCGCTCTTTGACCCACTAGAAGTGAAATGTTTTAGTATTTGATTTGAATGTGTTTTATTTGCAGCGCGGAAACGGCGCGTTTTTACACGTGGGTTTCCATTCAAAATGTTCTCTACTCACCCTCTTTACAAGCACTAGGAATTTGTAATAGCAATTTCACATCATCTGTAGGTGATTTAGAACCTTTGGTGCAACTTTAGAACAGGATGGCAAAGTTTTTCGTTTAAAACTACCAATACTTTTTCTACTTATGGGTCTGTGGGATTAAGACAAGTTTCAGTTTATAGAGTATATAAAAGAGTTTATCCACAACACTGGCACCAGCATTGTTAACTATTTTCATCAAGCGTCTGGAGACTGATTTCAGCAGAAACTCTGGTAGTTTGTTTATCAGAATGCATTCTTTTGGTTAATCCTGAGTTTGTGTTTCGTGCCTTAAATCTCATTTGCTTACCCTAATCGAAAAAAATTACCAGGTTGAGGCTTCATGCGGGCCATAATGTGGGGCACGCGGACCCAGCTATATTCCGGCAATTGCTCTCAAGCCACTCACAGATAGTAAGTGCAAAATGAGGTGGGGAGCTATCTTGCATGAACTTGAGGTCATTCCAAGTGAATATAATAGGCGAGAAAACGTCTTGCAGCATCTCTTTATAACACTATGCGTTCACATTATATTAGCGGTTTTGAGCAGGGAGTTGCTTTACATATATATATAGTGTGTGTTCTTTAAATGTTTACATTTCTATAAGCTGTACACGTATTCAAATAATTTTAATCATAATATGAGGATTACATTTTAAGTAGTTACATAAACTAGAGAAGAGACAAACAGTTTTATTGATTCTCAAAATATTAACTTTTAAGATTTATACACTTTTGAAAGTATTCAAATCAATTTTTGAAACATTTTTTTCCGCTCTGAAGTTGGTATTTCAAAAATCTGGTTTTAAAGGCTTCAACAGCTTCTTGAGGTGATGAAAATCCCTGATCACACATTTTTTGTTTGACATTCAGAATAAAAAGCAGTAAATATATGATAAGTCAGTTGAATACGATCAATGAGACATTAATTCGACGGTTTTCTCCTTCAAATAATCAGTTTGTTGACGTGCTGTGAAAGAGGTGGCATTGTCATGATGAAGAATGATGCAACGTTTTTTTTTTCTTCCCTGATTTCGTCGACGACTTCTGGCAAACGTATTGTTGTATACCATTCAGCATTAACTGTTATTTGATTCTCTAAAGGAACGATTGCGACATGTCCAGTACAACCGAAGAAACAAATTATTCTTTTCTTGGAAGTGATTCGTGATCGAATAACTTTTGTGGAATTCGGTTCACCTAGGAAACACCCAAACAATGTATTGTTGATTAGTTTCCAGTTCATTCGAATATATCCAAGTTTCGTCACCTGTTACGATGTTGTATATGGATTTTGTAGTTCATCGGTGGAATTTTTTGAGCATTTCATTACATAAATTAAAATAAGCGTTTTTGTTTGTTTGTTTTTTTAACCTTCGGTCAAATTATAAGGAATCCCTCGGGAACAGATCTATTTTAGAACTAAATGTTCATGCAAAATCGAATTTAATGCATACATTCGATATATTTAAGGATACCTCCCTCTCATTGTAAATCACATGTGGATTTCCCTCAATAATGTTGCGCACAGAATCCATATTTTTTGGATTCATAACCGATTTTGGTCAACCTTCACGAAATTCATCACTGACGGACGCATGACCGCGACGAAATTCCGCAAAACAATTGTAAATGGTATTTTCTCATGGTTATTCATTACCACAAGTTGAACAAAGCGATTCTACGCTTTACTGTTGAGTTCGGCCTTTACTAAAATCCTAAAAAAATAATCCAACGAAAACCTTTCACGTGAAATTTGCATTTTTTTTTTTTTTTTTCGCAAAATTACTTTGTTTAAACGCTCACTGTAAATAAACTACTCAATCAATTTCTAAGCTGCAACTTTTCACATTAATAAATTTCAATTGTTTCGAAAATAGTAATGACATATATCAATAGCGCAACCTAGTGGTCATTTGTAACAACTTAAAAGGTAACCCTCGTATTATTTAAGCTATTTTTGTGAGTCCATAACCTTACTGTTGAGTGTTTTTGTATATTAATGTTTAAGGAAAAATGCTTGTTATTTGTCGTAATTTATGCATTGTGTATTTTATGTAAATAAGTATGCATTATGCTTTGGAACTGGCCCATGCGTCAGAGGACACTTCGTGGAAGATTAGAAATGCATGTTATAGCCAACTTGCTTGGACATTTCTACGATTACATCCTCTAACTTTTTGAAGGACATCACGAAATTGCATGATCATGAACTTCTATTTGCTTTAATTTTGTGCCGAATGATATGCGAATGGCAACATTTCATGCTAATTTTACGGTTATGTTTGTCCTTTCCGTTCACTGTAGCATTTTGTTTTGTGGACACTGCACAATGAGTCTGCGCCGTATTACACATATCCAGTAGGATTATCTTTGCCGAGACGTCCTAATATTCATACGGAAATCAAGCAAATATGCAATTCCGTTTGTGAATGAAAATGAAGACAGTGGGTGGGGGTTCTGGCCTATTAACTGCCTCGGGGCGTTCTCCTCACCCCTAAATCCTCTCCCGGAGGTCCACAATACAATCACTGCTGGAGTAGAAGGTGCACCCCTCCACTACCAGCTGAATGCTAAAATAACCCCCAGCTGGTTGTCTAGCAGAGCGTAACCATCCTGCAAGCAGCTGCCGATGGGGGGAGGCACCCCACTGGGGCGGTAGAAATATTAAACCTTTACGTGGGAGAGGAAGGTATTAACCATCCCGACTCAAATCGCAAAAACCACAAAGGCGCTTTCTATTTGGATAATCCCATTTCCCTTCTGCGATATCTTGGCTGTCCATCTAGTTAAATCCCTCGTGTAATGTTTTACATTAAGCCTACCCCTTCCTTCTTTCTCGCTCTTTGTTCAAGATGAAATCAAATGAATTTTAAGTAGCGCTGCACCTTGCTTTCAGTGCAGGTTTTACCGTTCGATAAAGGCTTTTTAAAGAATCGAACAAACACTTAGACTTTAATTCCCAATAAGATCGTGTAATTACACTATGTTGAAGGCCAGTCAACCATAGTAAATCCTCTGTGTTGGAAGATATGAACCTGACAGCTATATTACAAATACATGTAATATACAAACATAATTATCAGCAAATGAACATGTTAACATGAGATTTGCACGAACGCCTATTACTCCAGGGAATGCCTGTTTTAAATACCTTCTTCAAAATAAAGTATCACTATGTAGTCACCAGCATCAACTTCAAGGATTTGATTACTCCGTTTTTAAGGAAACTGCTCTCCGTCTTTTCTTTGGTCGGCCTGAGATTCTCTTTTCCATTGTTAGTTTCAATAGTCGAAAATTCGTTTCGTAAATATATAACTACCCATTTGTTCTTAATGGCTTATCTATTTTTGATTTGTTCAAACTATATACAGCTCTAACAGTGGAATTCTTATACACAAGTCAAGTATTTCCATCAATAAATATAATTAAAGATTTTTATAAAATCAATTAATTGGGATAGCTAAATTCATAATTCTTTAACATATACAAGAAATGAAATTGAAATTGCATTAATTGTCTCTAATTAAGTAAAAATAGCCAGGGTGCCAAAAATGTATATACATTTTCACAGTAGATATCTATTTAATATATTTCAAAGTTAAACCGAAAAACAAGAGCAATGTGTAGTATGATGTTCTGTAAACAGATGTGACTCACATACATTATGATAGCATTACTGGGTGACAGGTAAATCAATAAATAAATAAAGCCAAGATTATCGTTAATCAACAATGACCCAACAATCTTTCCTCAGTCCAAAAGCACCAACGAGTCATCTGTTGTAACACATTTTTGGAGCTCTGCCGTGGCAACGAGAGAGAAGTTCTGCAAACCATTGTTACAGGAGATGAAACTGTGGTCCTCTGCTATGATTCCTTATCTAAAAGCGAATCAATGGAGTGGCGTATACCTGACGAAGCACCGCCTCTAAAGGCCAAGGTCACTCAGTCAACCATGGAGATCGTGGCCACAATCTTTTGAGACTGTGAAGGAATACTTTTCATTGACTTCAAGTACAGGAACACCACAGTAAATGGGGATTACTATGCTAGCCTACTGCACAGACTACGTGCTTCCATCAAAGAGAAAAGGCGAGGGAAACTGAGTGGTGGTGTGCGCCTTCTTCACGTCAACGCGCCTGTGAACACAGCTATTGTTGCAAAGGAAGCTGTGAAGAAATGTGGCTTCAAGGAGATCGAACATCCACTCTACAGACCAGATCTAGCTCCCAGTCATTCTGACTATGCTAATTCAAAGATGTGAGAAGTGTATTGCAAAAAGGGTAACTACATTGAAAAGCAAAATATAGTTTTTGTCATTATCATACCTAGAAAATGGTTAGGCCGGAAACTTATGGACCTACCCTCGTACACACACATACACACACACACACAAGGGAAAAATAAAAATAAAGTAACACTATTAGCAATGTAACAAATTAACAGTAATTATAGAAGCTTTAAAAGGATAAAATACTAAGATAAAGTCACACTTGAAATCCTATATTTCGAACTCGCAGACAAGAAGACAAGTGACGGTAATAAAAATAAATATTGAGTATCGAAGGTAACATTATGCATGGAAACTGATGAAACTAGAAATGAGAGTATGGGGGGGGGGATAATACGTAAGATTTAAACCAGGTGGTATAGGAGTTTTATGTAAAAATATAGTTGCCATTTCTCTCTCTCTGAGTAAACTTTAAGAGCATTGTGTAGGTAACGTATCAATAAGTGTTAGATTAAAAGTATCATCAAAATCTTTACAGTAAGATAAGGAATGTTGGGCAACCGGCAAGGGAGACTTATTTTTAACAGAACGTCTATGATTGTTCATACGTATCGAAACAACAGTAGAAGTTAAACCAATATAAAATGTTTGCAAAGCTTACTAGATAACATATACATGACGTTCTTGGAAGAACAGGTAGCAAATGAAGAAATGTTAAATTCTGTGGAAAAATTAAGGATGCGGAATGAATGGCACGGCATAATTAGCGTACTGATTTTATATTTAGGGCGTTGGCAAGGATATGAGCCAGCAAAGGGACGTGGTAAATTCGGAGAGGATAGGTTACGGCGAAATATACTTTTAAGGTTAGGGGTGTTCTGAAAGTAAGTCGGGTTACAAATTTATAAAAATCATTTAAAGATGGATGCATTAACAAAGTATCGTGACATTCTTTCAAAATAGGTCTGAATTCCAGGCACGTAAGTAGTAACAAGATTAATGAAGTTCTTATTTGAAGTTTTAGGTTTGCATTGGAAAGTTTTGTGCGCTGGGATTATATGGGATTTTAAAAGAGAAGAAGGATAATTTTGGTCTTGGAACTTTTAAGCCTGCCGAACTGGTTTGCGATCTGTGAGAGTCACGTGGTCAGCATATCAGCATCACAAAATCTCCAGTTAAATATATAGTGACTTATAAAATCTAAACCCAAGAGTAGTTCGTTAAAAACGTCCAGATAACGTATATAACGTGACAGTATACATTTCACAGAATTCCCCTGAAACTAAAAATTTAGTTTGAAGTGGAACCGTATCCATCAAATTCACCAAGTCTGAAGCATGATTACCATTCCTCTTTTGACCCTTCAAGTACGCTCTACAAGAAGTGTTACTTCGAAATTGTGGGACTAAGCAAAAATTGCTTTCACTTGTTTCATCCAGGAGGGCTGACTGAAAGTATAGAATTAGACATTAAATGAATTTCAAACGCACTATCTGTAATTTAATATAACATAATGAACAGCTCTAGACTCAATTTCTCCTAAACCCAAGATCGCGGATTTGATCCCGGCCAGAACCGATGGATTTATTTCAGGCGTAAAAAGCCTAAGTATGGCTTCCTTCGGAAGGAAATTAAAGCTGTGGGTCCCATGTCGTACATTTACGGCACGATAAAGAACCTCAAGCCTGAGAGAAGAGGCCTCTGAGCAAAATTTATTGGTCGTTGTATGCCCTGATTTGAATGGGATGCTGATGACTTGAAATAGTAAAGAGCGTCCGTAAATAAACCAAATAAAAAAAATACTCAGTTTCCCGAGTTCCCTAACAGAAACGATGCACATATTTAAGACGGGTTCTGTGTTTACTTATATTTTCTGCTGATAATAGTCTCCCAATGTTCCAGTTTCTGACTCGCAATATTATTCCATTTATCTTTAGATTCCTCGTGAATGGCAATATATCTTAAACCGTATTTAATAGTTTGAAATGTCATTATCTTTCCCAAACAACGTCATTTGGATCTTGAAACTCGATCTGGGGATGCTTTATGAATGTTGATTTCAAGACTGAGATGCTAATGGAGCTAGTTAACTAAAACACTAAACGTGGGTTTTAAAAACATTAACTAGTTTATACTTCCATAGTCCTACGTAATCAAAAGCGTCGAATCTTTTTATGAGATAAACCTTATTTCTCCGAAATAACTGTCCTGCAGGTTGCATAAAGAAGTTTATATATTGCAGTGGAGCCTAAATAAACATTAAACAGATTTAATTTTGTTGTGTTTGCAATCAACAAATAGGTTTGAACTGAGTGCTGGCCATAACATACTTTCAATCCCAACCACATCCAAGAACTAAAAACACACCAAGCAATGTGTGGACAAGCGTTATCGTGTATAAGGATAATGTCGCCTAAAACGGGTGCAAAAGGCACCACATGATCAGCAAGAATCGCCTCGATGTACCGATGAGTGTCAGTTGCCCATTCTCGATGAACATCAGTTTCATTCTTGTTTCAATGCTGACCTCCGCCCAAACAATGCTGAACCTACTTTAAAAGATGTTCTTGAGGAGAAAGTGCAGGATGCATAACGATCTCCTGGCTTTTTCTACACTGTATTCCTCCCACCTGGTACCCTTAAATAGAAATTGCTCTCATCCGTGCTCCATAGTCCAGTTTTGATGGGTGCGGGCAAACTGCATCCGAGAGATATGGTGTTCCCTGTTCCCTTTTTCAGGTCTCCTAAACTGTAAATTCACTTCATACAGCCTTCTTCTAACTTTCCTTTCATTGATGTTAACGTGCTGTACTTGTCTCCACCGAAGATGCGTGGCGATCGCGAAGAACTTGCAAGTAAAAGAAAGCCATCGTCGCGATCAGAGGTACTCCTCCTACTGCCAGAACAGGACCTCCTAGTGTAGATACCATCCTCTCTGAGCCTCTGGATAGTCCGGAGTACATTAGAATGAGAAGTGCCAATGATGTCAGCACATAACGTAGACTTCGTCCATCCTCCACTAATGCCACAGCCCTTGCTGCACCTTCAGCTCTAAGAATCGTTTCAAAATGTTAAAACTAATTTAAGAATGATTGCTAGGCAAGCCTGAATGTTTTAAATGATCACGGGGCATAATAATGCACAGCAACAATTTTAAACATTAAAAGATCACTCTGCAATGAATTTTGAAAAACCGCCGTACGCGCAAAATTAACAGTAAGTTACTCAGAATTGAAAAAAGGGTTCCAAGGAACTGACTTAAGCTTTCTAAATCCATGGATTAACCATTAGACTTGTTGCGTTTCTGTAATGTCGTAAGGTTGGCCTTATACAAGGCTTGAACCCTAGCTTAAATGTTGTTAAAAATTACAGAGACTAACTTGCTGTTTCGCTTTTTCCACCGCTGAGTGTATTAGCATGTTTTATACTTTCAGTTTAGCATTTTGCAACATCTTAAAAATTTCGAAAAAAAGCAACCTATAATATCTTTCATGAAATTACGAAAAAGCACGATCAGATGGAATACTGTAGACAGGGTATCAGCTTCAAACAAGCAAAGGACATTTACACAAACAGTGACAACAAGATAAGTGTAACCTGCAGGGTTTCTTTATCACATGATATCAGGTAACCGTGGATACACGACCTTCAAAGTAGTTACAGCACAGAAGACAAATGCTGTTAGCACATACACGTTTCTCTTTGGTATTTCATTATTTCCGTTTTTAAACTACCATCTAAACATTATGGCAATAGTATAAATGTTTTATGCAATATAATTTGATAGTTTTGTTTGAAATAATCAGTCTTAAATACTTTATTACAAAGTAGTTATCTTTATTTTTAAGTGAAATGTGTTCTATTTTTTTCAATTATAATCCTAATTTACATAACTTAAAACATAATTTAAAATCACCGGAAAAAATATACGGTCACTTTATTTCCATAAACTCTATTTCTAAAACAACCAATGGGGAAAATATACTCGAAAGTCAAGGTATAAAACCAACCAACTACATTTTCCAGAAAATTTTATAAAAATGCCGAAAACTGCCTTCACAATTTATATTTGTGTAAGTCTGCACATTAAAGGCGAAATTTTAAAAAATTAGCTGTAAACTTCAACTATAAAGCTTTCTTCCCTGCTCCCCTTGACATTGAAGTCATTGATAAGCTTAGAGTCTCCTGCAGTTGACAAAGAGGAAAGGTGTACTGTTGGTTCCAAAAGGACTCTGCAACCTCACATACGGTAGCGAATTATTAAATATTCAACAATTGAGGTGTTCGATGATAAAGTTTTGCTTTTTCCCTTGCGCTCTCTTGATTTAACCAATATCTATTTTTATTTTTGGAGTAGTTTGAAAGACAAAATATTTTTCACAAAATTCCCATAGACAAGTTCCAGGCTCCTAAGAATTTTGAAATAAGCAGAATTTCTGTTGATGAGCTTAGACGAATGGATGACAATGACAACATATTCTCTTGTTACGGAACTTGCATCGATACTTTTAACATCCACTTTAAGGTAAAGTCCAAAATCAATTTATACTTCCGATGTGGTAGAGAGCATTTTACTGACTGGTGCTCCTTCATCTGTCGCGTGGCTTGGGAGTCAGTTCTCGTGCTACCATCGCCTTATATAATACCAAGGGTTCCAAAAAATGTATACACATTTTCACAGTAGATATCTATTTAATATATTTCCATGATGGGCCGAAAAACAACTGTAAAATGTAGTATGGTGTGACTCACTTACATTATGATAGCGTTGCTATATGTGATGGGTAAATTAACAATGAACAAATGAAGCTAAGATTATCATAAATCAACAATGAACAAATGAAGCCAAGATTATCGTATGATGTTCTGTAAACAGTTGTGACTCACATACATCGTGTTAGCGTTGCTACAACAAAATGCAGCCAAAAGTATGGTCTGAACAGCAAAAAGCAATTTTGAAGTCGTTATGGAAAACCGAAAATGTTATTGAAGTTCAAATGCAATGGAGACGTGTGTAAAGAACAGGACCGCCAACATCCTCTTACCGCCATTCATACACTCTATTGAAATGAAGAATTTTACTTTCAACTGCGCCACCATATTACCACTCAGATGTACGTGTACCATGATGACAGTCTTCCAAGGCACTGGATAGGACGAAAAGGTCCGATTGAGTTTCCGCCGCGTTCTCCGGAGCTAACTCCGTTGGACTTCTACTTATGGGGAACTCTTAAGGATGTTGTATACCGTAGAAAACCAGCTACACTGACAGCACTTCGGGAAGAAATTGAAATGGCATGTGCTGCAATCACTAAGGCACTTTCGCAAACGTTATTCAATTAGTAGTTCAACGTACTCAGAAGTGTTATCGACGCCGATGGTGGGCATTTTGAGCAACAGTTGTAATTGTAAAAGTCGAAGATGACTAGTGCTCATCATTTTCTGTTTGTGTGATTCCAGTTTTGTTAACACAGTTGTAATTATTATTTTTTTTTTTTTTGCTTGAAATGTGTTGATATTTTTGACACCCTTTGTATATATTAATGAACCTGTACTTTCCTTGTTAGATGTAAGACACATGTCCCATTTATTAGTATGTGGCGTCATTTGAACAAATCAAATACTACTGCAAGAACTGAGAAATGCACAAATAGCATATTATTATCATTATTATTATTATTATTATTATTATTATTGTTATTATTATTATTAATAAGAAGAAGAAGAAGAAAAATGATCCATTAGTATAAAAATTGTGCAGAAATGTTATAATAGTGCAAAGGAAATGATTGACCTTTTATGTTAGGTCCGAAAAATAATGTATTGACCTTATATGTTAGGTCCGAAAGATAATGCATTCTAGCTATGTACAAAATCTAATTTTTTTTAAAATGCCTATAGCATTGGGAAAATTTGTAATTGAAATACAAAAATTATATAACTAATTTGCTATAAAAGTGCACAAAATAACAAGAAATATGGAACAGCCGAAACATAAGTGATATAAACATATGCTACAGATGCAGGAGGATCAAGGATTAAAAATCTAAGGTCAGAAGAACGACAAATTGAGGCGAATACCAGAGTTGCACCTAAACTATATGCTCAGAGTGTCCCTTAATCGTCGTACATTTTTTTTTCCAGTTATACGCTCATATACTTTCATAGCACACGTGCCATATTGGTTTTTTGCAGGGATTTTAGAATGGACAAAATGAAACATGTTTTTTATGTTTTATTTTCTTTTCCGAAAAGACTACAAAGCTATTATTCAATAGATGACAGTTATGCATTTTCTTCCCTACTTGTGTATCTACATTACATATAAATTATTTTATCTGTTAGTAATTCTGAGCTGGTGAATTTACATAAGTAAAGTATGTACGCAATGAAAGTCAGTGAAACAAAAGGAATATATACATATATGAAAATTAATGCAATATTATTAACAATGCAACTAAAAATAATAACTAGAAAAGCGGAAAAGGATAAAACACTAAGAAAAAGTCACAGATTAGTAGTCACTATATTTCGAACTGCGTGAGTTCTTCTATGGCAAGAAGACAAGTGACAAGCTTATAATCGTTTTAACAATCTCAAAAAAGTACAATTAAACCCACCTTCAAAAAATAGTTTTCTTTCCATAGAAGAACTCGCAGTTCGAAATATAGTGATTACTACTCTGTGACTTTTTCTTAGTGTTTTATCCTTTCCTGCTTTTCTAGTTATTGTTATTTTATGTATATACTAAATATCTGTAGCAGTTCTCATTATCAGATATTCATATATCAGCTGCTTCTTTAACTAATCCTTACGAATTATGTTGGTGGCCTTATCCAGAAATGTATACAGCGATTCTGGTATGAGGTGAATACTGCTTCAAGAGCACATTTATTCATTTTTAAGATACCTGCTTTAGTTCTTTTCTTTTCGTTGAATTATCTTTTGCACTTTTTATTTGTTCATACATATGTAGAAGTATATTTCGTTTATTTTCTCCTCCAAATCAACAACAACGTTAACTGTTATAATTGGTGAGAATGTGAATTTTAATTGTGGAAGTGAACGTATAGTGTAAATTCTTAAAAATATATGTTCGATTATGATTTTCATAACAGAAAAGGAAACTAATAACCACTTTAATGAGGAAAAAAACTCTTTGAAGTGATATTTTACTAGCACTAGTATTGTTCTTATTTTATAAGTATATATGAGTTTTTTCCAAACATATTTACAAAAGAAGGAACTCAAAATTTAAAAAAAAATTATTTGCACCCAATGTATTTTTATATTTAATAATGTAACTACGACTATATAAAAATAGTATTGTTAAGTATGTGTAGAACAAATGCCTAATTATTATATTACACTGTACAATGAAATTTGAACCTGGCTAAAAATGTATTATTCTGTTGTATTTGTATTTCGCAATGAAGAATCTGAAAACTGTTTTGCGAAATCACCTAAACTTCCCAACTTAATAGCCACCTATAGTTTTAAGTTCATATGAGCAGGTTTTACTGCGGTGCGGCAGACCGTGCGTCATCTTGTGTAGGGGATATATTAATAAAAAATGAAGAGAAACCATTTGTGGAGATCTTAAAGTAATAGGGCTAATTCCAGAAATGCACAGCATTAATTTCTGTGTGAGTTGTAAAGTCGAAATAAAGAGAAACATTATGAAGTTAAAAAGTGACTAGTAAGGCATATTTGGTCCCGAGTGAAATGAGTGTTAGAAATAAAGCATACATTTACAAAGAAAGAATTTCATTGCTACTGTTTCACACAAAGTTAGGGCTAATAAAACGGTTTGTGAAGACCTTAGACAGAGTGGGTAGACGTTTCCAGTAAGTGAAAGAAAAGAAAAGAAAAGAAGGAAAGAAAATTAAACGAAGCTAAATTGAAATAAGCTATTTTTATTAATGAGAAAATTCATAAACGAATACAAGATAATGATTTTGAACATCGGATAACGGACAATGACAAACAAGTATGGATAGGGCTCAAGACTGTGTATATTAATTTTATGGGAAATGTAAGGATTGAAAACGGATAATTGAAGACAAGTTATTGGAATACTTAGAAGTGAAACATGCAATTCCTATATTCCCACTTGGACTTCTTTCTTTCTAAACTGGGTGCCGTTAAGTCAGTATATAGAAATGTTTCATCCGGACATTGCTAAATTGATAAAGAAAAACATTCTCCCCAATAATGTTAGTAAATTTAATTAATTCCTGATGTGGTTAGCAAGCAGAAATATTCATTTTTTTTAAAAAAAAACTGAGTAAAATCAAGCAATTTAAATATTTAGTATAATAAGCAAGAAAAGTTATGAATTTAGAAACTGCTAACTATTATTTTTGGGTTCTTCATATATGTTTTATGCCAACTAATGCATTTTGTAAGCTTAAAATTCATACATATGTAAAGCCAAAAAATGTATACACACTTTCACAGTAGATATCTATTTAACATATTTCAAATTTGCACCGAAAAACAATAGTAATGTGTAGTATGATGTTCTGTAAACAGATGTGACTCACATACATTATGATAGCGTTGCTACGTGACAGGTAAATCAACCATGAACAAATGAAGTCAAGAATATTGGAAATCACCAATGAACAAATGAAACCACGATTATCGTATGATGTGCTGTAAACAGATGTGACTTACAATTACGTTATGCTAGCGCTGCTACAACAAAATGGAGTCAAGATTACCGTTTGAACAGTGGAAAACAATTTTGAAGTGGTATTGGAAAACCGAGGATGTTGTTGAAGTTGAAAGGCAATGGAGACGTGTGTACAGAACAGAACCGCCAACGAGAGTAACAATTGCACGCATTCGAGACAAATTTGAGACTCATGGTACCGTATGCGATGTTCTGGGAGGGCAGATCTTGGAAACCTCGCACAACAATAAGCCCCGCGTCCTTGGCTATGGTTTTGGAACGTTTAGAGCACTCACCGCAGAAATCAACAAAGCAATGTGCACGTGAGACTGGAATTAGCAGAACGAGGTACGTCGTATTATTAAAACAGCAAAGTTAAAAGTTTTCACCCGAAGACTTTTGCGTAAGTAACTGTAAAAGTTTAAGATGATTAGTGCTCAACATTTTCTGTTTGGGTAAATTCAGTTCTGTTATGTTAAAACAGTTTTTTCTTTACTTGAAGTGGTTATACATTTTTTGGCACCCTCTGTATTTAAAGTGTATTTAGGAAAAATGTAAATCTTATTTCCCAGAAACACGTTACCTTATGATGTTTTGTGACTTTCTCATAAAACATGGTACGTATTATTCAGTGTCACAGGTATGTATGGTACATTTTATAAAAATTGTCAAGATACATTATGTTAGAGTTATCAGATAAGGTACAACATCCCTTTATACCTAGCGTGATTAGCTGGCACAGTGCTTGTAAAATGGGAACAATTTTACCAGCAAATGAGAAGTGAGTATTAGCAGAACAAATGCATTTTTTGTGAAAAGGAATCATTCATAGAAGACCTGTAGCAATGAACTATAGGGGGAAGGGGATGTTAGTGTCAACTAATATCAGTTAAGTCTAGGGAAAAAAAATTAAACAAGTTTTTTTTTTTTTTTGAGTAGTGTTTAATGCCCGTTTTTCCTACTGAGAAACCACAGGCGGTGGACACTGATGATACATGAGATGAAATGATAAATTGGGAATGGACATTTTTTAAGGAACGAAGCGTTCTAGGCCTAAGTTTAGGGTGTCTCCCCGACATTTGCTAGTTATGGGGACTGAGGAAAACCTGGAAAAAAAACCCAGTCAGGGAGAATGATCCTGGCGGGATTCGAACCCCAGACCTCCTCTCACGAGTCTGCGCCTTAACGACCTTGGCCACCCCGTGGCAGTTTAAATGATGAGTGAAAAATAGCAATGTGTTTTTGATTGTTGGAGCTTTTTTTTTTTAAATGAGTTACTGCCATATTTTTGGAAAAAAATTTGCTCTGCGAATAGAAACTGAATAAAAAGGTTTATGTATATATGCAACTATTTATAAAATAAATGATTGTTTTCTAATAATACAAGTTAATAAGTAAAATATGTTATTCATAAAGTGGACAATTTAGCATGTTTCAAAAGCAATAAAAATAATAAAAAATATTGTTTACTCCTGATGTGTGTTGCATTTTTCCCATAAATGCTATTTATGAATTGTTAACAACTTTTTCCTTTTATAATAACAGTAAAAATTTTGAATAATTGGAAAAATAATCAAGGCATTTGGTTCCTCTCTCATGCATCTTTTATTTTAACTTTTGCAACACTAATTGATATTGATATTTATTTAGCTCGACTGTTAGATCTAAAAAGACAATTGCTAAAATAGCCATTTATCAGGCATAAGAACAGAAAGAAAAAAATCGTGAAACAAATTTAAAGTATTTCAAAGACTCAAATAATCAAATTTCATTGATGCGGCAATAAAACTAGGAATAAAAATGAGAGGCGGGAAAATATAAAACTATTACATAATATTTTGAGAGGTGTTAATACCCCAAAGTAAGTGAAGCTAAAAGCCTCCCCTAATCTCAGAGTTTGCTCCCTCCCTAGTGTAGATCAGTTCTGCGTGACATTAAGCGTATCCGACATGTGCAACGGTAACGATTTCTCCCCTAAAGCGTGCTGGAACGAATCCAAACATTTCTCCCATCAAAGCTAACATCTAAATATTTAGCTCTAACTTCATGCCTCGGACGTTATTATAACCCCATTAATTACAATCAAAGTCTAAGTCAAAGGGATGAAAGCTTTGAACGCACATATTTCCCTCAGAGTTCAAAATTCGGCACTGTACATAAAACACTCACGGATAGAATCGGCCAATACCTTGAAATATACGGAGATATTTTTGGCCCATGTCTTAAGATGAAAGCAAGCCACTCCCACTCGGCCAAGGCCGTGCCAATCGCCGGCTCCATCAATTGACAAGTTCCCCTCGCATTTCTACTTGCATAAATTTGATCAATAATAAATATTAGTTTCATTTCATAAGGAGTGCTGTCCATCAGCAATGGCACATTTCTGACAGCTTTTAATGAATTGCTACAGCACTATCATATTTCTTTCAATTTTTGCCCTGATATTTTCTTTCAGTTGCTCTACAGTGTGGAGGTTATTCTTGTATATATTTTATCTATTCTATTTTATCTATTCTAGTAGTATTAATTAAATACACTAAAGTAAAATTCGTTTCATTAACCCACTAATAGCTTCTAATAACACATATAAACACAAAGATTTAAATTATACAAAGCTCCTAACCGGAAACTGAGCATTAATTACACCACAAATATAATGTTCGCTCTCATAACAGAAAAATGCGACTGAATCTCCCGGGAGACTTGTCTGTTGTTACGACAGATGACTGGCATGATCTTGGTTCCGCGCGCACGTTGTCAGCTACGGACGCAGGCCAAAAATAACTTTCGATGACTTCTTAATAACTCAAGTCACATTCTTTAGCCACTATCACCATTAGTATTACGGCAGTAAGCACCTTAAGAATATTCATTCTACGAGTGTATTTCCACTTTATGCCTCATCAATGGAAGTTTAGACTCAATAGGTGAAATAAGTTACAAGATCTTTTCATGGTTCAATAATAATCAGTAATTTAGTTTTGGAAGTATAACGACGCGATCGTTTTAACTACAACTGAGCATAAGTTAAATTTATTAAAATATTACGTTTTTCAGCTTTACTTCAGTTTTACAGTTTAAAAGTATGCATATTTTATAAGGTTAAAGAGAGTTTAGTATAAAATATTTAATGAGAAATTCATTTAACTGCTAGATTTTTAATTTTTATACCCAATCTAAAATATTTTAAATATACTTTTTCACATTAGTCTTATGCTAAGTTTTGGAATCAGAGTTAAATAGGATAATTCGGGATCACAACCGAGGCTTGCTGAACCGACGTTCTTACCATCTGAGCTACCGTGCCCTACCCGGCCATATACACGAATTTTCCCCATCTGAATCTATTATACCTTGGACTTTTTATATTTTAATAGAGACTCTCTCCCAAACAGCCGATTCGAAACCTTCTAGTATTTATAGCCCAGTATTTAATTAATTTATATTTATTTTAAATATGATGTTCCAGGAGATAGCCTTAGAAGTCTCCAAGGTGTAACAAACTCAATGGAGGTAATTCGCGGTTATTGTTGGACAGGTACGATAGTGCAGAAGGTAAGAGCGTCAGCACGTAAGCCGAAAATCCGTGGTTTGATTCCCGACCATGCCTTTGACTCAGCTCACAAAACCGAAACTTAAATTAATCTCTTTGAAAGTTTTATCTATTGCTTTTAAAACCATCTAAATTAATTTGACATTAGCTTCTTGAATCTTTACAACTATGTAGCTGTTCTGAAGATTCGTTTATTTATTTTGAAACAGAGATTAGCTGCCGTATGAAAGGTAAGCGAAATCACTTTCATGTTGATCTGACAAATAATCCATACATGTACATATAGAGGGTTTTATTGATTTAGATCAGAACAGAAAATGCAACCAAATAAATGTGCAGTCATGGGTTACTGAGATTCTAAACTATGAATAACAAATAAAAATATCAAATATATCAAATTTGTGCTACATTCTAAAGTGTTCGGCTCATATTAATGATAATATAGGTACATCATGGAACAAGATACCAGTAACAAAATAAAATTAAATGACTCTAATCCTTAACTTTAGGCCGCTGTTACATTGCCCATTGAAACTAACTACTGGTCAGTCATTAGTCAGCTAGCAAACTGTAGGTGAGGTGTTGAGAAAAAAGTATCTGCCGCCTTCCTTTACTGACTCTAAGAGGGCAAGGTGCTGGGCTCTGTTGGCAGGCAAAGGATGAGGAGCAGGTAGACAAACTCATGTCGAAGGTGAGACAGTTCAGGGAGGGGTGGGGAGAACTAAACTGAATTAAAAATGTATACGTATATAGATGATATTGTATTCATTTGTTCTACTGGCAAGGGAGATGGGGTTGAATATCCTGGATGTTTATATTAAGCTAATATTGATATTATTACTATTATTATTATTATTATTTGTATTATTATTGTTATTATGAATTATTACTTAACTACGTTCAGTAAGGAGATATGACTAATCTATTTATTTATTTCAGGAATGTAATTTTTGTGTATAATGAAAGGCATAGACCCGTGCAAAGAAGCAAAGTTAATAGTATGTTAATTTGAATCAATTAATTAATTCATTAATTCATTCATTCATTCATTCATTCATTTATTCATTCATTCATTCATTCATTCATAGCCCTTTAGGGCTTAAAAGAATCTATCCAAAGTTATTTATTTATTTTTTATTTTTCTCCCTTACTGCCTGCAAATCTGTGATCATGGTACAGTACTGTGATAATATTACTGTGAAATCCTCCACCTAATGACAAACCAGTAATCATAACTGACTATGTTCTGCACCTTCAGAACTGGGTCCATTAAAATAACGCGCTGCAGATTTCAGTAGGTCGCTACGTGGATGTCACTACGCCATGCACGACCCCATCTGTCATCCCCCTTGATCAGAAGATGTCAAACCATGAACGTACCGTCCCCACATCGCCTTCAGCGAAATGGGAGTGGAAATTGGTTAAGGGTGGTGGCGAATTAACTGCATTGTCCTTGGTCGATCAAGTGTGCTTTGCTTGGAGCTCTTCAGAATGGCTAGAAATCATTCGTCCAACCTCTTCGTGATTCACCCCAGCGCAAGTTTACTGCGACTGCGCCGTTTGGCAGGTGCAGAGATGGCTGACTTCTGCCTCTTTTTGTCATAACTGGAGCACTCGAGAGTTTATTCATGTATTCATAACTCTTTTCTAATTTTCAAGCCCCGAGTCATTGGTAATCGAGAAAGGCTATATACCTAGGTAATGTTTGTCTGTGTTGTACGCAGTTTCAAGCAAAAATGTTACAGCGTTCCTTGTAACTAATATGACAAAGTTAGCTAATTAAAATGGTCCATCCCTTTTTATAGAGTGTTTCTCTAATGATGATTGGATCTTAACTTTGTTCATCAAACTAGCCAGCATTTCGAGAACAATTAATTTTATGATCATTGTGTTCAACACCCTAAGCAATTTATGTTGAAGTATAGTTGGTCCTAACAGAGTTTCATTTCAACCATTGTTTAATATCTTCGTAACATGAACAAATGATAAGGAAAAATGAATAGTTGCTTTGACATATTTACTATAACCGTACTAGAAGTGCATATAAACTTTTAGTTGGGATCGAACTCTAAAAAGTATATCAATCAATCGGTAATGATTCAAACAGAATGTGAAACCCAAACATTAGCATGTGTAGGTAAGGTTAAATCTGAAGTAATGCTATGTCTTCAATTTTAAACAAAATATCCAATATATTTTTACAATGCTCATTAAGAGTTTTTAAAAAGTAACCACATTAAATACTTCTGTAGAAACTAGAATCTACACACACACACACACACACACACACACACACACACACACACAAAACGTTCCTTCCCTATAAAAAGCAAATAAACAAAAACTTGACAAACAGGCGATGGTCACCATGTAAACCATTGTAACCAAGAACAAATTTCCATAAGTTAGAAAACGATACTAAAATCAAATAAATTTCTTTTGACACATCATCAAAAATAAAAACGTAAATTATGAGTTAAAGTAGCCCACAGCTTCTTAACAATGAATTATTTGATATGATTTAACCTAACTTTAGGAATATTTTGCACGGCTTCCATTATTCGAACTTCCAGATTTTCTTTTTCGATATAGCACTACAAATTTGATATAGGGGTATCAGATTATTTAATTATATGTTGGAATAATAAACAAACGTATCAGAGTAATAAAAAGTATTAATAAGTGAAGAAAATGGTCGATTATAATGATCAACTATTGATAATGTTTTTACAATATAGCAATTTTTTTAAAAAAGAAAAGAATTTAATTTGGTAACTCATGCTGTATTCATAGACTCTGAAAAAAAAATTTCTATGAGGTTCAAAGAACTAAATTATGGTCAATAATTACTAAACAAGGATGTCCGCATTAATTTAAAGAAGTGATGCAAAGCTAATAATAGAACTTATTGTAATTGATAAAGGGGTAAGACAAGAATGCTCTCTATTGCCCACACTTTTTAACATTTATACTGATAATCTTTTCCAAATATGGGAACAACATTTGAATGTGAGCATTAAGATAAATTCTCATCAACTGTCTCATATTCAAATGTATGCTGATGATGTAATACAAGAATAAGAAAATCACTTGGATACATATTTAAGTCAAATAAATAAACAATATAATTTCAAAATATCTAGAGAAAAGATGAAGGTAATGGTATTTTATGGGAAAAAACATGATACGCTCTAAAATTATATTAGAATAGTTTTAAAACTTCAAAGGAAACAAAAAAAACTTATCTTTAATCTACAAAACTTATATTTTATATAAACTACCCTTTGATATTACAATTAATATTTTTAGAACAAGTAACTCAATGAAAATACCTAGCTTGCGAAAGAGATATAAAATCAGTCATAATATTTATCATAATTTTGATAAAATTCAATATACATGTGGTGCTATATAAAGAACTTTGAAAAATAGGACAAGAAAGGACACGACACAAGAAAGTTCTATAAAACAACGCGACTCCCACTAAAATTAATGGTTACTAAACATGGGTCCCTTTAAATAAAATAAATATCCTTTCCCAATTTACCATTACATCTCACACATCATCAGTGTCTATCGCCTGTGGTGCCTCAATAGTAAAAACGGACATTAAACACTAATGGAAATATATATATATATATATAATGCAAAGCAGGATACAAAGTTCAAAAAGTCCGTCTCGCAGGAGCTGCGTAAACTAGCGAATTCCTCACCGAGTTGAATAACTTTTAATAAAAACGAATATAAAAAAATAGTTCTTATTAGAAATGAAATAAGTTATGGCATTACTGTGTAAAATTATGGGAACACAATTAGAATTGCTTGCAATCTATAAGAATCACAAAAGAGATATCACATTTTGGAACTATTATTATTATTATTATTATTATTATTATTATTATTATTATTATTATTATTATTATTATTATTGAGACCAAACCACAATCATTAATGGTATACTATTAATTAAATTAAATGTAAGACCACTGATGAACAAAGTTATACTGAGTGGGTATTTTTAACCATTTTTAAATGTAACCATGTTTATGAATTGAAATCTTGATATTATCTTTATATTCACTAAAATAGAGAAAAATAACAGAAAGTTTCGGGTTACATTGTGTATTTAAGAGGATGATGTACATATGGTTCAGTAAAAAAAAAAGTGTTACTGTTTAAACACAATTTCGGTGTACTTATAAAATGTACATAATTAACAAAGAGCAATCGAAAGTCTCATCGATTTTCATTGCTTTTGAAATTTAATTTAAATGTTGTTATATTAAAAACATAAATCAAACATTTTCTGAAGCTCGTTACTGAGCGTTCTTATATAGAAATATAATTCTCACACACAGATTAGATTAATATGCTGCTATCTTCACGACAGTGTTTTTAGTGAATTCAGAAGAAATGAAGTTATTACAGCCAAAACTGACTTTTTTTAAAGTTCATTTTTTTAGTAAATTCTGATATTTATTTATTTATTTATATCTGTTTACGCTCTAGCTATACCATTTTTTCTCAACGAAACTCGGCACATAGCCAGCAATTAACAAACGATTCATGGAGTTCATTAACCAGCAAAATTGGACCATTGGAGAATTTACCTACAGAGAACATTTTTTTTAAAAAAAATTTAAATCAGTCTAGCGGCCGTAATTTTTGCTTTATCTCATGAAACTCCGTAAAAATCTTTAAAATAAATTCATAAAAGTAGTTTTCGAAAATTGGGCCACATGGAATGGGAGGTATACCTGAAAAAACCTTTGATTATTTTATTTTCTTTTTATTTTAACTTTTTTATTTTTTTAATTTAATTTTTTATTTCATTTTCGAATTTTGATTTTATTTTTAATTTTGATTGTAAAAATAAATGTTATTTTATGAACTATTCAAAGATAAATATATCTCACTCCTAAAGAGGAAATTCCTATTATTAATCCTAATTGTCTTACAGTAGACAAAACAATAATCTTTTTCAATCTAACTCAAAATTGCACCTAATCCAGATAAGAGATAAAAAAAAGAAGCTTTTGGTAACTGTGGAATAATTTGACCTATACCTGCAATTGGCTACTTAGGCCCACCATATTTTTTCATTTTGATTTTTAGATTTTGTTTTTGATTTTTGTTTATGATATTTTTGTTTTTGACTTATATTTTTTATTTTTGACTTTGATTTTGTTATTTTGAATTTGATTTTTTATTTGATTTTTCATTTTGATCTTTTGATTTTTTGATTTTGTTTTTGATTTTGAAATTTTTATTTTTATTTTTGGATTTGGTTTTTTTAATTTGATTTTTGGATTTTGATTTTGGAATTTTGATTTTGTTCTGGATTTTTTGATTTTGATTTTGCTTTTTTGATTGCAAATTTTTTAGGTTTTTTTATTTTGACTGATTTTTATTTTATTTTTGATTTTGCGTTTTATATTTTTAATTTTTGGTTTTATTTTTTATTTTAATTTTTATATTTTGATTTTGAATTTTTATATTTTTGTTTTCATTGTGATTGTTTTTATTTTTGCATTTTGTTGATTTTTTATTTTATAATTTTAAATTTTCGATTTCGATTTTAGATTTTAACTTTCATAATTCGTTTTTCAATTTTTTTATTTTAGTCTTATTTTTATTTATTTATTTATTTTGATTTTGAGAATCAAAATGGAAATCAATGAATCAAAATGAAAAATAATGATCAAAGTCAAAAAATCATAATCAAAATCAAAACAATCAAAGAATCAAAATTAAAATCAAAGTCATAATCCAAATCGAAAAATTCAAAATCGAAATCGAAAAATGCAAAATCAAAAATATAAATATTAAAATAAAAAAACAAATCAAAAACAAAAAACTGAAATCAAAAAAATCAAAATTAGATTTTTATCTTTAGCATCAACGTGAATACACGTTTATTGAAATTTCCGCAATAACATATTCTATTGAATTGTGGATTAGATTTCGATGTACTATTGTAGGTAAGCTACTTGGGCACTTATATGAAGTGCTGAATAGTACAGTTTTATTCACATATAAATACGTTACTAAAGCAATAATTAGTAATAACTGGAAAACAGAACTTATCATCTATTTATATTTGCTGTTTTAAGCACGCTCCATCACTTTATATTGCTTCAGCTGCTTGCACCAACTGCAGTGCATGAATCGATCACTCCTAATCAATTTGATTCGCCAGTGGAAGTAATTCATACGGAAATATTTGTAAATGGATATGAAAAATGCCGTTTTCCTGCGAGTAAAGCATATCGAATTAGCTGTATCGAAGCACTACGTTGTATTGAAACATTCTGCACCACCAGTGGCGTTTTCTCCGTGAGAAAAATAAATATTAATGCAATTCCTTCAAATCTGATCCATAAGTTATATTTCCTAATCTGTCCTCAGATTCTGCCGAACGGACGTAAAAAGCCTCTCCTTTTTAAATTCGGTTAATTTGCCTACTGTTTTCCCCCCCTTCCCCACACACATAATGGCACTTGCTCCGATATTTAAGTTATGAACAGATATTTTTTTAAAGTTTTCCTGTAAATAACAGCATATTCATTGAATGCTATGTAGTTCTATAGATTATGTAAGCAGATACTATTAGGCAGGCTTTATGGGCCCTATGTAAATTCCTGAAGTCGTTAAATCATTTTTATGCTAACAGAGAGCTGTTCAGTAATTTACATTCAACATTTAGCGCAAATAAATAGAATTATTTAGATTTTTCTTTTCCTGTTTGCTTGTTTTTTTTTTTTTTCTTTATGCACAGCTTTTTTATCCCTCGTGCATTTGTAAAATAGATACATTTAGCTTATTTTAACACCCACCTCAAGTAACCGTTTGCCTCGAGTTTCACGGTTCGCGATACCGGCTGATATCGATGAGTTTTTTAGGATATAGAATTTTAGAGCGCAAGTCTTCCAGGAGGGACTTTGAAGCCGCTTATCTCGTGTTGTAGATTTGGGACACATTACAGAACCCCATATCCTTAAAATGTATATATCGGCCTTTCACGTCCAAGAAATATCTTAGTTCCCAACTAGATCTGATGGAGGCGATGGTTTGACCAGCAATCACTTTACCTTCTGTAGAAAAATAAGCGTAACTAAATTCTCCCTTGGAAAGTTATCTGTATCTTTTAGAGAAGAAACCAAGGCTCAAGAGGACTCGGTGCATGATAGAAAAAAAAATATATTATTATCATCATTCCTTGAGTTTAATTTGCTATTATTGACTCATATTACTTACATATCCATGGCATATTAAAGTTGTGAAATATAAATTTACTAAATAACAAAATAAATATTATTTTCTTCGTCTGGCACTATAGCAAGTGAAGGGCCTGGCCTCTTCTCGTGAGGATGTTTACCATACAAAGAAGAAGTTGTTCTAAATTTGCTACAGAGTACAGAGCGACAGGTAATAAACCCAGAGCCTCCCTCGTCATCTAGTAGGAAGCTAATGTATTAATAAAAAATAAAACGGCTGCAATTCTATCCAGGTATGGAATTTTTAACGTGCGGTAAATCTACTTCTTGAAGTTAAACTTGCGAACAATTAATTTTTAAACAACTTATAAAAACTACGAAAAATAGACATTTTACCAAAATAATAATTCTCTTTTTGTAAGGATTATACACATTACCTTATTTCATCTTCAAAGAAAATTGCATCTTGTCATTGAATCGTCGGGTTTTCCACAGTCTTTATCAAGAAAATTTTCGTTCTGTTTATATGCTCATATCCTTTCTTAATATGTCATTAATTTTCTAATTTAGCTCCAACGTCTTTAATTCATCTCTAACTTGAAATATGAAGGCATATCATTCCAAGGAGTGTAAAAACTGTGTCTCTGAAGAGTCTATTCTACAAATTAAACTAAATACGTTGTCTAGTCCAAATCTCAGGTTCATATAATAACATAGGTATGACATCACCTTATCATGTTTTAGTTGTTTCTATTCTGGTCTTATTTTTAAGGATTCTTATATTCCCTGAAACGTATTGATTTTTTCCGCTAGATATTACAATCTAAATAACTGAAGTTCGATACCTACTCTATTATTTTGTTAATTATTGTACTTTTTGCTTTCTGAATATACATAAATATGAACATCCTAATTTACTCCTGAAAAATAAGCTATAAAATAACGAATTTTAAACTAAATGTTGAAGTTTATGTGTCAAAGAAGAATGTATATATTCACATAGTTACTTTTGTTTTTATCACCATTATTATATTATATATTCTTAAAGATAGGCGTGTAATATAGAGATAATCTTATATAACGCTCTGTTTGCGTGTTTTGTGTGCTTTAGAAATTAAAGTCTGAAAGTGATAAGTGGCGTAAAGCAAATACGCCACTGCTTAATTTCGCTAAAAGCCTGTGTGCTGCAGCTTTCGTGATGGCAGGCAAGTTACTCTTCCAATGTGCGAGGGGAACCACAGTGACCCCTCCAGCGGAAGGGTGTCTGATATTTGTCAAGATTCGACGAGGAAATTTAGATGGAGACGGAAATGGGCAATGTGACACATTTGCTAACTGGAACAAATCCGGATTTCCCTACTGTGCGTATGTCAATACGAAGGTAACGAGCCTGAGTAGTTCTGATTAAAGTGCACGTGTTTGGCATTAGGGGTCGCTAGTGCAGTTTTCTTGATAAAGAACCCATGACAAGCTCATTTTTGCCAACAAACAAAATTAATGTATTTTAATTAATTTTGTAGAAAGAACTTGGTAGTACGGGCAATGGATATATTTTTCTCTGTGTTTTATTTTTTTACTTTTCTTTTAGTATTGTTATATTTTTCTTCAGGAATACAATTTTGTATTTTTTCACAGTAATTGTAATCTAGTAAAAAAAAAACTAGGATTAAAGTCCATATTCTTGAAGTACTTTATTCATTTTCCTCAGCTGATTTGCAAAGATATTCGCTAATTTGTGTTTTTTTTCTTAATCAAAAAATCACGATCTTTTGTAGGCAGTTTTTGTGTACTTTTGTATATATAGTTCAGTATTTAAAATGTTTCCACTATATAACCTAGAAAATAGGGATTATCATAAGCAGTGATTTCAAGAAGTTATTATAGCACTTGCAGTATAAACATGCACTAAGGTTTAATATATGCACATATATCTAGGAACAAATATGCATCCGTCTTCTTAATTAAATATGAAAACATGTAATTATTCATATACACATATCCAATACAAATATACATTGGCAACCATTTCTCAATAATCATCGAAGTATGGGTATTGATATTATTTTTTTAAATACCGAGAGTGCCAAAAACGTATACACACTTTCAAAGTAGATATGTATTTATATATTTCAAAGCTGGACCGAAAAACTACAGTAATGTGTAGTATGATGTTCTGTAAACAGATGTGACTCACATTACGTTATACTAGCGTTGCAATAACAAACTGTAATCAAGATTATCGTTTGAACAGTGAAAAGCATATTTGAAGTATCCAAGGCACTGGATAGGACGAAGAGGCCCGATTGAGTTTCCACCGCGTTCTCCGGATCTAACTCCGTTGGATTTCTACCTATGGGGAACTCTTAAGGATGTTGTATACCGTAGAAAACCAGCTACACTAGCACCACTTCCGGAAGAAATTGAAACGGCATGTGCTGCAATCGCTGAGGACACTTTCGCAAACGTTATTCAATCAGTAGTTCAACGTACTCTAAAGTGTATCGACGCCGATGGTGGACACTTTGAGCAATGTTGTAAGTGTAAAAGTCTAAGATGATTAGTGATCATCATTTTCTGTTTGTGTGAATTCAGTTTTGTTATGTTAATACAGTTCTTTCTTTGCTTGAAGTGTGTATACATTTTTTGGCACTTTCTGTATATTCTTTTTGTGTTTTACTCACATATAGATATGTGTTTATTTTTAAAACGGTTTGCTTATATTTAGCACTTTAGTAGCATATTATTATTATTATTATTATTATTATTATTATTATTATTAGTAGTAGTAGTAGTAGTAGTAGTAGTAGTAGTAGTAGTAGTAGTAGTAGTAGTAGTAGTAGTAGTAGTAGTAGTAGTAGTAGTATTGACGCTCTAACCAGGTGAGCTACCGTGTCCTCTAAGCATGAAACCACGAACCTCTCTCTTCTGATTCTATATATCCCGAAGATTGCTCTAAGGTTTCTCTTCAGTGAGAGATTCATTTCTTAAAAGGCGACTCATAATGCCACGATTACTTATGACACAGGCTTATAGTTTAACTACCAGCTAAATCTCTTAGAGAAAACCTTACGAGATCTCCAGGATATATAGATCGGTTGAGAGAGGCTCGTGGTTCAGTGCTTGGAGAAGGAAATGGCAGCTTATAGCATCAGCTCAATATGCTGAAGCTCCATGGTTCGAACTCCGGCCGTGAATCACATTTTTCAAATCTGATTCTTTCCAGCTAATGTTCTACATACGACTTGTGAGAACTAACTATTTATATTATGACTATATTATAATTATATTTTTTTACTAGTCTCTCTTTCGCTATTACTTCTTTTGCACTTGTTCAACACTTCATTTTCTCTGGAGCATAAAAAATATTGAAATGAAACAGGGAGACAAATCTTACGTACACCGCGATACACTTATCTCTGGATCGCTTTATAAATTCTGTCAACCCTGACGCTAGTGTCACGGTGGTTTTTCAATCAGATAAGCATCCGATGACAGAACATAGACCGCTTTGCTTTTGAAGCGCTTCATGCAGCTGGGCTTCTGGACCACGCGACAGCGGTAAACACTGCATGTACGAAAACTGCTACAGAGTGGGGTGAACGTACTTGCTCCTCCCTCCCTTCCTGTGATTTATGTTATTTATAGGGTGCGGGGGTAAAGCTATTGACTGATATTCGCATTGGGGAAGAAAATGCCCTGAGGTTATGGCCATCATTTCTGAAAACTTCCATGCGTTGTTCAGATGTCCTTCAGGACTTTACGAGAGAATTTGTTTGGGTGTATAGTTAATTACCCTTGTATCTTTATATCGTGATTTCCTTCTGTTTAAAAACGCAACCACAGTTAACTTCAATTAATGTAAGATGATTATGTTTTAAGTTCTACAACACGCGGCCATATCATTTATGATAATAACATGAAGTATGTTGCATAATTTTCGGCCTAATTAACCCTTTTTTAACAGTGCTTAACGCCCATTTTTACTACCGCGGCATCACAGGCGATAGACACTGATGGTACACGAGATGAAATGATATACTGGGAAAGGATTGTTTTTTTTAAGGAAGGAAACGTTCCAGGCCTAAGTTTAGGGTACCTGCCTGCATTTGCCATTTATGAGGACTGAGGAGAACCTAAAAAAAAACTGTCAGGGAGGACGGTACCGCCACGGGTGGCCGAGGTCGTTAAGGCACGGACTCGTGAGCGGAAGGTCTGCGGTTCGAATCCCGCCAGGACCATCCTCCCTGACTGAGGTTTTTTCCAGGTTTTCCTCAGTCTTCATAACTGGCAAATGCCGGGGAGATACCTAAACTTAGGCCTGGAACGCTTCCTTCCTTAAAAAAAAAAAAAAATCCTTTCCCAATTTATCATTTCATCTCATGTATCATCAGTGTCACCGCCTGTGGTGCCTCAGTAGTAAAAACAGGCGTTAAACACTACTCAAAAAAAACTCAAAAAAAAAAAAGGGAGGACGGTCCTGGTCGGATTCGAACCCCAGATGAGTCCACGCCTTAACGACCTCGGTCATCCGTGACGGTAATTAACTTTTAGAGATAGACACAATTTTGTTATTTTTAACGTAGCCTCCGTGTACTTCAGCATACTTTACAAATCTATGAATTAGCATTTTTAAGCCCTTGAAAAATTGTCTGAACATCTTCAAGCAAAAAGTCCTAAAACAGTTTCCTTCGCCTCGTCGTCATTATTAAATTTTCTTCCTTATAGTATTTATTCAATCCTGAGAAGAGAACTGGAGGCTAAGTCTGGACTATAAAGTGAATGGTTCAATTAGTAGAGTCCAGACGGTTAACATCATTTCAGCATACTGCGTCTCTATTCTCTAATTGTTGGTGGCAATTGTTTACAGTAATAAACTGCGATGAACCTGGTGTTTCCCTCTTTGAAGTCAACTGCAGTCCCAGAAAACTATAGCCTTGTTGTTTCTCTTGGAGTGGTCTCACTAGGTTTACCCACTACATGGAAAGTGGATAATGGTAGAAAATTTTATTTCCTGTTACAAGTGATTAAAAAATGTACTTTCTGTTTGCTTGACAAAAGCTCAACATTCTTTCACGGTGTTTGATTCGATGTTGTTTTTGAACTACCGTGGTACTCATCTTGCTTTGACCTTTTTCATTTGGAGATGTTCACGTAGAATCCTTAAGACTTGTGATTGAGAGGCCCAACAGTTTTGGTCTCCTGTCGCTCATCACCGCCTCTTCATCAACAGCAATGGATACCGGTGTCGGTACCTCTACTGGTCGATCCTCAAGTAGTTCATCTTCAATATTTTCTCGCCTTAATCGAAACTGTTTGGTCTGTTCTTCTTTGTAAACTATTTTATGATTTGTGCCGTACTCAATTTCCAACATTTTGAAAATTCACACACTTCAAGTTATGGGTCTCTCCAAGATATAATATATGCTACGCCTACAATAGAAGTAAACATAATCAAATTTCGTGGAGAAACAGAAAAATGAAGCAAAAATAGTATTAACATGTTCAAAGAATGCCATAAATATATTGGACCATCAACTACTGGGATGCGAGGATCCGGAAGTTCTAACACTAAAAGATTTTACGATAAGCTCCGTTCCTTCAGACAACGAGTGAAAACTTCACAGTCCCAAAAAAATGTGGCCACGATCTTCTTGGTATGATACCTCTCACAACAGATGAGCATTGAGTGGTCGTTGAATAAAAACAAGCAAAGATAAAGCAAACGGTTTTCCAATCATTACGCTGTAAATTGGTAAGGTCTGAAATTTATGAAACCTAACTCTTATTTGTCTCCAGATAAAGCCCTCCTTGATGCACTTGCAAATAATGATTAATGGTGATTAAAAAAACAATGCTTTTAAATTTGTAAAACTGTTGTAACCTTAATAAAAATATGAGAGAAAAAGGGAAATTTGCTATTGATGTGGTTTGTTAGATGCATTCCATAAAGAGCACACTAGGAAGAAAACTCTCAATTGGAAAAATGGCCCGAAGTACTCGACAAACTTTGTGCTAGCGTCATCAAAGTAGCTCTTGTAGCTTCTGAGCGAAAAATAGAAAGCATTTACTGTCTTGGGTTCATAGCAAAAATAAGTCTTCACTCATTGTCTGAAGGAACGGAGCTTATTGAAAAATCTTTTAGTGTTTGGACTTCAAGAACTCGTATCCCAGTGGTTGATTGTCCAATTTTGCTTCATTTGTTCTGTTTCTTCACGAAGTTTGATTACGTTTACTTCCTTTGCAGGAGTATCATACTTTCGTTTCTTATTTCTTATATTCGTTTCTTTCTGCTGTACATGTCTCCAGAACTTCATTTCTGTTCTATGTATTCTTCTTATCGTTTAGCATTCACTTTTGACAGATGTTATGTTTTTTCTTGTGTTAATGTTCTATTGCTTTTTAATAATTTAAGAAATATAGCAAATATAGGTGCATACTAAATTTTACAGCTTAATTGCTAAGTCCGACAGGAGGAATGGCGACGATTTATAAAATACAGCACGTAAATATCGTAGGTTAGAGCTCAACAAGCTAGAGGTATTGCACCTAGACCAGAAGCTCAATGAGGCACATTGTGAGATGCCCAAGAGGCTGATATCACAGAAAACTTTGGACCGGAGGAGGGTGCAGAATTGAATGCATTTGCTTATACGAGGATAGATCCATAAGTTTCCGGCCTAACCATTTTCTAGGTATGATAAAGATAAAAACTATATTTCACTTTTCAATATAGTTACCCTTTATTGCAACACACTTCTCACATATTTTAATTAACATTTCAATCCCCCCTCTCAAAATAGTCGGAAGTCTTGTCTGCAAAATGGGCATAAATAACATCCATCACTTCTTCGTCACACTTAAATTTCCTTCCTCGAAGGTCCTTCTTGAGTTTTGAGAAGCATTTGGGAGCTAGATCTGAGCTTTGGGTTGGATGGTCCGAAATCACATTTCTTCACAACTTCCTTTGCAACAAGAGTTGTGTGCACAGGCGCGTTGTTGTGAAGAGGGTGCATACCACTACTCAGCTTTTCTCGGCTTTTCTCTTTGATGGAAGCACGTAGTCTGTGCAGTAGGTCAGTATAGTACTCCCCAATTACTTACTTGAAGTCAATGAAGAGTATTCCATCACAGTCCCAAAAGATTTTGGCCGTGATCTTCTTGGTTGATTGAGTGACCTTGGCCTTTAGAGGCGATGCTTTAGAGAGTTTAGCCACTCCATTGATTCTCTTTTGAACAAGGGATCATAGTAGAGAAGCATAGTTTCATCTCCTGTAACAATGGTTTGCAGAACTTCTCTCTCGTTGTAACGGCAGAACTCCAAAAATGCCTGACAATAGATGACTCGTTGCTGCTTTTAGATAGAGGAAAGAAGTCAAGGCACCCATCTTGCATGTTTAAATGCTCACGGATAATTCGAAGGTTGTTTTAGAAAGACCCAATCTTGCTGCTATTTCTACAACTTTGAGCCGTCGGGCTTCCATAATTTCTCCTTCCACAAGAGCGATATTATCCTGAATGAGCACCTCCAAGGGCCGACCTGCGCGCTCTTCATCTCCAATGCTTTCTCGATATTCGAAAAAGTTTGGCCCATTCTTTTACGGTAGAATATGAGGGGGTGCTTCCCCATATACACCGTCCAATCGCTGTTTAATTTTATTTGGAGTAGGTCCTTCTTTAGTGAAGAACTTAATAACAGTTCGATGCTCTATTTTGAACATGTCACAATCTTTTACACGCAGCCTTCTTTATGCAACTATATCTGAACAACTGAACACAACGGAGAGGAAGTTACAGTTGCAATTATTTACTTAACAGATAAGGTATAACACCAGATAAGGATTTTGTGAAGGCGATAATCCTTATCGGCGAGGCTGGAAACTTATGAATCTACTCTGAACCATTCGAATAGCAGTAGATGATCTGGGGAAACTTTGCAGCAGAAAGTAAGTGATTAAAGAAATACAGGTCAAAGCTCGTTCTGTTCCCCACAAATCCTAGGAGGAAGCTGAAGAAGGGAAAAGCAATTGAAGTGGCAACACAGTTGAACACAACGGTAATACCAGCTGTTAAATCTAGGTCACGAAAGGTGTCTGACTCGTGATCTTTCAGTTCTCTTTTATTTCATTGCAACTATTACAAGCAGCCGTGACCTAGCATTCTCTCTATCTCTCTCTCTCTCTGTGTCCAGTGACCAGTGTCACTTGTCTTCTTGCAATAGGACTCCACGAGTCCGAAATATAGCGATCTCAAGTGTGACTTTTTCTTAGTGTTTTATCCTTTTGTACTATTATGATTACTGTTAATTTGTTACATTGTTAATAGTGTTACTTTATTTTTATATTATATTATATTATATTATATTATATTATATTATATTATATTATATTATATTATATATATACTCTCCTGGAAAAAGTTCGTAACTAAATGCTAACTAGTGCTGCTCACTTTTCCTTATTGTACGGGATTTTCGTATTTGAGTTTCAAGTGTATAGCCATTTAACGGGACGGTAACAATATCATATTTCATACTTTTGCGCAAGTTTTAATATTAATTTATCATTTAGTTTTCAAAATTTCGTTAACCATCAATGACGTACTGTATAAAATATAATAACAATGAGTGTTACTCATTCAGTGGTGTATTTTTAACTGCGAATTAATGAACAAAAAGTCACATCTCGCGCAGCGATACAACTAATGAAGTCAATATAATGCAACAATAAAAATAAGTGTTAAAATCAAACATTTTACTATTTTAATTACACATTTACAATGCATGCATTTGCAGAAAACGTAATATATACAGGTTATTATGCATCATTGTTATTCAATTGCTTCTAAATGACAACCACAATTATTGAAAGTTCCGTTTAAGATTTATGAAATTCAGATAACATTAAATTATAATCACAATTAGTATATAGGTTTATTTCGCTGAGGACAGCGTTTCTAGTCTTGGTTTCGCTGCATTCGCCCATCGTCTTCTTCTTGGACAATGTGTAATTATGTTGTGTAATAATATAATATTGTTTTATTAAATACACTATATATATAAGTATACAGTGTGCAAGAAAAAGCCCGCCAAAGAATGGGCAAAAAGTCAACGAAATCAAGCCTAAAAACATGGTCCAGCGGAAGACTAAAAAGTTTTGCACAGTAAAGGAAGTTAGTAAGAATGATTTGCCAAGAACTTTATGTGATGATATTATCTTATATATTTGTAAATTGTAAAAAGTTTAATGTTTAACAAATGTTTGTAGTAAGCAATGACATATACTTATTAAACCACGCTGCACAGTGCATTAGCAAAATTTCAATAGATAATATCCCATATTGAAGTACTGAAAAAGCTGGAAAACTAATGCTAACCTACATCCAATAGAAGTCTAGAGGGTACCGCATACGTTACCAGGGATAACTGGCATTCACATTTCCAGTGTGTTTACTTCAAGTATGAGTGATTATGGTATTGCTGATGCAGAATGGAGGTGCGGACGTAGTTTTAAATCACGCATTATAATAAGCATTGTAAATATTTTATTCATATTTAATATATATTATACTATGTTACTATGGTGCAAATAATTATTACATATTAAATGGCTGCTGAATAAATCGCCAAATATGTAACACTTATAATACACTATGGGTGAACAGATTATAAGTTTCCTCTGCGCGGCGGCGGGGTTTCATGGGCTACGCAGCCGGTACTCACGTACGGCAACACAAGTCCCCCCATTATTGAATTACAACTTGCTTACAACAAAACTGAAGGCACTCGCTAATAATATTATAACAATAATTTAAAAAGACATACACTCACTAGTATCGTCCAAAAAGATGTTGGAAATATTTTCCTTCATTTTTCAAAACATGTTGGTGTCTACTAACTAAATTACCTATCACTTTTCATAATTCTCTTGATGAAATTAAATTTATTTCTTGATTTTTTTTAATTAGTGTTTAATGCCCGTTTTTACTACAGAGGCACCACAGGCGGTGGATACTGATGGTATATATGATGAAATGATACATTGGGAAAGGATTTTTTAAAGAAGGAAACGTTCCAGGCCTAAGTACCCCCCGGCATTTGCCATTTATGAGGACTGAGGAAAACCTGGAAAAAATATCAGTCAGGGAGGACGATCCTGGCGGGATTCGAACCCCAGACCTTCCGTTCACGAGTCCGCGTCTTAACGACCTCGGCCACCCGTGGCGGTATATTTCTTGATGAATACTCGTCACCACTTCCTCGTGGTTGTTTGGATGTTTCCCTTACACTTCATCTTTATTGAACCCCAGAGATTACAGTGACAGAGGGTTAGATAGGAGGTTAGATAGGAGGAATGGACGAGCCAAATGTTAAACCCTTTCTCAATTGCTCGCATTGCAAGGTTGGCTATAGAGCCGTCGCAGAGTCTAATCTATGAATCGCAGCACGACATGGAACCCAATCGGGGAATTTTTCTTCCAATAATCTCCAAACAACATGAGCTGATTCTATTCGTACATACGAATCGTAAATAAACCGTCGTTGTGGAATAGAATACTTTTATTGTATTATTATTCATAGCTTACTTAGCACACTACCGTACATGTGCGATTTCATCATCCATTTAGCTGAAATTTATTACGCGTTCCCACGAAGCTCGCGATTCCCGGCCATAGTCTTGCAACTGAATTGACGGGCCCAGGAGTGCTCGGGGAACTCATAAGCTGTTCATCTAGTATTATATAGTTTAATGTACAACTTTTTACACGGCTTTTATTTCAAAACTTCCCAGTTTGGATAACAATCTAGTTATTTAGCTGTATCAATAGAGGTGTGTTTGTTTAAATTAAACTGATTTTAAATGAGTAACTATTCAGAAGGGATTTTTTTCCAATAAAGGTCCCGTATATTATAATATTTAACAACTTAAAATATTTACCTTATAAATGCTACATATCTGTCCTATATTTCATTATTTTACTCTGTCAAATAAGTCATCACTCGCTGTGCAGGAAACATAGTGATATTCTTACATGAAGTAAAGAATTTATAAACATCTTAGTATAATGTATAAATTAGCAAATTTTATTTTATAGATTTTAACGTTTACACTTTTGGTTAAGTTTACTCGGCACAGCCCCACTTGCAACAGGAATACTTTGCTTGCTCACCCTCAAGATAAAGAGACTAGAAATCCAGGCTTTCCGGAACATTTAACTCTCATTAGAATGTTACAAGTTTTTATAAAGCCTTTCAAAGTTCTAAAGTATGCTCCCTTCAGCAAAACGTGCGCCACCTGTGTTCCGGTTCCACTCCCCTGTTTGCTCGCAGTTACGAAGTCACATAGTGGTCTTGTTAAACCCGAATTACCGTGATTACATAGCACGTGACCAACAAATTCAAATGTAATCGATTTGACACATCCCCCGGAAGAGGCAGGAAGCGATTTGGTTCTATGACACTTGTCGCGTGTATGGACGGACGCCAACACGTGTCTTTTTCTTTGCAATAGGGAGAGAGAACCGGAATATACATCCGGCTACATGACCCTCACAGGACCACTCTGAAGAGAAAGAACCTACCACCTGTCGTTTATAAGTAATCAAAACCAGCCTGAAATGCCTTCTGCCATATTTAGGATATAATGGCAGTGTAATATGTATCACAGCATAATTAATAATTATAGTTAAGCTGTGCTGCAATTTAATTGTTTGGCTCATCCATTAGTAGGCATGAATTTGAAAATTATTATTATTATTATTATTATTATTATTATTATTGTTGTTGTTGTTGTTGTTGTCGTCGTCGTCGTCGTCGTCACCATCATCATTGTTGCTGTTGTTGCTACAATGAGGATCTCCACTGACTATTAAGCCTGACATTAACTAATTATTAACATTTTAGTTATAATACCACATAATAGTTAATAACAATATAGTTTTATCTTGGAATAACCTTTAAATTATGAAGCCTACATAATTTATCATACCGAGAAGGGTGGCTCAGGAGCTAACGCTTGGGGCTGGCCATTTGATTTATTTATTATTGCGGTTACCCTGGTCGCTTAGGCGAATGCTGGAGTAGGTTTTTTAATTTCCACGAAATGTCCGATCTCCCATTCCATATTGGGCGCTAATGACCACAGCAGCTTTGCGCCCATAAACAATAATCATCTTCATCCCATGTCATATCACTTCATTCCGTTTGTTTTGTTACAGGGTCCAAAGTGAACTGGAATGGTGTTATGGTGACTTTACCCAATACTTTATGATACAATTCGAAACTTTTCAGTAACATTGCTCTAATGTAAAAGTTAATAAGTGTTCTGTATACAAGCGGTGTAATTTCATTTAGTGCAGTTTATAGGTAAATGCAATTTCTTAAAAAAGGACATAGAAAATTAAGGAATATGTCAAAACACTTTATTAATAAATGTATACAGAGGGTGCCAAAAATGTATACACGCTCCAAGCAAAGAAAAAATGTGTTAACATAACAAAACTCAATTCACAGAAACAGAAAATTATGAGCACTAATCACTTTGGAATTTTACAGTTACAACAGTTGCTCAAAATGCCCAACATCGGCGTCGATACACTTCTGAGTATGTTGAACTACTTATTGAGCAACGTTTGCGAAAGTGTCCTCAGCGATTGCAGCACATGCCGTTTCAGTTTCATCCTCAAGTGCTGTCAATGTAGCTGGTTTCCTACGGTATACAACATCCTTAAGAGTTTCTAAAAGGTAGAAGTCCAACTGAGCTAGATCCGGAGAACGGTTCTACTCTGTACACATGTCTCCATTTCCTTTGAACTTCAACAACATTCTCGGTTTTCCAACATCACTTCATAATTGCTTTCCGCAGTTCAAACGATAATCTTAGCTCAATTTTGTTGTAGCAACGCTAGCAAACGTAATGTGGGTCACGTGTGTATACAAAACATCATATGATAATCTTGGCTTCATTTGTTCATTGTTGATTTACCTGTCACATAGCAACACTATCATAATGTATGTGAGTCATATCCATTTACAGAAATCACACTACGCATTACTGTTGTTTTTCGGTCCAACTTTGAAACATATTAAATCGATATCTACTGTGAAAGTCTGTATACATTTTGGCACCCTCGGTATATATTATTCTAGCAGATTTGAATATATTTCAATTTATATTACTTATAAATTAAAATCCATTCAAATCTGCTAGATTAATACTTTTTATGTAGATAATGACAAAAAATGCATTTATAAAAAAATATAGGTTGCTTAGTTTGTGCACCGAATAACTTAATTAATTCAATCACTCCAGAGTACTTCATTTACAGCATTCAAAATTGTAATACATTAACAAAACATGGTTCATCACTTTCCCCGTCAGAAACCTGGTCTCTTGAACTCATTGATAGATAAGCAGAAGAATGTGTTGGTAAGTTTTGAAATATAAATGGTACCAAGGAGGAATATTAGGAAGAAAATTATCATGTCCTTTTTTCTTGGCATTGTTCTCTCGTATGTCTTCAAAAGTTTATTCAGCAACTTCACGACCATTACGATTATCCAATGTTCTTTCACCTCTTATGATTGTTTCATTTTCATGAATTTGGATCTCATATACTTTTACGTATTCTTTGTAGTTCATTTGAACCTACGGATATGAAAAAATGTTATTATTATCTATTTATATGAAATAGATATATTTCATATAAATATATCTATTTATAACCCACAATGCTGCTATTGCATTTACAAACTCAAATCAATATTGAAGTGCGGGGTCATGCCTGTTTTACCTATTTCTCACTCACTACTGCCCAGTTCAGACGATGTAAGTGTTTAGTTTACTGAGCTGTAATAAAATGAAAATAGAGCAGTTACCAGAAATTCTTTTAACAATAACAATTTAAGAATTTTGTAAAATTCATAAACTAAATAATATGTTCAAATTATGTAGGGTATAAAATATTTACTGCATTTATTTTACTTTTCATTTGCTTTTAACTGTGTTTTAAGTGTTCTCAACACTTTGTGTTTCGTATTCTGAATAACACTAAAAACACTAGATAAATGTTCACCTTCCATCTTCACAAACAACAATGGTGTTGCTTAGTTACTGCTCTGAACAAAAAAGGAAACATTCATAGCACAAAGTGATGCCATCTGTGTGAAAATTTGTAATGTAGGAGTTACGTACCTATAGCATTCAAACTATAATCCGTACTTGGAAATAATAATAATAATAATAATAATAATAATAATAATAATAAGAAGAAGAAGAAGAAGAAGAAGAAGAAGAAGAAGAAGAAGAAAAAGTGGAGTTACGCCACTTGTGTTCTAAGCCCCTCATATAATACTATACAACTGACAACATTGATGAAATTAAGCACATATTAATAGAATAGCTGATGTGAACTACAGAAGCTTCCTGACTAGAAGGGCAATTAAGATGTTATATGCTGTACTTTGGAGACGAGTTATTCTAAGGAAACAAAGAGAAGAATCCTTTATACATTAGTGTTGGTCCTGTTGGGGTACTGGTAACCATACTTGCCTTCTAAACCCAAGATCACGGGTTCAAACCCGGCCAGGATCGATGGATTTTTTCGGGCGTAAAAATCCTAAGTATGGCTTCCTTCGGAAGGGAAGTAAAGCCGTGGGTCCCATGTCGTACATTTACGGTACGAAAAAGAACCTCAAGCCTGAAAGAGGAGGCCTCTGAGCAAAATTTGTCGGTCGTTTCACGCCATCCTGAGATGTTAAGGAGCGTCCGTAAATAAATCAAATCCACAATTTCATACTTTAGTGAAGGGTATATTAATTTATGGGGCGGAAGGTTGGACTTTGACTGAACCCCCAAAAGGTAAACTTCAGGCAGTGGAGATATGGCATACGAAGAGGAGCCAGGGTGTCTATATTGAAAAGTAAAAAAAATGAAGAGGTTAGACAGGTTATGGATATGGAGGAATCAGCTGTAAAAAGAATCCAGAAGCGGGTTCTGCAATGGTATGGTCACATTTGGAGAATTCACGACGAACATTCCCCAGAATCCTTTGGAGTGGTCATTGTCAGGAAGTAGAAAACGTGACTATCATGGATAGCAGGAATCAAATTAACAATGAAAAACTACAGCATGAAAGATGAAATTTGGCAAGATTGTAAGAGATGAAGATTGGGAATAAAAGGTACCCGCTGAAAAGTAGAACAACCGTAAATAATAATAATAATAATAATAATAATAATAATAATAATAATAATAATATCGCCAAATTATTCGGAGATTTTTTAGAGAATATCAAGATCACATTTAAGTGGTCCTGCTCTGATACATTGGTCTATAAACGATTTCGTTTTCACTTTTAAAAGTTTAATTTTAACGATCAGCCCTAACCAACTATGTAAATCTAGTTGTTAAATGTTTAAATTAATGTTAATTGCATCTAAAGTCATATGAAATCGCAAGTTAAAAATATGACGAACTACAATTATTTTTTTTTAAGTCTTAAGCCTTTAAAATGGCGTTTTTAGTGGTACAAAGTGACTGTTTCTAACATTTGCAAATTACGCCGATGGTAATAGTCACATTAACACGCTTTCCGTTATGCAAGGGAGATAATTTCATCATTATACTAACAGACCAAAACTTAATCAAACATGTTATGAGTCAATCTAGTTTGTCAATTGATTTTCAAATGGATTTAAGCATGTTCAGTTAAAGTAAGCGGGTTAAAGTAAACACGTTGAAGTTAATATTATGCATAGTAGACCGGCATACAACTGCTGAACCTCCTGATTGTAGAGGAAAAGTGTAACTCGATGTCTGTGACTTTGAACTTGAAAAGAATAAATACTCACAACGATGTGTGTAACTGTTCTTTTCGATTCAAGAAATGTGCATATTCAAATGCCTTATTTACACAAAGGTTTGGCACGTATATATCATTCTAATATTAAATACCATTTCATTAAGCATCATCAAACTCGCAAGCCCATTTTGTCAGATATGTGATTAGCAACGTCAATTGCTGAATCGACTAGTTTATTTTTATGTCAGATAAATGTAGATTCTAAATATTCAAAATATAAATCAAGATTAACCCTAATGTTCTTAGTGTTTAGAAAATCGTAAAAGTGTAAAATAAATTGCAGAACACGTTGAAAAAATTTTGCAGAAATGTAAAGGAAATTATATTTAAATATAGTACTAAACAATTTTATCAATGAAATGGGCGCCTTTCAATTTGTAAGCTCTTTTCAAAATACTGTAACAAAGACAATAAATAATGTGGATGTGATACGGAAAAAGAGGAAAGAAACAATTTTGGCGTTTTTTAACACTTTTAACTGTCACATCGCACATTGGGAATGCTTGTTACAAATGTAATGCAAATATTTGACTTAACAAGGAGAGCAAGTTTTTTCGTGTCAAATGGGGCAATAGAAATGTACATGTCAAGTATGGTTTTATTTTATACTCCATTAAATCCACCGCTGTAACATAGCAGACAGTGGAAATTTTGCCAACATGAAGAAGTGCATCATAGTTCCGAAGTGAGTACAATGGAATGAATCCACTCAATCCTGTTTGTTTGGATTTGATACTTACCCTTAAGCACGAGGAAATCTGGAGTTCCCCTCCCGAGCAACAGCGGAGAGAACCGAACTCCTGTGCCGAACGGCATTGAAAGGAACCGCACCAAAGCCGCAACCAAAATGAAAAAGGTATCCGGTTGTAACAGTGTAAATGTTGCATGAATTCATTTTTTGTTGTCCTCCGTAACATTCTGGATGCAATATGTAGTTCCCATTAAATCACACAACACACACTAACCTTAACCTAACCTCGGTAAATCCTAGAAACCGGAGGACCCAATAGTTTGCTGCGGCGAGCTACGGCCTGACGGCTTACGCTCGCCTCCTTTTCATAAATATAAATTGATAGGAGATTGTGTGCTACTTAGTAGGCGGGTATATCATTGTAATGATGACAAATCTCCTTTGATTGCAGCAGGAAAAAATATTCGTAGATATAAATGTATTATGGCGGATTGTGTGCTTGGTACTACGTTAACGAGTAATGGTGGCAAACCTCCTTTAACTCCAGCAGAAAAACAGCTTCAGAAAGAGAGCATTCGAACATCACTGCCTTAGCATTTATAGTACGATGCTCTTACCACCGGAGCCAACACGCTATTGCACTTGAACGGCTTATTATCTACCTATGTCTGTGAAAGTAGCACTACTTTCGACTTTCTCCGCTGCCAATCGGGACTGGCTCGGAACTGGAGCTCCAGACTTCCTCGAACTTTAAAGATAAATGGATTTCAGTGTCCACATTATATACTGATCATTTGAAAAGTTCTTGGAATGACCAAGATTGTAGCTGTAGTTCCAAAGCAGTTATCTTCTTTAAAAAGAATGTTATACAATTAAACATGAATTGGTTAAGAATTGTGGTAGCTATAGCCGTTTGTTGCAGCGTAGAAATGTATACAGTAAAAATAGGCAATATCGAACATTTTGCAATTATTAAGTGCTTGGTAAAGAAGAGAATGAATGCAAAAGAAATTCATACAGCTATGACAAACACTCTAGTGGGCTCTGTAACTCATTTTCAACTGTTTCTAAGTAGTGACAGGCGTTTAAATGTTTATTGAAAGCATTTAAACAATTATTAAAATAAATTAAAAATTACTTGAAGATACTGAACAAAGTCATGAAAGAACATCTTCCCCTCCGTGATCTAGTGGTAGCGTTTGCGACTACTAATCCGGAGGTCCTGGATTTGAATCTCAGTCAAGTCAAATTATCTGGGTAATACATTTCATTCATTCCTGCAGACTTACGCCTATAGTATTCAGTCCACAGTCTGCAGACGTTGCGAGAATACCAACGCAGTCAAAGCGACAATAAATTTAAAAAACATTTCTTTTGTCATTCAAATAAAGTTATTTTTAAGGAAATGAACACATGTCAATGAACGAGTAAGACTGGAAAGTCTTAAGACACCATCATTGACTAGCAATGACTTATTGATGAATTCCACAAAATCATATCCAGCTAAAAGTTCATAACTATTATTATTTAGCAGGCCTAGAGCACCTGCCTGCTGTACTTGGGGCCTCAGTTGCGATTTCTGGCTACAAACAATCCATTTTTTTATTATCATTATTAAGCAGGGCATCAGTATGAGGGGTGCTTGTGAATGTATATGTTATTTAACAACCAGTTTGAACATTTAGGATTGTCATTGGGTACCTGAAAACATGTGCCCAGTCCAGTCACATAAGTGCATGACGTATATCAGTCACAACTGCAAGTGCCTCTAAGTTAACTAAATAAAATAAATCATTTTATAATCACCTGTTTGTGCTGATAGTTGGGTATCAGCGGGAAATGTGTAATCTTAACATGTGCATCGCTACATTTCCAACTTTTACCATGGGCGAATGGCAATTGTTAATAATTTCCTCATCAATTGATTGGTAAAATAAAAAAAATAGAATCCCATTCATATGTCTGTTTGGACAGTGTTCACATTTGCCAACAATTGTTCACAACAGCTTGTTTTCTACTTTGACAGCAACATATACATTAAACTAACGAGATATCATTTGAATCCTTTGCATAATTTTTCTGTAATGATCTGCAATACCATATTTAGTATTTATATACCGTATATTTGTAGAAGCTATATAACAACAAATGCAAGGAGATTCGCTTTACTGACGCCGTCTCCCTAACGTGCACTTGGTAAAGGCACGACAATTCCCTTTAAATCTTTGAATCCAACCAAGCCAATAGAGAACCGTCCCTTGTTCTTTTCTATTTTTTATCATTCAAGTACAGCGTAAAACACTTCAAGTTCCCCACAGACGTTTAAACAAAGCGCGTATCTACGGTAGGGTCTATAATGTGTCCATAAAAGCGAAACCGTTCACTGTATCCAATAAACGTGCTTACTGAACAGTAAGTGAAGTGGTTTCCGGCCCCCGGCTTCAAGCCGCCCCACACAGGAAGCGCAGCCCGTTGCCTCACGGCCAATTTACAATACACCTTACTCTTGGAGGAAAATAGAAATAGACAGGATATTGGGATTCTCCCCAATATACTGAGCACGTAATTCACTCGTTAGGGGACTTTAGCGCAAGCCGCAGTTTCTAGCTCTTTACATATTTTTTTGATTCAGTACGAGCAGACAATCACTCGTTTTTAATTTTAAGAAAAATCAATAGACGTACAATATCATTGGGAAATGAAAAAGTCTTAAAAGATAAGGGAATTGAAACCAGCTTCGGCCATAAATAGTACAGCTAACGTTCTATGAAAACAGCTACTTATTGGACTGAAATTACTACTGGGATCTATTTTACAGCAGAGTTTAAATTCAGTGCAAACATAAAGAGTAATCTGTTTATAACAAAAAGCTATAACCTCAAAATTGTTTGAGCAGAATTCTAAATTTTGACATACAGAGCCCTCATTCTGCTTTGCAATCGGAAATTCATTTCGCGAAGTTAAATTACTGCTTCACTGGCTCGCCATCGCGTAATTTTTATTAATTTCGTTATTTATTGATAGTAAATAGTAATTCATGTTGAATTCACTATCACAGTAGACGCTCTGAGTGCCTGCCCGCAGCTGTAAGCAATGCCTGAATCCTTTTCAAAAGATTTTGAGACATTCGCCGCAGTTCATCATTCCGAATATTGTTAACTATCTCTCCAGAGTTTTATTTCAGATACAACATTAATTTTAATGTATGAAAATGAAGCAGCTGAGTGACTTTATACGCACTGCCAAAAGAAACACCAATTTGCTAGGCTAATCGTGCTAAAATCTTCCGAGGAGAAGTTTCTAAACCGATAGCCTATTTCATCAAACTTTTCCTATGTTAAAGATCGGTTTCTTGTCAATGAAAACGCCTTGAGTTCGAACTTAGTTCACCAATCTGAAAATTTCACTTCTCGATGGGAAATTGTTGATTTGATACATTAGATCTCCTCGCTAGAGCAAATAGCTGGTCATTGCTTTAAAAGATTTGTGTTTAATACATTTTGAAAAAAGTATTTTTGTATTGTTTACAAATCTGTATTAAAGGATGACACACAGAAAAATGGATTCTGTTAATCACGTTCAATATTTACTATTGATTTTAGTCTTGAATAATCCAAGAAACCAGTAAACATACTTTATACAAGCAGTAGATAAATTTGGCGCCAATTTTCCACAAATGGTCAAATCATGTTCTGTCAACGATGCTATCAAAAGGTATGTAGCAATATTTCATCTCAAAATTACTTTTATGTTGAATTTCTATATTTTATTATTGATAGAAGTGATTGATTTTTAAGAATAAGATTTTAGAGATTATTGAAAAGCAAAATTTCAAATCGAAAACTGTAAATTCTTTTTAGAAAAAATTGTGAGAAAAATGTCACTTATACATAACACAATGAATAATATACGAGTAACACTGCATATAAAGAACACTACCAAGACTATGACTAGTTTGAAATAGAGGGGCGTATCTCTTATTCATGTAGTAACAATCATTAAAAAGCTCAAAATGATTTAAGTGGCAGAAAATTTCACAAAATAATACAATGCAACTTTGGTGAAAGTAAGTTCAGTATTGGGTGGTAAGAGCAAACTGAGTCTGAATTTGGAGCTATAGAATTGTATTCTATGAGGTATTCGTCTGTATGTTCCTGTGATTTGGAAAGAACCATTTTCTAGATACAAAAATGTTTTAAGTGACAGGAAGTCAGAATTTACAATGGAGAAATGTCATACACTGTCATTTCAGTATGAAATGTTGTTTTTATTTCCAAATGTATAGTATTAGATTTTTTCTAGAAGCTATTAGTTGCATACTTGTCACTGTCTACATAAATACTTTTTAGTTTAAATGTCTTTTAAGTGTCTTTTTACTGATTATTTTCGTTTTAGTGCCTACTTTTTTATCCTCTCTCACAAAATACAATAGCAGTAAATAATGTGAATACCGAATGTTGATGAACTTGTTCGAAGTAATATAAGTATTCCTATTAGAGAAATTGGCTTTTATGTCCAAAATCCATATCGGTAATGCTGAGAATATATTGACAACTACCTGAGATATGAGAAAGTTTGTAATTATGCTTTGAGAATTTGCTCCTAACAGGCTAATAGGCTCATCCTCATCCTTCTTATAACGCTAGCTGTGATGACGGTGAAGAATGGAAAAGAAGAATTTATAGAAGAACATTCAAAGAGCAGGATCATGTAAGTAAGATACGTGACGGCGCAAAGGAGAAAAAAGAATGGGAGGCAACGCACATTGACTACAACCTGACGACATTGAACACAATAACCTTACACACAACAACAATAAAGACTATAAATAATAGTAACAATAAGCAACAATATGACATCAACAACAAGAAGTATGAAGGTCGCGGCGAAGAAGATAGAAGATGGAGATGTAACAGACACAATGACAATCTAAAAATAATGACAATAATAACCATATAAACCATAACAAGGACAATTATAAATACTAGAAATTATAAACAATAACATGACATGACAACATACTATCAATCAACAAATCAGTAACAAGAAAGCATACAAAATTAACGACTTTAACATTAACAATAATATCCACTGGCTATAATTTAAACAAGGAGAGACTTGTGACCAAAGGGGAAGAACGAGACGGACGGAGAAGAGAGGATTCAGGAGTGATTGCTGTTTGAAGATCCAGGTAGGAGTAGAAGGGATCAAATGATGAACTGGAGAGCCACAGAGGGGAGAAGAAGAGGACGAAGTAAGGAAACTACGAAGGTTTGTAAAATGGTGATGGTGTAAGTGTGTGGTGTATGGTGAATAAATAGCATAGCTATTGATTAGTTTAAATTGAAAGTTTAAATGTTTCTGGCCATAATGTGAACACTTAGGAGCGAAGTGAAGATAATTGAGGTGTTGTTTTGGATTGAAGCTGGAAATGGAATTAAAGTGAAAAAGATGAGAGTGACATTAATAAAGTTTAGTAGAATAGTTATAAATTATAAATGCTTATAAACCAATAAAATGATAAAGGGAACAGATAGATTAAATAAATTTTTAGCGTAGGGGTGCTGATTACCAGCTCTGTAACCGTCGGTTTCCGACGTACTGTAGTTTTAGCTTTAGTTTTTAATTCTGAATTTAAGTTTTAGTAGTTAAATTAGAGCTGGCTACCACTTATAGTTTTGTTTGCTAATTGGCTTCCAGTTAGAGAATTGCTTGAGTGTTTTAAATTGAGGTTGTTTTGTTCATTTGCGTTTTTGTTATTTTGTTAATTACTTTTAATTAATTAGTTATAAATATAATCTGTACAAATAATGTTAAAATGTAAGAGAAAAGAAGTATATAATTAACTATAGAAAATGTAATACTTGTCCTGGTATAGGCATCTAGGTGCCAGCACGATGTATTTCAGGTTTAATTGTATTATTATTATTATTATTATTATTATTATTATTATTATTATCATCATCATCATCATCATTATCATCATTATTATTATCATAATCATCATATTATTATTATTATTATTATTATTATTATCGTCCTGACTTGTCGTTTCGCAAATTACACACATTTAAATTCGGAGGTAAATGATTCAAATAAAGAGGACATGAAGCCAATAGCTCTACAGTGACGATATCAGCCGAAAGACTTCTACGGGGTGTTTTATTTTCGATCCTGGTTTTCCTTTATAGCTTTAAAAAAAAATGTACGTAACTGAATGAAGTTCGTACATGCATATCTTCGAAAGCATGGCTACAGAAGAACATGGTGATGTTAACTCTCTAGACGATGATACGCGCATGCCAGTGAAGACCCATTATACATTTGCTATCATTGGGAGTAGTGTAACATATATGATTATCGTCACAGTTCTGGAAGTTTGTGCTGCGATAAATACAGCAGTACAATACAATATGAACCGTTACACATAGCATAAGGCATTTTATAGTATGAACCAATTTGAAAACTACGTTGGTAAATGAGTGGCACAGACACTAATGAGATTTTGGGGTTCGAAACCATGGTGAAAAAACTTGAAACCATGCAAATATTGTTACATGTCCACGAAAATAGACGTCCAAAACTTCCAGAAGCTACAATGTAGAAGGTAGAAAAGATACTGCAGTCTTGACTATAAAAGTCCTTGCGTAACTTTAGCTAGAACTGTTTCTACAAGCACATGCCAAAGAGTTGTATGCATATCATGTTACTGCACTCAAGAATTAAACCCATATTGTCAAATGTTCCCGTAGTTTATCAGTGCGCATTAAAGGTGGTTCTTCTATGGGGCTTGTTCTACACCCATTGCACTATACACCTGAATACATTAATCCATGTTGAGTATACGAGCAAAGATGTAATGTTAGTTCCCAGAATACACATATTTGAGCTAGATCCCTACACCGTACATGAGACCCTTCTTCACGATGAAAAAAAAATGTCATTTGTAGTGGGGCCGCATTGTTGGCTCCATCTTCTTCCTTACAGCGAAGTTACTGCAGTACACATGAACATCTAATTGAGCTACTAAAAACTCCATTCCAGGGGGAAGATATCATTTACCACATTTCCAATGTCAAATAATGGAAAACATTTCCTTCTTTGAAGATCGTTGACGTTTAATCAATAAGATACGCTTGTCTCCGAACGTTCCAAGGAAGTCCATGGTTTGTTACGATCAAAGGGAAAATGAATTGTAACAAACCATGGACTTCCTTGGAACTGCATGAAAACGTTCGGAGGTAAATCGATGCTGTAGCTATTTTCAGTAATATAGAGAGGCATGTGCAAGCATTCCTGCCAATGACATTTGCTATAAAATAATCATGATTTCCAAACATCAAAGATTATATCATGTGTCACTGAATTATATCCATTAGTTTGGAAGTTACAAGAGAAAATTACAGGTCTAAAGCGAGCGAAACACTATATAACAAAAATCTATGACTTTCTGAATGAAGATTTACAATTTAAATTCTATCATCCATTCAAGTGATTATACACCGCTAAAAACAAAAATTCAGATCAATTTTGAACCGCTTTTTATTATTTGAAATATATTAGGTAAGATTTTTTTGTGTAGTTACATCAGCATTTACTCTAAAATAACTTTATAAAGCTTTGTGCTTACTTTAAATATAAATTGCTTCCAAAATTATCCGAAACAAAATGGAAAGTTATTTTCTTTAAGTCTAAAGTAAAACCACGCTGATCTTATAGATGAAGCTATAAACTTTCGTTTTATCTTTCCATTTTTATTAAATCCCAGGACCAGTAAAGTATATGTGTTTATGTACCAGTATTCCTATTTCTTAAATTAACTCACTTTCGAACAATGTATATCAAGAAGCATTAGTCTAAAAGCTTGACATGTTACTGCTGTATGGAAAACAGCAGGGTCTGATGCTGCACTTAGCTTCCCGCAGATTTGAACCGATTCCAAATTCTCATGAATTATAATATTATAGCCGGACATTTAATTTCCTGTGTTCAGCAAAAACAGACAGAACGCAGGCTGCCAATTCTTTTTTCATTAATTTTTTTTACAAGACTATAGATGAGAACATAGCTCATTAGAGTATTAGTTTACTGCAAAAAGTATTTTCATCTGACTATGAAATAATCACATTTTTTACTTTTATGCCATAATGTGTTGTGCCGCATCTTAGCCTGCCTGATACTTGATACAGTTCATAATTTTTAAATGAATATTTACATTATTTTAAGTCGAGATAAGACATTCGTCATTATAAGTTAGAATTATGAATTCAAGTTAAACAAAATATTTTTCTTGTAAAATATTTTTAATTTTATGAAATTAAATAGAGCAATAAAATGTATAAATCCTGGAGATTTGAAATGTTTTAAAGTAACAAACGTTCATTAAATAATACTAGCGTCCTGATTATGTATATTTTTCATTTCAAAACTTGCCATCTTCCTATCAAAAATATATTTAATTTAAAGAAAAAATAAGTAAATTTAGGTATTGAGGGGGAAGTTTAAAATCATAGATGATAAATTAAAGTGTCAAATGGTGCTCCTACCTTAAGAAACTTACATTTTAAAGAGGATGGAATTGTTATCAAATATTTTTCTCTGTCGTTGCCTGATAACCTGGATTGCTTTTTTTTTAATTTAGACAAAATCAAAAATAAACTAGCTGCAGGATGAAAAATAAATTTATTTTGAGTAACGCTACAATTATTATTATTACGTCATAAAGCCTATTTATTAACTTATACTATGTTCTTTTTTGTAGGCTACACTCCGTTTTGAAACCATTTATCATCACAACAGAATTATACATTAAATGATCCATAGTATTGTGTATTTTTATTTTCCAAAATTCAAACAAGGTAGATACAAAACAAAAGATAACAGTTTATATCTATTTAAAGCTTAAGTACCAAAAGATACAAGAAAGGGTGGATCAGGTGCGAAGCCTAACATGAAATCAACATTTAAACTTCCCCCTCAACATTGAGCATTCATAATTACATTTATTTTAAATAGTAGATAGTCATTCACTTGTCCTTTTTAAAATTAGATTATTATAGTTTTAATTCTTACCCTTCAACAATATAATTTCATAGATTATCTTTTGTCTATATTTTTGTTCTTTTTCATTATCGCAATTCTTTTTAAATGCTTAATGCTTCTTAATCATGAGCAATACGTTAAATCATCTGGAAACAAAGAAACCACTGAAGGTTTTGTGTATTACAGAAAATGAAATTTTAAAATATGTGGCACAGAATCTTAAACAATTAAACAAGAAAGGAAACGTAATTGAAACGTTATAAATGAAGGTGATATAGGATAAACCATGTACTCAGAATATAACTAGTTGAATTTCCTGAGAATGGTTGAAAGGATATATAGAATCCAAAATGCTGACGCGAGATAAAAATCCACACTACAAAATTAAAATATATACACACTTCAAGCAAAGAAAATAACTGTGTTAACATAACAAAACTGAATTCACATAAACAGAAAATGATGAGCACTAAACATCTTAAACTTTTACAGTTACAACATTGCTCAAATTGTCCACCATCGGCGTCGATACACTTCTGAGTAAACAACTTTCCCTACGAAGGCCTCATCCTCTTGCACCACGTTCCGGAACCACACACAGTACTGCATTCTCCGATCAGGGCCATCTTCATTTAATGCATGCAAAAGTCTTAGGATGAAAATTTCAACTTTTCTGTTTTAATAATACGACATACGCTGGTTCTGCTAATTCCAGTCTCATGTGCACATTGCTTTTTAGATTTCTGCGGTGATTACTCAAAACGTTCCAAAACCACAGCCGAGGACGCGGGGCTTGTTGCTGAGCGAGGTCTCCCAGATCTGCCCTTGTGAACATCGCACACGGTACCACGAGTCTCAAATTTGTCTCGAATGCGTGCAATTGTTACTCGCGTTGGCCGTTCTGTTCTGTACACATGTCTCCATTGCCTTTGAACTTCAACAACATTCTCGGTTTTCCAATACCACTTCAAAATTGCTTTCCACTATTCAAAGATAAGCTTGGCTCCATTTTGTTGTAGCAACGCTAGCATAACGTAATGTGAGTCACATCTATTAACAGCATATCATACGAATTGGTTTCATTTCTTCATTGTTGATTTATCTGTCACGTAGCTTCGCTATCATAATATATGTAAGTCACGTCTGTTTACAGAACATCACACTCCACATTACTGTTGTTTTTCGGTCCAACTTTGAAATATATTAAATAGATATCTACTATGAAAATATTTACACAGTTTTTGGTACCCTCGGTATACTATAGTCAGAGATCCGTTTAATTACAAACCTCGAGTAAATGAAATGGCAGCCACCTAGGACTAAGAACGCAAAGGAAGACAGAAGAAGGAAATTTTTACTGTAGTGAAGATAAAGATTACGCTAAACTACTTTCATGCTGTAGATATATGACACACCAGAATAAGTTACTAAAGAAGGTTTTAGAGTTGTCTCCAATTGGGAGAAGAAAGAAAACTCTTAAAGCTTATACTAGGCTTCACAAATGTTAAGAAAAAAGGGCGTATGACAAATTAGATAGAGAAATGAAAAGAGCTTGAATTAAACAAGATTTCTTGCACTCACATTACGAATTTATTATGAAACAAAACTTGTACTAAATGTAATTTATTATTTTTTTAATCTTAAAACTGTGATTAAACATTTAAAATATGTAATTTTCTATGCAGTGCAAAAATAATTGGTAAAACAGAATAACTAGTTTCAAATGCACAGTTAAATTGTCATAGTCTGATGTAAGCCCACACAATTTTTTACATTACCTAGGGGTAGATATGATCTTCTTGGTGTTAATGAACTACATTGTAATCATTTCAGAGATTGTGAAGCGTTTTGCGCAAGCAATTAAAGATAAAATGTTTATGGTCATTTAAGTTTCCAAAGGACCAGTTCGCCACTGATTTTCACTCACCACACAATAACGGTTGGAAGGCAATCGGTATAATACTGAAGTCAAGTAAAAACGGATCATTGTTATAGAAGCGAGACGTTAGATTTGTTTAAGGTTTATTACAATTGTACATGTTTTGAATCAATCATTATTCAGTTAAATTTTAAAACTGAAATGTATTTATCCTAAATGTTTATAAAATAAAATTAAAAATATAACTAAATAATCTCTCCCGCAGGAGCATAATTTACAATTTTTAAAACCATAGTCTAGCGCCTTAGCCATTAGGCATCTTGTCTAGACTAGACAAACCTCCATAACACGATATATCAGTGGCGAACTGTCTATGATTTGTCGAAGATTTTAGAAATGTTTATAGTAAACCTTATGGTAATCGGGTAAGTTTAAGGGCATTCTAAGGCAACTTTTTACCTTTTACTTTGTTTTTCAGCATCAAATTTTAATTTCTTTTTCATCATATAACTTCGTTATTTCTCTCCGTGGAGCACAGACTCCCTATCTCAAATTGCTTGCCTAGGGCACCTCTATAATCTTTGATATTACTGTTGTGCAGTTCATTAATATTCTCCGTACTGTAAACCTTTATCCATAGAAAAGAAGTACCATGCATTTTACAAGAATAAGAAGTTCAGATATTACAGTGATAATTAATACAAAAATTACGGGCTATTTTGCATAGTTACCTGATTCCTCTTTAAAAATTGAAAACAATCACAAATTACATTCGATAAATAGTTTTGCTTTTTACGTATTAATAAATTTCCGTATAATGAGCGAATTATGTAGAAAAGTCTATAAACTTAATTTATATTTTCACTTTAAGTATTTATCTCTAAAATATGTAAATATTTCATTAGATAAATAATTAATGATACACTCGTTAAGTATGAAATGAAACATATATTTTCTTATTTTTAGAGAATATTTATTGATAAAGTAATAAACGTGAGTTTGAGGCGAATATAAAGTAATATAAATATAATCAAGATTCCTGAAAATAATATACGCTTAAATTTCACACGCTTATCGTTGAAATACAAAAGAAAATTTTATTCTTACAGCTCATCATTTGTTAATAGTAAAATGTGTTCAACATCTTTATATCATCAATCACATAATATAGCTGTATCAGAACACAAAACTGTAAAACACAACTTAAACTGTACAGAACACAAAATGTTGAACGTATATGCTCTTTCAAATAAAATTTCAATAGTTTTAACCGGAAAATATACATAATTTTTAATATTGTATGTAATTGTTTTATATGTCCACTATATCATTTGTTACAGTGCATCTAACTATCGTTTTTTTTTTTTTTTTTTTGTGTCATTAATGTTTCACAACTAGATATCGTATGCTGTATTCTAGCACCAGTTAGATATCTACTAATTTTATTGCTTTTAAATTATAAAATGAACGACTACCAACCAAAATTTAATATCATTAGCACCTTCCCTCTACCAGTTTAGTGGTAGCCTAAGATTGTTTAATGGAACTTTTCAAGGCCGGTTTTTTTCATACGGAAACTCAGGACTTGCGAATCGCTAGATATTATCAGAGAGGTCAAGCATAATCCTAGGAGACCACGTAGATCGAAGCGTCCCAGGCCTAACAGGGCGCATATGTGGCCTACGCCCGTAACGAATTGTTTTAGTCGGTCGAAGAGCTGAGACGTTGAAGCCTTTACTGCCCTCTCTCTCAAGTTCAGTATTTTATCGCAAGATGGCTGGCGTGTGCAACCAGCCAGAGGCGACAACCAGCGTTGCCATCAGAAGGATGCATATCGGAAAGGCTTTTATTACTTTTGCAATTATCGAACCGTATTCCGTAACGGCGTTGATACATCCTGCAAAAACATGCACGTAAGTGCAAAACGAGCAAATTCAGTATGCACGAAATGAATGTTTAAAGTGATTTTTTTTAATGCAATGCCAAGAGCCAATCAATTGTACATATGAGCTAGGAGTATATCAAAGCATTGCGGATTTCCATTGCAACCTGTTGAATTGCATCAGAATTTCAGAGCATTCCACCGCGACGTTGAATTCGAACATGTGCCTCCAACTGCATTCCGAGACGCTATAAATTCTCTATAGGCGCTGTTAATAGCTTTAGAGATAAGTGTTCGTATATAGGGCAGACATTAAATTTGTGACTTTTCTTATAAATTACACATTTAATGTAAATGTATAATAAATCAGTAACGCATGTTTATACTTGAATTTTCCAAACATGTAAAACTTTGGTTTTAAAAAATAGATATATTTGCGTAATAAATACTGAATCTAATAAGCCTCTTTCTACCTTTCTTTTTGGGGGGGGGGGGACATGGGGGTTTTGACAATATTTTACCGATATCTCCAAAAATGTACAATACGATTTAAGTTCTGAGACTCTCCCGGCCAATCTTACCACAAATTAAACTTTTCATTTAACTTAGTGTCGCATTCTGCACTGTATTTCATTAAACTCCTTCTGAATGCCGCTATGAAAACACTATTTTGTCTGTTAAGATAATTAGACACATCTTCAATGTTCCTCTTTTTGTAGTTGTTTGAAAAAGTTCAAACGTTTCCCTGAAACTTGTCTTTCAACAGCAGAAGAGTCGACAATGACTCGTTTAAACTTTTCCTTTGTTTTAGGAGAAAATTTTAGAGTTTTCATAGTCTTTTGACATTATAAATATCGACAACACTTTTCCTAGCTCACTTATGGGCAATGTTTCTTAGACTATGGAACTTCTTTATACATTTCCATTAATAATCAGAGTTTAAAAACAAGATATGATAATTATACAGGGCGTCCTCCCAAAAAAGGTAACCGAAGATCTATACAAAAAAAAAGCTTACAATTTTTTTTATACGTGATATTTAATGAGCTGAGGAGACCAGACTTACCAAGATCCTTTAAGTTACACTGAGTATCTCGAAAACTGATCGTGGTCTGATAAATATGCACGGAGATCATTACATGTGAAGAGAGTGACATTGTGGGCCACTGCGTCTTCCCATGACATCATTGGCTTATACTTCATTAAGTCATTAAGGATGCCCATGCAAACAGAATTATCGTCACAACAGAAGTGTGCAAGAAGAAATTTATTGAACCTTTTCACGGGTAATTTAGACATATTTTCTGGATGAACAATTATGAGTTTCAAAAAGATGGGGCTGCCTCACATACTGGACATGGGATGGGTACCTATTCCAACAGCTGTTTGCAACTCGGCTGATATCTTGACACTCAGATTTTCCGTACCCCGCTCGAAATCCTGAGTTTTCTCTGCGATACATTTTTGTAGGGGTATGAAAGAAAAGTGCTTCATATACATTCATGGAAATCAAGATTAACTTTGTAAAAACAATTAAACATATCTGCAAGAGCTCTGTGATACTATGATCACTAAGATTATAAACCGTGTGGAACACGTGGCAGACAATGGTGGAAAAGGTCTCTTAGTAATAAGATCCAAATTTAATAATTAAACAAAAATGTTTCATAAAATAGTTGTGATAAGAAGGTAAAAATTAAAAACTGATATTAACAGAATTACACAAGCAATATAAAGACAGATGAAGAGAAATGTGAAATCATTTCTGGACTGTGTGTATTATGTATGTAAAATATCAGACACTTATGTGACACATCTATGGGCAATAATAATGTCAAAGATGTGAAAAACATTTTAACTGTGGTTTTAATACTGTGACCACATATTGCCATATTACTTTAGGTTGTCTAAATAATGAAATTTATTTTTTGAAACTTCTATTTCCCAATTAAAAGATATCTATATAAACAAAAACTGTATAAAGTTATAGGATACACAATAGTTGCTAATGAAGAAATTAGAAAGCCGTTAATCATTAATTATTTTCAAGAAAGTATTCAAGATACAATTTATTCCAAAGAGAAAGGTATATACTAAAATTTTTCAAATTATTTATTACTGTTTTATGGTGTAAATTCAATTTTAGATATAAAATTTCAGTACACATATATCTAAGAGCCAATATACTGTAACTAAATCTTTTTAAAGAATGCTAATAATACGAACTATACATTAAACTTATAATGTACAGATATTACTCAACCCGTAGAAAATCATTGAGTAACTGATAATTAACTAATGGCTATAAGCAAAAATATTCATATAAACATGTGGTCAATTTCGCTTAGATTTTTAGTTACAGTCATTTTATGATGTACTGACAAACAAGGTATATGTTTGTAGTTTACAATTGGAGATATGTTGTGGTTTATGACCAAAGCTGTCCGTCATTTACTACAGATGCCACAAAATGGAGCGCAGAGTATGGATTGACGAAAATTCCTATACATTTTTGGAAACAAGACACCGACATGTAAGGGCTGGAATAATAGGTGACACATTAACGGTAATTTTATTTTACCCAATAAATTGACAGGCGACCTTTTAACGAGTTGTTTAAATGAATTGTTTCCACTTAATAGGCGTATGTGGTATGCGCATGATGAGGCACCGTCCAACTTTACTTCTGTTGCTAGAAGCAATTCTGCCTCAGTGACGTCAAAATAAATAGATCGTTCTCATAACCTCAATCCGATATGGGGTTATTTAAAGGCCAGTGTATATTCTATATCCATTGATATCTTGGCAATTCTTCATCAACGTATTGGACTATGATGCCACTAGATGAAGTAGACGCCTAGGCCCTGTTCTAGAAAAGAATGGTCTAATAAATGCAAATCCTTGCAAAGTATGGACTTGTAACTGTCTGTTCCACGAAAGAAGTTCAATACTTGTACAGTATTAGTAAAAAGTTACAAGTGGCGTCATATAAGAGCAAGATGGAGTAACAGCTGTTCGCCATACGCCGCTGTGCCTTGAGTTAGGTTATATCCAGTTTTTAGAGAGTTTTAAAGTACAGTAGGCCTATTGTTATTCCTACTAAATGGATTATGTATTTTTTCTCAGTTATAAAGACAAGTTGAATACTTTATTGTGCATTTATCGATATTTAAGCGTAAAAATCTACTTTGAGGTGACGGTCCCTTACGGTTATATTTAGGAGCATCAACTTCAGTCGTCGAGCGATGGCAAAAATATAAAACTTCCCGATTGTTCTGGGTCATTTATTATATTAGTCCATTGATCATTTATATTTATTTATTTGTTTATATTTCTTGACAATCGTTCTCATTATAAGAAAAAAAACTGGGAAAATTGTGTCAACAGGGATTATTTTCAAAGAGAATGAAGAGAAATTATTTTCGTGGCATGTAGCAAGAACCATAAAAATACATTAACTAAGATGCCGGTCTCAAATATGCATTTTTAACAGAAAACACCAATATTAGTCATAAGCTGTATTTTAATTGCACTAACTTTATCATTGTATACAAATATTTTTTTTCTTTATACATATTCCTACTCATCATTGTCATCACTTTCGTTTATACTGAACATATTTGAGTCAACTGACTCCCAAAACCATTAAAAAGATGATAAATGTTGTGCTAGTATTTGAAGTTACCAATATTCTTACACTTATAGATAAATTTACACAAATTACCAGTGCTCGACTAAAATTAACACTTTTTTGGAACAGAACAACGAAAAATCACTTTATACATGTAAGTATGGAGTTGTGGAACAGAATTTTACTAATAACTACAAGTTACAAGTTCATACACTTGTAATGTATTATATCACACGTTTGTGGAAAGTATCCTGGAATATGGGACAGAGTAAAACAGTCCGTGCGATACATGGAAATCATTTTGAAAACTGTCTATAAAATTAAACGAAGTAAAAGAAAATGCTGGGACTAAAAGACTGCAATAAATTGACTATATCTATAAATGAGTAATTTTTTATAGATATGTCAATTCCCTAAACGTTTTCCACGTGCTAAGTAACATATAGTAGGTAATTAGCCATGTACACCTAATTGTTTAACTATTATTGTTGTAAGTGTAATAGCAATAAAAATAATTTTGATATAATGTGATTTATTACAACACTATTTTCCTTTCAAAGTTGAAAAAACCGTTGATATCACGTTAAGATAATAATTACTCTCTTTTGGTAATTCAATCGTTTGTCCCTCAGCTGCGTTTTTGAAACGATCGCTTGCATGGATGCAATTAGCTGAGATACAAGGACGATGGATACAAATTCTTATCCCATTTCACACAGTCATCATATATTAACTTACAGAACTCATCATAAAATTGTATTGATTGTTGTACTCAGCACTAATGACATATGAAAGGCAGTTTTCTAACAGCAATTGTCTATTGTCGCGAATAAGCTCAACAATATGAGCAGTATTGAAATTGCAAGCGCTAGTAAAGCGCGTTTTAGTCCTTTCCCTGCGTCCTTTGAACGTTCGATACCACTCTAACACTATCGATCTTGATAGGAATCTCCGTATTCCGGCAAGTCTCCTCTAAGGATTTCAGATGCTTTTCCTTTCTTCTCGCTCACAGGCACGTGTACAGTGCTAAGAGTTAATTCATTTTCAATGATCACTGGTCTACAAAAAATATTTTTCCATGTGGATATATGTAATATGAATGCCCTGATTTCAAATGTGTTTTCAGTTTTACTATATTGGACTAGATTTTTAAACAAAATCCCATCAAATGTAATAATATACATATATTTTTGTGTTAAGACATATAGATAAGACAAAACTATCTTTGAAGATTTCGTTTTAATTAAATATTAATTAATATATTGAAAAAAGGGAGCTATGTGTCAATAATTATGGATTTCCAAACTTTTTAACTTTTTTTTTTTTTTTTTTTTTTTTTTTAAGTTCACTAGTATCCCTTTTCAAACACCAACAGTAATGAGATATTATTGATACATTTCATTAACCTTGATAGTGATTTCCATTATTTTAATGTCTTTATGAAACTGTCATCTGTTCTTACTCATTGCACCATTTTTTTTATTTGTTTTATTTATGGACGCTCTTTAACATTTCAGGTCATCAGCGTCCCATTCAAATCAGGGCGTGAAACGGCCGATAAATTTTGCTCAGAGGCCTCTTCTTTCAGGCTTGAGGTTCTTTCTCGTGCCGTAAATGTACGATACGGGATCCACGGTTTTACTTCCATACTTAGGATTTTTATGCCCAAAAAAATCCATCTGTCCTGGCCGGATTTGAACACGCGATCTTGGGTTTTGAGAGCAAGTATGGCTACCGCTACACTACCAGGACCGACTGATTGCACCAAGATTGACAAGCAAATAATCAATATGACTGTTGAGAAAATACACTTTAACACGCATCCTATACTCTAGATTTCTACAATGTTGCAACATTTCCTCCACAATTTATTTATAGTTTGCAGATTTCTTGTTGTCAAGAAAATTTCTGTCACATTTTGTATGCCAACCATGCTGACTTCTCTCAGTTCGGACATCGACTGAGGAAAGGTTTTACCCTCCATAAGCTCACAAAGTGAACCATTTAATATCTTGTTTAAATTTCTCAGAATATTTATTTTATATACCTGGTCAATAAACAAATAATAAAAACTAATATTTTCTATTATACCGATTTTTTAAACAATGTAGCCAGATGAAACAATAAATAAGGCTGGTTTGAGCAGTTCAATGAAGTAAAGAATCAGAAAATAGGAACAGTATTCATTAGGAAAGAATTTGCAGACCAGTGTAATGGTTGTTAGCATAAATCAATGGATCTATGTTAAACGTTACATAATTAAAATTCAGAAAGGAATATATTTCATAAGCATTAATTAAAATATTTATTTAGATAAATAAAACTGAAATCCTTGGAAAATTTACAGCATGCAAATATCTACCCAACAGTGCTGCCACTGCTCCAAGTCTGACCTCAGATTAGCCATGAAGAATTGCTGTCATTTTATGTATAGCACTTTCCTTCAGTTGCTGCAAATAGGACGGGGATCTCTGTAGACATGACTTTTGAGCCAACCCACAAATGTAGTCGAGTGGGGTGAGACTGGGACTCGGGGGGGGGGGGCAGTTAATTCATCCTTTCTTTAGATTTCCTCAAAACTGCTCAAAGACAGCCGAACTTGTTAAAAAGATGTTTCAGTAAGTATTTAAATGCAGAACGCAAAAACGTTCCAATCATCCCGGAATACCGAACTGAGTTCTTTGTTCAAGTAAGCCCGGTTTGTCCACAGTACGAGTATAAAAATACATGGTACTGGGTGCTGAAGAGATGGCTAGTCAGAGGAATGTGTTGATAACATCCTACTGTTGATTGTTAATATTCTGCTTTTGTTAATGCAAAGAGATGGACCAACTCTTAAGTATTTGAATAGATGATACACATGCAATGCGTGATATTTTACGCTAGTCATCTCCATTTCCCAGCCGCATGGACATCTTAGGTACTAGGACTGATACGTAAGTTTCCAGCCTAACCATTTTCTAGGTATGATAAAGACAAAAACTGTATTTCACTTTTGAATATAGTTACCATTTATTGCATATACACTTCTCACATCTTTGAATTACTATTTCAATTCTCCCGCCCAAAAAAGTAGTCTTGTGTGCAAAATGGGCATAAACAGCATCAATCATTTCTTCGTCACACTTGAATTTCCTTCCTCCAAAGTCCTTGAGTTTTGAAGAGAGGAAAAGTCCCTGGGAGTTTAGATCTGGGATGTAGGGTGTATGGTCAATCTCTTTGAAGCCAATTCCTTCACAGCTTCCTTTGCAACAAGGGCTGTGTGCACAAGCGCGTTGTCGTGAAGAAGTTCACACCACCATTCAGCTTTCCTCGCCTTTTTTTCTTTGATGGAAGACGTACTCTATGCAATAGTCCAGCATAGTTCTACCAGTTTACTGTGGTGTTCCTCTGCTTGAAGTCAATGAAGAGTATTCCTTCACAGTCCCAATAGATTGTGGCCATGATCTTCTTGGTTGACTGAGTGACCTTGACTTTTAGAGGCGGTGCTTCGCCGGTTTAAGCCATTTATTCTCTTTTGGACAAGGGATCTTTATAGAAGACCATCGTTTCATTTCCTCTAACAATGGTTTGTAGAACTTCTCTCTCGTTGCCACGGCAGAGTTCCAAAAATGCCTGACAGCAGATGACTCGTTGCTGCTTTTGGACCGAGGAAAGAAGTCTAGGCACTAACCTTATTCATAATAATTCGAGGGACTGTTGTTTTAGAAAGACCCAACATTGCTGCCATTTCTGTAACTTTAAGTCGCCAGTCTTCCATAATTTTTCCTTCCACAAGAGCGATGTCTTCAGGAGTGAGCACCTCCAAGTGCCGACATGCACGCTCTTCGTCTTCGATGCTTTCTCGATCCGTTCGAAAAAGTTTGGCACATTCTTTTACTAGAATATGAGGGGGATAGTTCCCCATATACACCGTCCAATCGCTCTTTAATTTCATTTGGAGTAAGCTCGATGCTCGTTTTGAACATGTCACAATCTTCTACACTAAGCCTTCTTTATGCAACTATGTCTGAACCACTGAACACAGCGGAACGGAAGTTACATTTGAAATTGTTTACTTAACTGGTAAGGTATGACACCAGACAAGTAGTTTGTGAAGGCGATAATCCTTATCGGCGAGATTAGAAATGTATGCACCTCGTATTTGTCGAGATGGAATTCTGAGTGCGCGTATGTCACGGAATTTTTTTTTTTTTTTTTTTTAAGGAAGGAAGCGTTCCAGACCTAAGGGGCACCAGGTCCGACATTTTCCATGCATGAATACTTCGAACCCCAGACTTCCCGCTCACAAGTCCGCGCCTTAACGACCTCAGTCACCAATGCCGGTGTCACGGAACTGGGTTTACTATCTGTACTCTTTACCATATGTCTCTACATAAATAAAGGAATGATATAATTGAATACAAACTGAGAACATTTAATATTACTTTTTTTAATAAAATAAACAGATATGTGTATATCATCGGAACCCTAATAATAATTTTTTGTCGAATTAAGATTACTGAAATATTTAGTATTGACGCTAACTTTTAAATCACTGGGTTGGTGGTGGTTGGCGACCATGTTGTATCCACCTGCTCCTATGGATTAAAATCCTCTAGTTATTCTCTAATTGTATTTATTACGGCCATAATGCATAATATAATGCTGCATCGAATTCTTTGGACAATTCTGAACTAAAAACTCTGGTTTCAAGTTCATGCTTTTTCGCTAATGAGAAATCTTAAAAACACCGAAATGCATTTAAGTAAAGAAAAACGTAAAATAATACTAGAACTCTAATACCCAATCTGGGATCGTTTCATTTTTAATATTATTTTCAGGTTATGTCAGGCTATTCATGAGTGCTAAAATACTACCAAAAAATTAACAATCCCAGATGATAATTGTGACTCACTTCTCTTTGCGATAATTTTTCCCTTCTACCCCCTCACCTCGGGTTTCAATTACCAGGCAATAGATTTCATGTGGTAAAATTGCTGCAAAAGTGCGGAAAACACATACGCTTTTCGGAGATTAATCATTTACAGTAATTAATACAATGGAGTTACTCTCGCCAGTTAGTTAACCAACTTTTTTGTTAACCCCATAAAATTCAGAAAAATGACACTTTCTCAACTAAACCTAAAGTTAAAGATAAAAAAATAATCATACTAATAAAGCACAAAAGATTTTCCTGCATTTGGTAAACACCAATGAACAAGCAAGACCAGGAACAGGAGCAAAAAACGAGGTTTGTCCACTTTAATGCCGTTATCTTTTATTTCAATGACGAAAACGACAGTTTCATATTTTTTAAAATAAAAGTCGAATTTTTATTATGATTAAGGTTTTAATTAATGAATATGTACCTTCCACAAATTAAAATTTATTTAAACACATAGATATTAGCTGCAGCGATAGAAGACATTGAGTGAATTTATTGAGAACTAAACTCAACTCGAAGCGAATTTACCAGCCAACAACAACAAACGTGTCTATCCCTAAAATATGTCCTTATACTGTGGTATGTCTTCAAAGAAAAATGGGTCAGTCCTGGTGGTCTAGTGGTAACCGTACTTGCCTCGTAGACCCAAGATCGCGGGTTCGATTCCGGCCAGGGTCGGTGGATGTTTTTCGAGCGTAAAAACTATATGTGTCGTAGATTTACAGCATGGAAAAGAACCTCAAGCCTGAAAGAAGAGGCCTCTGAGCAAAATTTACTAGCCGTTTCACGCCCTGAATTGAATGTGGAGAACGTCAGTACATAAACAAATAAAAGAGGCCGATGGTTCTCAGAGATGGCATTGCAGCCTATGTCCTGACTTTAGGATTACGGAGATGTCGATGGTGTTTCTCTCGAGAATTTGCTCTGGCTTATGCTGCTGACATTCTGTGCAGATGCAAAATGCAAGTTTTTAGACAACGGTTGTTCGGTACAAATTTAAAGCAGCAGTAAGTTTGCTTACCTATCGCTATGGATGAAGCGCCGCACATTTCCGAACACATTTTTGCGCCCGACACTCCTAAGACAATCAACATTTGTTTTCGACCCAGGGCTTTCGAACATTTTACCCTCTGTTTAATAAGAGCTACACTTAGAAACTTACCAATATAATGAATGTCATAATTTATGTCGAATGGTAAAATGTGCGCTTGCAGCAGACATTCTTGTAGTCCCCTAGTAAACAAACAAGAGAATAATAAACATTAAAGAGAAAGGAATCAAAATATGTAATATGTAAATTTCATCGACATGGTAGGACAAAACTGTAGTAGAGAAAAAATACAACGTACGAGAGTAGGTTCATAAGTTTCCGGCTTAACCATTTTCTAGGTATGATAAACACAAAAACTGTATTTCACTTTTTAATACAGTTACCCATTATTGTAATGCACTTCTCACTTTGAATTAACATTCCATTCCCCTCCTCCCAAAAATAGTCGGAAGTCTTGTCAGCAAAATGGGCATTAACAGCATCCATCACTTCTTTGTCACACTTAAATTTCCTTCCTCGAAGATCCTTCTTGAGTTTTGAGAAGCTTTTGGGAGCTAGATTTGGGCTGTAAGGTGGATGGTCTATCTCCTTGAAGCCACATTTCTTCACAGCTTCCTTTGCAACAACAGCTGTGTGCACAGGCGCGTTGTCGTGAAGAAGGCGTACACCACCACTCAGCTTTCCTCGGCTTTTCTCTTTGATGGAAGTGCGTAGTCTGTGCATTAAGGGCCAGCATAGTACTCCCCATTTACTGTGGTGTTCCTCTCCTTGAAGTCAATGAAGAGTATTCCTTCACAATCCCAAAAGATTGTGGCCATGATCTTCTTAGTTGACAGATAAACCTTGGCCCTTAGAGGTGGTCACCAGGGTTAAGCCACTCCGTTTACTCTCTTTTGGACAAGGGATCATAGTAGAGGAACACAGTTTCATCTCCTGTAACAATGGTTTGCAGAACTTCTCTCTCGTTACCATGGCAGAGCTCCAAAAATGCCTGACAACAGCATCTGGTTGCTGCTTTTGGACTGAAGAAAGAAGTATGGGCACCCATCTTGCACTAAACTTTTTAATGTTTAAATATGTTCATGAATAATTCGAAGGATTGTTGTTTTAGACAATCTCAACCTTACTGCTATTTCTGTAACTTTGAGCCGACGGTCTTCCATAATTTCTCCTTTCACAAGAGCGATGTTTTCAGGAGTGAGCACCTCCAAAAGCCGACATGCGCGCTCTTCGTCTTCAATGTTTTCTCGATCCATTTGAAAAAGTTTAGCCATTCTTTTACGGTAGAATATGAGAGGAATACTTCCCCATATACACCGCCCAATCGCTATTTAATTTCATTTGGAGTAAGCCCTTCTTTTGTGAAGAATTTAATAACAGTTCAATACTCCATTTTGAACATGTCACAATCTTGTACACATAGCCTTCTTTATGCAACTATATCTGAAAAACTGAACACAGCGGAACGGAAGCTACAGCTGCAATTATTTATTTAACATATAAGGTATGATACCAGATAAGGTTTTTGTGAGGGCGATAATTCTGATTGGCGAGGCCGGAAACTAATGGACCTACCTTCGTATATGCAAGATAGACATATTTTTACATTCAAAATATAATGGAATTTAAACAAAACAAAAAAGGCGCAACCCAAATAAATGTAATAAATAAAGTGATTTTAACATTACAGGGATAATATGTTGTAAAAACCAATTGTAAGAAGTTATTACAAAAAGTTAACAGGGCATAGTAGCACAGATAAGAATGGAAGAAATAAAAAAGTGGAAATAATATAAAAACTATTAAAATGGTGAAAAATAGATGAATGGACAAAATTATCGGCCGTTTCACGCCGATAATTAAGAAAAACTTAAGTGTAACTTGGATGGCGTTAGAGACGATGAGCTTACCATCAGTACCTCTACCATGTGTCGGGAAATAAGAGTATTTGGAATTCTGCTTGGGTACTGACTAACTGAACAGCTCAAACACAGAATTATTCATTTGATCAAAATTTAGTGCATAAAAAATAAAATAGCTCAGCAGAAGTTCTGGCTTTATTTTAAAAACAGACCGTTGAGCTACTAAAGTTAAAGATGTAAATTGTTTAAATGCAACTTATAAAATGCATGCAGGAACATGAAATAAAAGACTAAATATTATCTAAAAAAAAGTATACTGCTAAAAGAACACAGCAATTTTAATAAGTGGTAATGTAACTGTAGCATGTTTACTTTACGTTAGAAAAAGCAGTAAAGAAAGGGGCTAAGTTTACCAGCTTATCTGGTTTTTGCAGATTTTTAATAAGCGTTTGACATAGTCGATAGATATTGTTTATAGAATACAATGGAAAGACCCTGTAAGCTAGTTTTTTAAATCGGTGTCCCGTGGACACGAAGTTCGTTAACAGCAGTTATTCTTATATATCAATACAAGCAAGATTTACAAGAAAACGATCGATAATAGAAATTTATGGTATATATATTTATTGAGATAAAGTAAATTAGAATTAATCCGAAGATGACTATTTGTCCTATGGGAGCCGAAAACTTGGACAGGCAGAACACTCATATGTCGTAAAAGTTTCCCGCAACAGCCAGCAGATTTTGGCAGGGAAATGCTTAGGATGGGACTCGCCCGCCTCTGAGATTTTCCCGGACTAGCAAAGAAGGCCATGAAAGTATTGATAAATTATGTAAAATATCACTTGTGTGAAAAAACTTTCTATTCATTCATTTGTTTAAAAACAATTACAGAAACCGTTTGAAAAACTTAAAATTAGAACTCGGAATAAAAGTTTATACTATTAAGATCATGACTTGTAATAATTAAAATTAATGAATGAGGTTGAGTTATAACATATTGTTAGTAATTGTTAATAGTATTCATTTAAGCGTTTATATACTTTTAATGTTATATTATTTATGATTATTTTATTACGTTAGGATACACTACAGTAAAAAGGCAAATTTGTCTGATTATATCTTTAAAATATGTGAACAATTTAAAAAAAAATAGGATGCAAATACCGAGGTGTCAACATGTATACACACTTTCACAGTAGATATTTAATATATTTCAAAATTGAACCGAAAAACAACAGTAGTGTGTAGTGCGAAGCTGTAAACAGATGCGAGTCACATACATTATGATAGCGTTGCTACGTGACAGGCAAATCAACAATGAACAAATGAAGCAAAGATTATTGTATGATGTTCTGTAAACAGGTATGACTCACATTACGTTATGCTAGCGTTGCTACAACAAAATGGAGCCAATATTATCATTTGAACAGCGGAAAGCAAATTTGAAGTGGTATTGGAAAACCGAGAATGTTGTTGAAGTTCAAAGGCAATGGAGACGTTTGTTCTGTACGAACAAACCGCCAACGCGAGTAATAATTGTACACATTCGAGACAAATTTGAGAAACCAGCTACGCTGGTAGCATTCGGAAAGAAATTGAAACGACATGTGCTGCAATCGCTGAGAACACTTTCGCAAACGTTGCTCAATCAGGTTCAACATACTCAGAAGTGTATCGACGCCGATGGTGGGCATTTTGAGCAACTGTTGTAACTGTAAAAGTCTAAGATGATTAGTGCTCATGCTTTTCTGTTTGTGTAAATTCAGTTTTGTTATGTTAACACAGTCAAGGGAAGTTTGATAACTATTACTCTAAACATTTGGCAAAACACATCACACGTTTATATCTAAATAACACACTTTTCGTACTCTAATTCCTTATTTATTTGGAGAGGAAAATGTTAGTTAATTAAGAGGGACAAGAAAAGCACTTTTCGCCCTCTCTTTTTAATCTTTATATAAATGATGCCATCATAAAACGGAAATAGAAAACATCAGCGATATTCCTAATAAATAATGAATAGATTAATATAACTTTATATGCAAATAACGTGGTATTAAGAGTTCAGAAGATAAGCTACCAAAGACAATTTACCTTCTACATTTAATTGGAAATGATGTAATCTGGATATATTAATAAATAAAACCAGGACAATGGAATTATGTGCAAAATATTCTGACTTAATCAAAATTGTAATTAGAGATAAAGTTTTGGAACTGGTACAGAAAGTAAACTATTTATGGTGTAATGTTTCTTATAATAAAGACAAGAAAACAGTCACTAATCTACAAGGATGTCAAAGAATATGTGGAACAATAAATAGAACATTGAAATACATGAAAAAAATTTACAAATAATTTGTTTTTACTATCAAGATGTTCCTTTCTGTTGTTCGGCATTGAATTGCGTGTAATGAAGAAGAACGATTTCTCGAGTTCAGGCAACTAATATTAATTGTTAAGATCATTAAAGGATTGCACAAGAAGAGATAAATGTCTATCAACGAAATTAGCATACAGCAGCAAACAATAAAAAAGAACATAAAATTTGGAATATAGAACTAAATAATAATACGATTCCATAAATAGCCCTAGTCGGTCCTGGTGGTGTAGTGATAATGATACTAGCCTTCTAAACCCAAGATTGCGGGTTCAACCCCGGCCATGATCGATCGATTTTTTCGGGCATAAAAATCCTAAGTATGGCTTCCTTCGGAATGGAAGGAAAGCCATATTGGGTCCCGTGTCGTACATTTACGGCACGAAAAAGGACCTCAAGCCTGAAATAAGAGGCCTCTGAGCAAAATTTTCGGCCGTTTCACGCCCTGAATTGAATGGGACTCTGATGACCTGAGATGTTAAAGAGCGTCTTTAAATAAACCAAATCAACAATCAACGTAAATAGTTCTACAGTTCCTGAAGGAAAGATATACACAAATAGACCGGAAAAATGGTAAAATTTGACGCCGGAACAAATCATAGGTATAAACCAGAAATAGTATAGAATACATGTCTACTATGCCATGCCAAAGTCACTTCTATAGCTGATATTGTTGTAACCCTGCCAATTTAAGGCATCTTAATTGAAAAATACAAATACATTTCTCTCTGACGCACAGAGTATTTGAATTTTTACAGCGCTAATTATAACAAATAAATTAACTATCATACGGTTGCTAAAGTAAATGCAATATATTTATGGTGGTACTATTATTTCGGAATAAATTGGATTTGTTTCATTCATCTTTTCAAGCTAAGAAAACAGTCCGGAAAACAGAACGCAGCACTCTGGCTGGTTTTCAATTATTTTCACCACAGCAATGCTATTTAATTTTATTTAAGCCTCTATGTTAAAAATAAATTAATTTAGTAGTTTTAATAGCAATATTTTTAATTTTATTCACATAAACTGTTAATTAAGGTTTGAAATCTAGTATCTTAAAGTTGTAACAGGCACATCTGAATTATTCTTACATATTCTTACATATCCAGACGGTATTAATAAAACCTCCACAGAAAAAAATGGGAATTTTATAAACAAACCAGAAATAAATAACAAGAAACAATGGTGTTAGAATATTTCGCTCTGATTGAAGAATAACAAAAGGCTTGGGTTATAATTTTAATAGTTTTATAATACCTTTTCTTGGGGGGGGGATGCAGCCCATTCCAAAGATAATTCCTTGTGTGGATTTTACGCATATATTTGCTCTTTTTACTCTAATAGTGGAGCCCATAATGAAAACGAATGAATGGTGTTTAACGCCCATTTTACTACTGAGGAACCACAGGCGATGGACACTAACGATACATGAGATCAAATGAAATATTGGGAAAGGGGTATTTTTAAGGAAGGAAATGTTCCAGGCCTAAGCATTTGCCATTTGTGAGTACTGAGGAAAACCTGGAAAAAACCTCAGTCGCGGAGACGATCCTGGCGGGATTCGGACCCCAGATCTCCCGCTCACTAGTCCGCGCCTTAACGACCTCGTCCACCTGTGGCTGTAGAGTCCATAGGAAATTTGTTAACAAGCTTATTTCACATTGCTGGAGTTAACATTTTTAAAGGTTCAATGTACTCAATCAAAAAAAGCTAACTTTATTTCCCCCATCAAAAACAGCTGTATCATTATTTAATATGAATACTAGAAGAAAGAAAGTACAAACTGTATACACTTTCGTTTTAAATCAATGAGAAAAATATCCGAAAACTGTAAAAGTGTCCCAATCTTCCTTTCTTCCATAAACCTTGACAATGCTATAAAAGCAAAGTATGTCAATGTAAACAGAAAATCTTCGCCAGTTCTGTTTTCTTTTACTGCTTTGCCCTTGTTACAAGCTTCCCTTTTTTGTTATTTTGTGTCGTAGTGTAAACATTACCAAGTGAACATTTGACCGCAACACGTCTTGTTCAACAAACGCAGATGGAATATCTAAATTTATATCAGAAGTGATGTGGTTTCCAAATATGCTTTTCTGTCACAATAATTTTGAAATTATTCTATCAATTTCCTTAGGTTTGATGATTGGCAATGAGTAATTCCAACAGAACTCAATAGTTTATTCCATATATGACTACATGATTATGTGGTAAACTCAAATGTCTTCTGTGCCCCTTCCGGTGATTAATGCGCTACGTTTGGTCTCAGTGAACATTTCGGGAAACGGTGCGGGTTTCGGTTGCTCAGTCGTCAACCATCCTTTGCTCCAATGAACAAATAACTGTTATCGAGTTTTCTGCTAAAAAAGAAATATTGTGTTTTGCAATAAAGGCCATAATTATTCTAACATTTGAATTCATCAATGTTTCTTTAAATAGTATTGATCCTTAAAGCTCAAAACATAGCTTTAAACTTATATGTAAAGTGTATTAGTAGTGATTAATTTAAAAAACACACTTACGTGTGCATTATACATTTATGTTTTATGAAAAAAATGTCATTAATGCACTGACACCTGCAGCAAACAGCAACCTAGATCTGTCAAATGTAAAAATGTTTTGTATCGTCTATGTGAAATAGGATTTGAGGGAAACTATTCATTTGAACACTTACGTGCGATGATCACGTGCGTCTGAAATAGGTACATACATTAAGCGACTTTTTCGATAATCGTAATCAGGTAATGAAACATTCGATAAAGTCACAGAGATGCAGGGATAGCGGATCATGTAGCATAATGAAATAAGTGTTGTTAATTAAAATGTGTATTAGCGCGTAAGATTTAAACCGGAGGTATACACTTCTATAAAACAAAATTGCAGTAATATTTTTATCCCTAAAACTGGTTTTAGGTATGTTAGTGCATAAGATATTAATAAAAGTTAAGTGTTACATTAAAACCGTTATGATGTAACAAAGAATGTTGTGCATCCAGTTAGGGACAGATACAGACGCTCTTGAAGGTACAGTTAGTAATGAAGTGATCTTGAATTCATTGATTAAATTGGGACTACGAAAAAATAAATATTTCTTGCATTTGCTAATGCAATTACTCTTCATCCCCTTAATTCTCTTTGAGAAATGATATTGACTTCTTGACGGGTGTTATCGTCTAGTTCGTCTAAAGTGTTTGAATACAATTTATTCATAAATTCCAATTCAACTTGCAACCCGATCACTCGGAAAATTTTCTTCCAATAATTTCCTGATAGCACAAGCGGGTTCGTTACGGGCATAGAACCATAAATAATTATAACTAGTATTTGTCATTTAGTGCATTATCAACTTAACTCGTACTCTAGGATTAGATGCGAACAATAAAAGTGACATTGGCTTAGTGGGGTGAAACAGAATGCCAACGTAGCAGTTCCGTAAACTCCGCATATCCTGCCCAATGTATCCCTGCTGGCCTTGAGTGATGGCTTATCGGCTGATACAGTTACCCGCCGCAGCATCGATCGTCGGATAATAAGATGATCCTATATGGTGTGACCCCTTAACCACTTTAATAACCTTAAGTTTAAAGGGGTGTTCTGAAAATGAGATATAGTTCAAATTTTGAGAAAACGGTGAGGAATGCATGGTACATGAGTAAAACTATAAATTATTACCAATAGGTACCTTTTTTCTATTATTCCAAACGATAGATGATTTGTATAAACCGACCCTGCTATTACATTATTATAGGAAATGACTGGCATGAAATCATAGTTTCAATTAAGGTATATCTTAAGAAAATGCTCAGAAATTAACATTAACGTTCTCTCAAATCTTACAGCTAATCTCAGAACTTACTAGACCTCGCACAGAAGTTCATTCAATTTCTTAGAACCCAGTTCCCCACATCAGCAATAAATATTCGATTCCCTGTTCAAAATCCTTGGAGATGAACATTCCGACCTTGGGTTTGTTTGTTTGTTTGTTTGTTTGTTTGCTTTTTTTTTCCCGTGATTTTCTCTGGTTGCCTAGGCGATTGCTGGGATGGATTTCTTTTCCATGAATTTGCAGTTCTTCCATTTCACGTTATATCATTTCATTAGTATTTTTAAAGGGTCTTGGTTTGATGGTTTTGTAAAAGATTTTCCCCGGATCTGGTATGTAAGCGCCCCTTTTTGGGGGCTCGAACTTCTCGGAGGTGAGGGTCTGCCGACGTCGGAGTGTTCCGTCTGGAACCTATTTTAGCGAATCCGCCTATGTCGATACCATAACGCCCGTTGTTTACTTTCCTTCTGGATGTGCCACTACTGGGGGCGTAGGTACAAACTGCTAGCCCTTAAGCAATGCTTAAGTACCCCGTCCCTAATCCAACCCAAGCCAATAAGAAAGCAAAAACGCCTGAGTTACAAATTTATTTTACTGATTACAACACACTGCAACGATTATTATGGAGGAATGTGGAAGAAAATATTGCAGGTTTTTCTATATATAGAAGTAAAGCTAACGATGGCTTATTCCGTAACGAACTAATCATTTATTTGGAAACGCAAGTAGTTCGTAATACTTACAACTGATCTAAGGCTTACGTATATAAGCAATTCGATTAAGAGAGCCATGATGCACAAAATTACGTAACCGATGACCTTATAACAACTTCCGTATTAAAAACATATTAACAGAAAAATGCCTAATAAATACATGCATTTTTATCATCATGGCACGATCTATTGTACCAGATGAAGGATTATGAATGAAATTTTGGCCTGGGGACTATTTAGCCAATTTTCCCAGGCATACACCTAAAGAACTGACATAAACCTCCGAAAACTGTTCAGTCAGGAAAATACCCAATCGGGAATTGAATCAAGGCCCGTCCCGTGGGAAGCGCAAACTCGCTAGCTTACAGTAGTGATCTATGTATACATTACTTTTAATTATAAGTTATATTTTACTGGTTGCTCATAATTTGGTGCGATATGCAAATAAATACATTAGTTAATTGGCGTTGGGAGCTAATCTTACTATTCGACAAACCGACCTTGCATATAGAGAAATACATGTATGATGTCCCTCAATAACATTTAAGATTTTTACTTAACACCTAACTTCTAATAAATTTATATAAAACAGAAATTGTTTCGTCCAACCATTCATACAAGACTTCAATAAGCGCTTACGGAAAGAAACAGACAACCGTGTTAAAAAAAAGCATCAGGAGCTCTTGGTCATCAAGTTTATAGAAAAAACACACATACGGAAAGACATCTGAACGCCAGATCGAATCATCATGCAGTACAAAAAAGAACCGTAATCAAGTCTTTAGTGCACTGAGCAAAAACCATCAGCTCTGCGCGATGTTTTCAAAGCCAATGGATACAGCATCAAAGATATTGACAGAGCCGTTCGCCTAAGCAAACGGCAATATCAAACAAAAAACTCAAGGCTGTTCTGACGTACATAGAAGACGTTATTGTGCGTATAGCACGTATATCAAAGAAAAAAAGGCATACAGTCTATCTTCACACCAACTGTTAAATTAGAGCACATGCTTAATAATGAAAAGACCCTAGGCATTCTCTTGACACTACGGGAATTTATAAAATACCATGTGAATGTGGCATAGTTTACATAGGCATGACCGGAAGATCGATTAAAACCGATTGGAGGAACATTAACGACATATTCGCCTTAATCAACCTGAATGATATGCAGTAGCAGAACATGCAATAAATGAATGCCATGGTATACACTTTAATAAAACAGATGTGGTTGCAAAAACACTAGGCTTTTTTCAATCTAGCCAGGAGGGAAGGATTGGAAATACAGCAGCATCCAAACAACTTTAATAGAGATGGCGGATGTCATCTAAGTAGCACATGGAAACCGGTTCTTAAAAATAAATAATTTCCACCCCTCCATCCTCCCCCTCCACTTCCGCCGCATACATATCGATCGTCCTCTAAAGCCAGACAGAGATGGATGTCGTCTTGTTAACTGCTAGGTGTTGTTCATCGTCCACTGAAGATACCAACGGAAGTAGTTGGTGAAAGCTATGGTAGTAATTTAAACCATGGACCACAGCAAAACAGCACGAGAGATTTTAACTGTTTCAACTATAAGACCGGCCGTGAAAGCCTAAGAAGTACTATAGACAACCGTTTAGCTGCAGTGCTCTGTTCCAACAGCCAAGACGCTTGTTGGCTTTGTCGCATAGTATCAAGAGAGGAGAATAGCATCCAAGTGTTTGTTTCATTGAAACTTTCGAATTAATAACTAGTTCTAACACATACATTTTAATAACATTTCTGTCTTTGTATTGGAGAAGCAAAAAGGCACCATTGATTCTGTTGATAAAAAATAAGCAGTAGTATTATGAAAATAGGAATTTATCAGAAGTGAAAAGAGAGATTAATATCAGTATTGATGAAAATAGATATTTAAGATACTTAACAATTTCTTTATTACATGAATAAATTACTTAATCTTACCTTTCTTGGTTACAAGCAAATAAGATGTTTTTTCAAGATATCAACTACCATAGTCAGTCGCTTGTCAGAGAGAAGATTTTTCATCATGGAAAAAGAATGTTCTACTTCCACTAAAGTGACTGGAGCATATTTAAAACAAGCTATTTTGGAAGGGTTCATACCATAACAGAACATTAACCTTTAAGGCCATCATGGAAATGTTAATCAACGCAAAGTAAAATAGTTTTAAATAGTCCTGGCCAAAGAGGCAAATATGCGCAGTGGTTTCTGGTCGAGTTGGTTTTCTATTTGTGTTATAGAGGAACCAGGTTAGTATCTTTCTCACTTCCGTACTGAGTACATTGTAAGGATGGTTTATTGCACTGCTGTACCACTCTCATCATTCTCGCTTGCAATTGTTTGTAGTATTATGCAGTTGAGAAGTTATTACACCACAAATTTCATAGAAATGTCTCGCGTAGATGATATAAGATCATTCGTCAGGATATTCAAAACTACAGTACTTCCCTCATCCTCTCTATTTCCTGGTATTCGTATGCCCGTGGTGACCGTGCGTTCTTTTCATTAATAAAGGGTCTGCCATTTAAGGAATGGGTTCAGCAGAACGTTTTTGACTGCTCGAAAAGATATAAATGTATAACAAGTTTCTCGTAGCTATTTTTGCGAGATGAACATGACATTTAATTTTTATATCTTCTTTCATTTTGATGTATGGAAATTCTTTATGTACCTTTTTAAAATGCGTAAATAATCGCAGAAAAAATCCAGGGCCTAAAACAGGCAAACAGGGGAAGTTAAACCTTAAAATAGGCAACAGAAGCCAAAATAGCAAAATAAAAATTGGTCCTACTGACCCAAATGTTCGGAAACATGTTCATTTCTATCTGACTCTTAAATATGTCCACCCAGATAGAAAAGGCAATTGATCTAACTTCCAAGCTGTGGTAATAATACATTGACAGAGAATGGAAGCAGATTTATATCTCTTTTTCATGCGCAGACATGGAAAACATTAATATAGCGTCTCATTTCGTAATTATCTATAGAGTATTCAAGAGCGCTGAAATAGCTACTATTTTTTGTTCGTAAACATAAAAACGTAAACGTAAACGTGTAGGTGTAAACACACCATAATTAACCACTGTCAAGAGATAGCCTTCCATCTCTCCTTATGGATCACTAAGGCTTTAAACACCATACTCCATTAATCTTTGCCTACAAACTTTCGAATACTCTTAGGCTTTCTCGGAACTCTTTCTTTCAGTTTTTTATGTAACCAGACAGAAAGACGCTTCTTTTATGGACGCCATATTTTACTGCAATGTTTTACTTGCTATAGAAGAGATAAAATAAAGGAAAGTTCCAGGATACAACCACTAAGATAAAGGAATTCTGGCATACTCGCAAATTGATGGCAACATCAGATTTTAGTGGATCATGCCATACGTTTTCCGAAGGTCTTTGAAGGCCTAAGAGCTACGGAACAAACGCACATACACATAAAAAGAGGTACATAGCATGGAAGATAAAATTAGGCAAAGTGATGCAAGAGCAAAACAGGAAAATAAGACATCACGGGAATAACGAAACCAATTATGTGAAACGCCAAGAGCACTGCAAGAATAACAGGAAGAGAAAGGATATAAAAAAGAAACAGTAGAATAGAATGCAGTAAAGTATGCCAATATGAAATTATGAATATTTTATTTAAAGCAATGTAATACTGTTTCCAAGCTCTGTTTTGGGCAAAACAAAAACATTAATGCAAATGCGGGCTATCTGTTTCTTTCCGTTGATTTATAGTTTATGTCCTTTTCTTTTCGTTGAACATCAGAACCGTTGTTGAAGGTACTTATCGTTAAAGGTGACTGGGCTATAAATAGTACATTTCCCAAAGAAATGTTAAATATAATAAATAAGCTCCTTGTGGCCGAGATGCTGAGGCACGGTGTTGCAAACGGGAGAGCTGGTGTTCGTATCCCATTAGTAACACCAGATTTAACTCGACCACATCAATGGCAAATGCCAGGAGGACCCCAATTGAGGCCTCGAATGGTTCCTTCTAAGAAGAAAAATGCATTCCTAATTTATCATTTCATCTCATGTGTGGTCTATGTACACCGCAGCAGAAACGTGCTTTAAGAACTATTTAAAATGATCATCTTTTGTTATTTGCTGCCCTTCCAATATTCCATAATTAAAAAAGTCATCTTTGGAGGTCAATTCATTTTATGCAAAAACTCTCTTAAACTCACGAGGGTAGGTCCATAAGTTTCCGGCCTAACCATTTTCTAGGTATGATAAAGACAAAAATTACATTTCACTTTTTAATATAGTAAACATTTATACACTTCTCACATCTTTAAGCATTTCCGGACACGTGTTTACATGTCGTTTTTCATTGTTTTGGTATGAGAAACCCACCTTCAACATTTTTCCAAGTAAGTTGACCCTATATATAACACATTCTGTATCAACTGTTTAAATTTCTTCATACAAATGTTATTTATATTAATCGTTTAAGTACAGCATAAAGATAAAATAATATATTTAAACAATTTATAAAATATTAAATTAAGTTGTAAATAGGTAGTAATAAAATATCAACATTGATCATAATTCTCTGTAGTTAGTTCCTATAAATTTTGTTAGAATAAATACAAAAATTGTGAGCTTTAAACTATATTTTAATCTGCTATGATAAAAATGTATTTTGTTATCGTTTTTGTTCTCAGCTGCATTGTAGTTCAGAGCGCATGTATAGTTTCCTCGATTCTTATGTGAAACAGAATAGCACTACTTTGTGATTAATGAAATGAAAGAAAAGGTAAGTTTAGCAAACTCTGTTCCACGGTTTTTATGTTCTTTTTCAAACGGATGTATATGGGGTTCTATGTAAATAATGTTTTGGAAAAATAAGTAATTAAAATATATAAATAATATACTAAATCTTTACAATGTTCATGCCAAAGTAGCTAATACAGGCTTCACTTCATAAAAAAGAACCATAACTAAAAGTATTTAATACTTTGTAAGCAAATAATTTCCTTTTATACGTATTTTTACCGCTGGAGTTGTGATTATTGCCTCAAATTACTAAGTAAACAATAAGTTAAACAGTAAAATTGTATTAATATATTGAAAAACTATAATACGCACACTAAGAACTAACAATTCTGGAAAATGTATTTATTTAGATAAACTATACATTATAAACTATAATGTATTTATTTAGTTACTATAAGGTAGGTGAAATACATGTTTAAAGTTCTTACAAAATAAAAACACTTAATTTAGTCTATACAATTCTCTTCAATTACATCAGTTCATTAATAAGATTAGACTGACTTCATTCTTTAGATAGACTATGCTTGGTACTGTTACGTTAGTCACTTATCTAAAAGCACAACGGTGTCAATGTTATTATTTTAAAATAAACTAAAAAGCAATTCCACGAAAATCTAAACTGTAACCTCATAAGGTGATGTAAGAATCTTGAACACAACTACATATACATTAAACATGTATATTTCCCCTTAATTTGTCCTTATTAAGACTTCAATCACGCAAGAATATTCACTGTTGAAAATCTCTCCCCCCCCCCTCTCTCTCTCTTAATGTTACATAAGAAGTTTTGTGTATTTTGCAGCAAATCTCTCTTACGGCTTAAACAGCCATATAAACTGTAGCTGTATATTATCACAAAAGAAGTCAATACAAAATATCTACTTTTTCCTCCGGTTATATTTGCAGGTAGTAATAATACCATTACTAGAAGTAGTTTGACAATCCATTTGAAATAAACAAACCAACATCAATTTGTTTTTGCGAGTGCGAAGTTTCAATCGTGTACGATACGATTTAAGTCTAATAAACTTCGCATCACATTTTCTATCTTATTAGATGTTGGTACAAAAACGTTCCTTGCATTCATCGTTTATTTGATCAAGGAACCTGAGTTGCCTTGTCATTGTATTTCTTTCTTGCAAATATACAATAAATGTTATAAGTTGTTCTTCTGATTGGTATCTGGTCTTACTGAAATCTTTATTTGAAGGAACAAATAAGATTTTTTCAAAGTACTTCCTATTATATGCATTTCTAGAACAACTATATGGCACAAACAAAAGCTGTTCTTTTGTAAAATACAACGTTAATCCATTAATCCATTAATTTATGCCATGACAAAAAGAAAGAGTGTATGTTTAGAATGCTTATGCTGAATTTAACATATCGCGTTCTTAAATTCTTGATATAAACTAAGAAATATATCTTTTTGTTACTTACTTTTATTTCTATCCTATTTATGCTCATATAGTGTAAACATTTTATCTTTCCACGCTCGCAAAAGTAGAGCGGAAGCGGCAAAACAGGGCGTGTACCCTGCCCACCACACGACCGGCAAAGTACAGAAAATGTGTTTACGTTTACGTTGCTATGGAGCAGGCTTCAAACACCTAATACATTTTGATTCGCATTTTCCATGTTCCAAATTGTTGGCAATTTCTTCTAAAGCGCTGTTTTGCAGTTAATCCAACGTTCGCAGATTGAATTAAACCCTCCCTATTTTGATAATTTTGTACATGTGTATGACTGACCCTCTTTTATTGTGCTAATTGCGTGAAAGGTTTTCGCTATGATTATTCTAATTGAGCATCGATATCATCCAAATGTTTCTCTCTTGAAGCTTGACGTCTTCTTTTCTTATATTTGGTCAACAATGATCTCTTTGTTTTTAAATTTATTCTCTTTTTTTAGAACCGTTATTCTTTCAGGAGGATCAAATCCATGAAAAGGTTCTTGAAATTCTCTACCACTGGCCAGGTGATTCGTATTTTCAAAAGTATTTTGTTTTGTGTTGAATCTCTAACCATGACTGAAGCAATAGACGTAACAAAAGAAATTAAATCCAATATTGTACACAATAACAGACAAACGTCGCATCAGTGACTATGCGCTTCCTTAAACGGCAGCCTACACAGCTACAGAGCCCTCATTTGGATGCTTGGCCAGCTTAACAGGGATTTGCTTGGCACTGGGAAGCAAGCCGTTTGCCGGCGGAGTCGAATGTTCGTAGCCCCTTAAATTCAAGCGCATAAATTTTTACAGTACAACAATCCCCAGTTTTTTTTTTTTTTAACATAGAATGGCACTTAGTATACAAGATCCGGTTTTTCTGCACTCCAGTATCTATTGTTTTGTGTCACTATATGGCCATGTAAACACAATATCCTTCGTTCGTAAAAAAAAAAAAAATAAATAAAAAATTTAAAAGCGGTTCAATAGAGCGAACATTAACTTTATCCAACACCCAATTGCAGAAACTAACTCTATTCATAAGCATCGCGTGGTTGCCATTCCTGAACTACAGTTATCTTATAATGTTTTAATTTTAAAAAGTTTAGTGGCATTGCAACCGAGTTGTGCGATATTCTTGATTCCTGTGTTAGCTTTCTCAGAGATTTCTTTGTACTTCGTTCTAACTTTTCTCTAATGTCATCAAAGTTATCCTCTGTAGGAACACGGGTTTTGCTTTCGGTTTCTTATCAAGAACAGATCCCGTTTCCCCAAATTTAATCACATGATTATGAACCGTTTCTCTGTGAGGGGCACGAACAGAGGGGAATCTGTCTATTAATCGCTGTCTCACTTTTATGATGAATTTGTTGTCACATTGAAATCATATATGAAGATTCTGTGTGCTAAAGTCTACAAACTTTTTGGCATTATAACAACATTAACACACTATAACACCTGGTCTCGCAACGTTCAACTCATTTACAGCACAATGACATTGCGTTAGCACACACAGATGCGGTAAAGTGGAGGGGGAAAGAGAACCGCTTAGAAACAAAGCAGGCAAATTCCCGTTGAGCCGGCCACGCTTCCAAACGAAGGTTCTGTAGTTACTACCAACCCAAGTCGATATGCGATGTGGAAATATAAAATATATGCACGTAATTGAGAAACAAAGTCTCATTTGAATTAAATCATTCGTATCTTACACAATGAGTTCTAGAAATTTTGCATTTGATCAGTAAATGCAACACCCATCTTGCCGAAATTTATTTCTGTTAAAATACAACATGCGTTAGATTAAAAGTATTCAAAGGCATAGCATTGTTTAAACAAAAATTTGCTTAGTTGTGTAATTTCAATTATACCTGTTTCGAAAGTACGAAGTTTTATTATTGAAAGGAGCTTAATCTTTTATCAAGGCTTACTTGAAACCAAAATAAACCATTTATAATTCCTACCAGAATATAATCATTTATATTATTATTTGATTACAGGAAGGAAACTAACAGAGCATTCACTAAACTAAGATAAAAAGTAAGTGAATCGCTCATGAAGTTAGTAAGATTGGAGTCTGTATATTTTCTATAGATATAACTATAGAAAGTATCATTAGTTCCATAATAGCAAGAGAAAAGAACCAACAATAACTCAGAAACTAACGCAGAACCGGTTAAGAAAGAAAGACGTGAACGGTATTTAAATGTAAGTCCCTCTGCTTATCAACTGAAGGTATGGTCAAACTATTTTAGTTTTTCCTCGTTCTATGAACAAGACCAGAGTCCGTAGAAGTCTAAAGTTACTTCTCTGGGCTCGTTTGTATTATATTGTCAGTTGGTATGGGACATTAAGCGCTTACAAAAAAGAGGAAAAAGTAAACATTCCTCCGTCTCGCGGGTAATGGAAGTCATTCCCACCTGGTTCGGTACCCTCAGCTTCCTCCTGTCTTTGGGGAAATTCAGCCCATACAGTGAAACTATTGCACTTTTCTCTCGGTACAGATGAGAATAAAAATATAAGTATGACTCCTCTTCTGTTTTAAAGAGAATTGAGAGGGCTTCTCATCTATTTTATTCTACACTCTTCTACTGTCTTCTCTCTTCAATTGTAAGGAGGACACCTCCCCCCCCCCAAGCATAGGATTTAAATTGCGTGACATTTTTCCGTTGTTTTGACAGTGCTAGTCAAATCAGATTGTAGTGACATTTCGCTCAGATGACATTGTGTAAGAGCACGCAACGATTGTTAAACCTCGTTACAAGTAAAGTTTGGCTGAGACTCGGCAAATGACGTGGCATTTTCGGTCGCAGAAACATCCAAATAAAACGATTATGTAAAAACCGGTTCAAAAATCTGAACAAACTGGTTCAGTTATACACATGAATGAAAAAGAAACTGCAGTGCTCGTAACGAGTTATCAGTCGAAAACATTGTCGCTGTGAGCAACAGCGTGGCTGAGTGTAACGAAACGTCAATTCGCCTGCGGTCACTGAAATTGGACCATTTGAGTAACACCTTGCAGCGAATTTCGACCATGCATTTTCACCCACTTAAGATTTAACAGACTCGAGAACTGAAGAATTCATCGATTGGGTACTGCAGAATCAGTGATTTTATTAGGAAAATTATCTTTAGCATTTTCACTTAAAGAGTATCTCGAAAAGCAAAACTGGACATAGAAAATGCTCGGTCGTTCAAGAATAACAGATGCACGCCCAACAAGTGGCAATCTGATTCGGGTTTTGGATTCAGAGGTACTTTGAAAGTGAGGCTGTTATAAAGAAATGATTAAACGGAATGAATTGGAGAACAAAGGTTGCAGAGATTGCTACAACAGAAATTTCATGAGCAAGTCATCTGGAACAACAGGAATCAGAACAGCCTCTTTGATTGTGCGACGTTTTTCTCTAGGAATTCGTACAGTTCAAAGTTTACTTTTCCAATGTAAGAAATTACTCCTAAATAAAAGCAGAAATTCGAAAAGTTATCGACGAAATTTTTGAACATTTTGTCAAAATAATACGAGAGTGTCGATGAGAAGCAGTGGGAAGACATTTGTTACGTATTTTATTACATATTGAATCGCAATGTGTATCCTTTAAAATAATGTAGCAGCTCTGAAAATAAAAAAGGGTTTTAATTAAATACTGTATTACTTTGGGATATTTCTTCTTCCTTCTCTGCTACTATCTCAGAATTTTCTTCTTTATTATCTTTTCTTTTCTATTTATTTTTTGTATCCTCTTCTTTTCCAAAGTTCTTTTGTCTCTTGTGATCTCTTCTCTCCCAGTGGTTTTTTATTTTACCTCCCTGCAATACTTCTCTCTTCCTTTCATATCTTTCCTAGCAGGAAAGATAAAATATTCAAAATCTTAAGAAACCAACTCGCCTAACTTTACACCACATTTAAGCTGACATGAATCTATCTTTTCCTCCTTTCCATGCCAGCCTGTAACAAACCGGACCACTTTCATTCTACTAGAAACGCTTATTCTTTAAATCACATGCAGAAACAAAGAAATGCCCATGTTGAATGCATTAGAATAAGAAACAGTTATACATTTTTATTAATTTTAATATGACATAACTTTTTACAGTGTTCATAGACATTTTCGCAAAGCACAGGCAAACGCGAGCAGCTTTATTTCAGAAGGAGGGGAGAATGGAAATGTGCACTGGGGTCATTTCCACCCCTATGGTACTCGTTAGGTGCAGCTGTGAGCGTCTTTAAACTCTCATGAATTTTAATGCCTTCCTCTTTATCCATAATATTAAAGAAATTGAGAAAATCATCAGAGTATAAAAAACTACGAGCTGTCTACAATTTCCCGGAGAGTACAAAGTTACCAAGAGTAGAGATTACCCACCCGAATATGTTTATGTTTAACTACTCTGCTATACAGGGTGCCACAGCGTTCAGTCTACAGATTTAGGGAGGAATGCGAGCAGGAATTTTGGCATAAATTTAAATCAGATTTGTTACAAGTTTAAGGCAATGAAGAAAATCGACATTATGTGTGTTATTCATCATTTCCAATAAGAAATAATTCCGTAAATGGGTTACTTCATAATACATTGTGAAGGAAAGTTATATGATGCAAGCACTGCAGAAGAGTGTGTATCTGTTATACAGAGTATGCAGCGAGAACGGCATTTCAATAAGTGTAGTTTAGTGCATAATCGAAGATGGAGCTATGCAGACGCAACTATCAGGCCGTACTTTTTAATTTTATATAATTTTATCCCATAAGAGCAATTGTTCCCTGTCGTAGCAGGGTGAAGATCTAAGGGTAGTTATTAGGGGGCCAAGTGTGAGTGATATTTTGAATTTAGGACTAAATCGGTCTTACAAAAAGCTACCTGTCTCAACAGTTGCTAAATGTCTCTGTTATTTCGACTTAAGTCTTACATTCTGTCGCAGTCACTCAAAGTATCCAGCTAGCGTGACAGTGTCTTCCGCAAATACCTGTCCCTGGTTTGCCGTGACCATTGTTTGATCTCCAGCGAACTTTCAGTGTTCCCATTGCTTGCACTATCTCTTGGATTCTGTATGCCCATCTTGTTGAGTGGTCGTCCTGCACATCCACAGTCGGTCCTGGTGGTGTAGTGGTAACCATACTTGCCTTCTAAACCCAAGATTGCATGTTCAACCCGGTTATAATCGATGGATGGGCGTAAAAATCCCAAGCTTCCTTTAGAAGGGAAGTAAAGTCCTGGGTCCCATGTCGTCCATCTAGGACACGATAAAGAACCTCAAACCTGAAAGAAGAGACCTCTGAACATGGTTTGTCGGTCGTTTCACGCCCTGAATAGAATGGGACGCTGATGACCTGAGATGTTAAAAAGTGTTCGTAAGTAAATCAAATCAATCAATGAACGTTCATTTCCATTTAAATTAATTACCGTTGAGGCAACATCGATCAAACCGATTTTCTTCTTAATTTATTTGTTTGTGATTTTGTCCTGAAGGTCCTTAAGCTGCTTCTTGCGTTGGCAAACATGGAATGTATTCTTTTGTTTCGATAACAGGGACTAAGTTTGCCATCCATATGACTTGAGTAATTTGACTTCCTTCTTTAAAATGATTCTTTGAAATTTATCTGCCAGAATACAGAATACATTTGTGCATACATCTTCAATGGGAACACCTCCGGGAAAAGGAGTGAGGTGAGGGCAACTGGGCAACCCGAACCCATGGGTCGAAAGCACAGATGTAATTTTGTTTCCAGATACCTCGTCCAAGAAGTTCGAGCCTCTCAAATGGACCAGAAACTGGGCAAAAATCTTCCCACACGCAAGCCACTGTGGCACCACATACAGCACCAGCTCAACTCTGCGCTTTCGACCTTTCAGAGCCAATAGAAAGAAATGATATGAAATGGGAGACCAAAACTCCATGGAAAGCATTCGCTTATGTGACCAGGGAAACTAAGAATAGTTCTCAAGGTCAGGTTTGAACCCAGTACTTCACGAATGCGAATATAAAGCGTTTCCGCCTGATACACATCCTATTTTGGTTGTTTTCTTAATATCCTTAATCATTAATTTTTTTTACTTCGGATTCTCCCTTAACCGTTTCGCAGACCTAATCACCAATATAAACGTTTATACGGATCAAAGGAACACCATTATATTAATGTCATATTTTATATCGCATTTCAACTTTGTGAATTAGTTCTCTAGGAAACAAATAAATTCTTTTGGAGGGATCAAGTCACCCTTCTTCATCCCTATCCCTAATCTAAATCCCTTTTCTTACGTCTCTGTTCTTATTTTGGCTTACTTATTTGGTTTATTTACGAACGCTAGTATTACTCAGTATTTTTGCGCCCAAAAATTCAATGACCCTCGTCGGATTTGAACCGCAATCTTGGGCCTACGAGAGAAGTATAGTTACCACTAGACCACTAGGGCCGACTTAGACATAGCAATTGTCATACAGTCGAATTTGCTCTGGATGCCTTGGTTTTTCAGGTGCTGTAGGACGCATTGAGTTGATTTATTGTTTATAAACGACTTATTATACTTAATTCTAACTGTAATCCGCTTTTTTCACTAAGTTGGTTAAGTTATTGTCAATCTTCTACTTAGCATTTTAATGAACACTTTATGGAGACTGGACAGCAAGCTGACTGGGCTGTAATTGTGTTATGTTGTCTTTTTCCCCCTTTTTAAGTATCTTGTGTTCAAGAGCCCTTATTAATGAGACGAAATATTTAATAAAGTTTTTGGGAGAGCCCCCCTCTGAAAACATTGATGCTGTGACGAGAGATCCTCATATCTGCTTTTTGAGACAGAACTCTATACATAGCTAAAACGAATAAATACCAAAATCTACGTCTCATCTTTGAGCGCCATATTTTCTCTCTGATCATCAAAATGTATTTCGTGTATACTGGTGTCAATTTATGCTAAAAAATATATTGACTTATGATTAAACGGAAGTATAATGAGGAAGACTCGAAAGTTGGGAAAAAAATAGTTCCATCTTTACGTTCTATCAGAAAACAAAGCGGAATAATACTATGATATTTACCTTCCGAAAGTTTCTGGAAAAAGTAGCATACAAGGTCCAAGATAGAACATCCATGTTGCAGCAAGACAACGCTAACACCCACACTGCTGTTAGGACAATAGAAGGCAAAGCAAAGAGTCGAAGTACTACGCAAACATCTGTCCTCCAAACGATTTCATTTTTCTAAAAGTAAAAGAAATTCTGCATGGGTGCTAATGGGGATTATTGCGAAAAACTGTGAAAGTATTTTTCAATTTAGATAATTTTTTTTGGGGGGGGGAGAAAACATTTTAAGACGTTTGACATAACCTCTCATGCATGCAACTTATTATTTGCAAAATAAACTACAGAAGAGGAACTCATTAGCTATCGTATTATGTGCAAAATATCCAAGGGCATGTGTACCTTTTAATTATGCTAGGTTCCATCAAGGAATATCAATTTAATTACCTATACTCTAGTATTAACAATACCATTTTAACTTACTTTATTTCTACAAAAATATAGAACATTTTAAGTGAATAATGAATGAATGAATAATGTTTAACGCCCGTTTTTGCTACAGAGGCACCACAGAAGATGGACACTGCTCATACGTGAAATGAAATGATATATTGGGAAAGGATTTAATTTTTAAGGAAGGAAGCGTTCCAGGCCTAAGTTTAGGGTACCTCCCCGGCATTTGCCATTTTTGAGGACTGAGAAAAACCTGGAAAAAACCTCAGTCAGAGAGGACAGTCCTGGCGGGATTCGAACCCCAGACCTCCCGCACACAAGTCTGCGATTTAACGACCTCGGCCCCCCTGGCGGTATATTTTAAGTGAGTATGGTCAAAAAAATATACATATTTATCAAGTTGAAATGTGTGTATTACATCGTAAAAACGTGCGGTATGATTTAAATAACTCTGTATACACAAATGTTCTTTAACTGAAAGTTAAAAGAATGCCCAATTTCGGCATTTTACTTCCTTAATTTATTGTTAAAAATTTAATTTACATTTGTATAAAAGTATAATAAAATGCATGGACACATAACATAACAGTATAAGCTAGTTTTAAAAACTTTCTCTCCATCATTTACTTGGGTACTTAAAACTGTTGCTTTCAATTAGTTAGGGAGTCTTAGAATGACTAGAAGAGCGTTTTTCCAAATTTTCTTGTTCGCATACGCCCTTTGAAGATCGCGAGCCCAAGTTTCTATGTTTGTTTTATTAGATAAATGGATGCAGAGAATACTTTTTCACACAAGTAAGCTGTTATCAAAGGCAGCAATATTTTCATTGCCCCCTTGAAAATTTGCTGCCGAAAGATGCATGCTTTTAACAGGTACGAGGGTAGGTTCATAAGTTTCCGGCCTCGCCGAAAAGGATTATTGTCTTCACAAAATCCTTATCCAGTCTAATACCTTATCTGTTAAGTAAGTAATTGCACCCGCTCGTATTCAGTTGTTCACATATAGTTGCATAAAGAAGGCTATGAGTAGAAGATTATGACATGTTCAAAATGGAGTTTCGAGCTGCTATTAACTTCTTCACGAAAGAAGAAATTAAATTAAACAGCGATTGGACGGTGTATACAGGGAAGCACCCCTCTAATATTCTACCGTAAAAGAATGGGCCAAACTTTTTCGAATGGGTCGAGAAAGCATTGAAGACGAAAAGCGTGTAGGTCCTCTTGGAGGTGCTCACTCCTGAAAACATCGCTCTTGTGCAAGAGAAATTGAGTAAGACCGGCGGCTCAAAGTTACAGAAACAGCAGCAACGTTAGGTCTTTCAAAAACAACAATTCTTCGAATTATTCATAAAAATTTAAACATGAATAAGTTTGAACAAGATGTGTATCTAGACTTCTTTTCTCAGTCCAAAAGCAGCAACGAGTCATCTGTTGTCCGTATTTTTGGAACTCTGCCGCGGTATGAGAGAGAAGGTCTGAAAACCATTGTTACAGGAGATGAAACTACGGTCCTTGTCCAAAAGAGAACTAATGGAGTAGATTAAACCTGGCGAGCACTGCCTCTAAAGGCCAATGTCACTCAGTCATGAAGACATGAAGATCATGGCCACAATCTTTTGGGATTGTGAAGGAATACTCTTCATTGACTTCAAGGAGAGGAACAGCACAATAAAAGGAATGTGGCTTCAAGGAGATGGACCACTCACCCTAGATCTGGCGCCCAGTGACTATTTCTTCTTCTCATAACTCAAGAAGAACCTTCGAGGAAGCAAATTTAAGTGTGACGAAGAAGTAATGGATACTGTTTTTACCCGTTTTGCAGAGAAGACTTCAAATTATTGGGGGGGGGGGGGTGGAATTCAAATGTTAATTCAAAGATGTGAAAGTGTATTGCAATAAAGGGTAACCATATTGAAAAGTGAAATACAGTTTTTGCTTTTATCATACCAAGAAAATGGTTAGGCCGGAAACTTGTGGACCTACCCTCGTACATGTAAATGTTTTGCCTGATCCCATTTTCCACTCCCTCCGGAACAAATAGTCGTCTTCAATCGTATTCTAATTTACTTTATCTCAATAGATAGACGTTGCATCAAAATTAGTTTTTCTTCGTGTTCATGTTTGTATCTATACGTTCCAGAATAAATGCTGTTAAGAGCACTTTAATGTTTCGTAGACTACCTCCCAGCCCTTGTGTACCATAGTATGCGAACCATTGGTCTAGATGGTTTTGTTTTTACAACATTTTCTTCCTAATACTTTATTGTAATGGTTAGTAATGAATTTTATACCAGCAGCATTTCTTGTCGGATTTTCTCGTTGGCAACATCGGTCTATGTATTTGACATAGCTTAGACATATGTAGGTCAAAATCTTTAGGGAATAATTTCAGTAAATTATGATTTTTCCCTCATAATTGGGCATAACAGATGTTTTAGGGCATATAAATGATCACACTTTATAGTTTATGTACCAGAGTAATTATTTTAGTTTTGTTTTGCTGTCATATATTTTGTAGCCATAATATAAAACTTTACTAAGCCATATCTTTAAAATAAGGCTATTAATGAATGTTTAATTAACAAAATTGCATAATTATGTGTATACCAAAAAGTAATAAATATTGCAATGAACTAGGTAAGACTTAACGCCTATCTCAGTTTTTGAAGGTAGATGACTCTAAACCACCCAAGGGCTCATATGCGCTCGGAAGTGAGCAATCGAGATACAACCCCAACTAGCCCCCACTAATCGATCCCGGTGCCTCCCGGGCGGCAGGCTGTTCGCCCTAACCTATTGGCCATACAGGCGGCCTATAGGGACTTGGTTGACATCATTGCATTTATTATTATAGTTAATAATTTAAATTCCAACTTTTGTTGTTCTACAAAGTATACACCAAATAAAACTGAAACAATATGCCACCAACTTATTTTAATAAGATAATAATATTTATAATATTTATAAACTCAAATTTTCAATCCCTTCTATGCAAATTCGTTCTTCTTAAAATATTTCTTTAAAAAAAAACACTACCATATTGGTTCTCAAAGTAACCTTCTCGCAGTTTAAGGGCTCAATCGCTGATTCAAGCACATCGTTGATCTCTTAAGATTCTTCATAGATGTAGATCTATTTGCTCCCATTTTATATGACAACAGAGACTCGACTATGCATCTAAATAGTTTTCTTCTTTGCAGTTTTCTCCGTTTTTTTTTTTTTTTTTTTTTTATCTTAAAGCATAATACTGTAGTTTTGAATAGTCCTGAGGATGTATGAACCTGAGGGAGACAATTTTAGATAATATGTGGTAGGAGTAGCTTCTCAGCTGCATAACGTATGAAACAATTGCAAGTAAGAAAGATGAAAGTGATACAACTGTGCAATAAACCGTCCATACAATGTGTTCAATACGAGTAAGAGAGATACAAACCTGATTACCCTATAAACGCATAAACAGAAAATGAACTACCTGAAATCTGCGCGCATCTTTTGCTCATTCGTCAGGACTATTCAAAACTATTTTACTTGCAGTTATTCAAAACACGTTCATTAGTTCATATTTATCCACGTTTCAAAACTAATAATATCCTTTGTACAACATTTGTATCATTTTATATTTCAATTATGCCCCGTATGCTTGATCCATATAATGAGACTTTTGCGATTATTGATATCTGCTAGTATTCTTTTCATTTTAATATTCAGTGCAAATGTAGGATTATAAATTAGTATGGGATTAACATGCAAGTTAATGTCGCACTCAAGAAAAATATTTTATTGAGTAGTTTATGCATACTTACTGTAGAAACAGTTTACATTATTTAAGAAAGGGGCTTAACTTCATGAGATTAGTTGCTACTACATAGGATATAATTATCATATTTTGTTCCTATGGTAGAATAACTTAAAACGTTTGGTAATAGATGATTTAAAACTTCCATATGAGATTCGTAGCTGTATATTAATAATTTTGAAGATATACGGAAGAGACAATTCTTTTTTACCGTGCTTTATAAGTCCTTCATAAATAGTTTATATAAATATAGGCTGTTGTCATTTCATCGTGTCTAAAGCACTTTTCTGATACTACGTTCGTATTATTAATTAACAAAGTAACAGATTTCCGAGAGTAAAGCTCATTGGAATGTAAAACAATATTAAGAATTCATTTTATCTGGGTAAAAAGGTTTAGCACGGAGGCTTCTAGGCATCCATTGAGCTGATTAACTTTCCCTTGCTTGTTTTGAAAGTTTAATTAAAATGTCAAAATCTCAATGATCTTTAAAACAAAACTGGTTGATTTTAAATTGTAGTCATGAATTTAACAGTTTTCTGTTAAAGTCATAATGTTAATAAGATTTTAATTAATTAAACACAGTTAGATTATTTTAGTTACTGGCCAGCAGAGCGCGGCTGCCTACCAGGAGGAGGCAGTAATTAGGACCTGTGCTGCACGTGCAGGTGGCAGGTTGTAGTTACTTTGAGGGTTCTCTGAGCTAATTGTTCATTTTCTATGCAACTAAATAAATATAATCTTAAAGGTGGGGTTTTTACATACTATATATACATACACACACACACACACACACACACATTGAGTGAGGCATTTGTAATGTCGCTCCACTTTACTCCGAAACGAAGAGGAAAATCAAAAAAATGCTTCAGACAAAATTTGAAGTTCTCTTAGAGGGACATAAGAGAGCGACCTTAATTCGTCCTTGAAGTGCCATTCTCAAGGACATTTTAAGGTCATTTTTTCAAATGGAGTGATGTATTTTTCCCCGGGAATGGAAAGAGTATTCAATTTTTAGTATAAAAGTTCTAGTACATCTATCAGCTAGGGGTGATAGATGATGAGATATTGGACAAATGAGACAACAAAGTTTTTCGCTCACTCACTATGTGTGTGTGTGTGTGTGTGTGTGTGTGTGTGTGGTGTGTGTGTAAAACGGAAAATAGTGAGAAAATGTTCTCGCAACCCTTTTATAGGAAGGAAACTGGTTGCCAACCTGTTAAAAGTAGCGAGATGCAGTCCTTGACAAGAAACTCAAATAACCTCTCGTATACTTTTAGTGCTTTTCGGTACACACAGCCTATAATTATATTTTCTATATATTTATACAATGAAAATATATAAAATAAAAATTAAAAAGGAAAAATGCAGAGGTTAACTTAAAAGTTTTCCGGTTGTTCATGTCCAAAAAGGATGTTTAGAGGAAGTTTAAAAGTAAAACATAAATAAATAATTCAACGACTGTAAAATTTAAAAGCCGTGAAACTATGTGTAAATCCTTCACAGTCTGGTGATACATTTTACGACTATTAGTCATGAAGTCCTGGGCCATGGGTTCGAATTCCAATCAGGTTAAGCTGTCTTGGGTATGAGTTTTTCGGGAGTTCTTTCCTTATCTTGAGAAAATGAATGTCAAATAGCTTTAAGGTTGCAGGGACTCCGAACTCATTTGTGCCATCATTAATTCATTTCATTTCGTTCATCCCTACAGACTTTGTATGTTCCAGAACCACGTGAAAAACGATGGAGAGCAGCATCGTGTATCGGCAATTTTTAACAAGCGTTTAACAGCTTTACATCGGACGGGCCCGTAATTTTTTACGCAGGTATCATCAGTGTCAATTTCACACGTGATGAGAACCGAATCGGGGGAGATTGGTTTCGCATGACCTCCCCTCTGGACCCCTAGTGCGAGGATTAAAGGGGGAGCTGTGCAAATTAGAGCGAGGTTCAACACCTTTCCAACAGTTTTCAAGAAAAGAATCATCTCCGCTTGTTCTCATAGGATTAGGGGACTTTGCATTCCAGTTTTACTTTTTTTTACCAGACATCCCAGCTTACAGGTTTGATGTTCACGTCGGCAGATCTTAAATGGATGTAATCTTCTTCGTTAAGCAGAGACTCCGGTTTAACTTTGTCGGGAAGTCGGGGGGAACCAGGTGGGGAATTGGTAAGGGAGCGTCCAACAAAATCTCCCCATTCACGGCAATCGTCCATTTTGTTACGAGCAGTTGCTTTGTGAAGAAAAGTCTCTGGACAATATAGTCGGTATTTCCTTTGAAGCTGCAATGCGAGTTAGAAGGGATCACAACGCCTTCTTTTTCGCTAAGGATAAGTCTTTCGATTTTTGACTTGTGTCACTTCGAGGTATTAGGCTGCTAAGGAACGATTTTCTTCTTTACTTTCTTAAAAATAATAAATAGAGGAACAAAAAAATAGTAAAAGAGAAGTATTATTGTCAATATTTCGTTTTAAATAACTGAAAAAACTCTGAATTACATACTAGTAAACACAATTTAGCCCATTAACCTATTCGGTGGAGAAATGCTTCTAACTTAGTTGTGTATAGTTGCTAAAAAATTTAATTTTCTCTTAAAATTGTGCCGCTTTTGGGCGCATTCCGTTTTCTTCCATCGACAGATGAAGCTTCCTTCTTCCTTGCCGCCACGGGTGGCCGAAATCGTTTAAGCGCGGACTAGTAAGCGGGAGGTCTGGGGTTCGAACCCGCCAGAACCGTCTTCCCTTCCTGAGGTTTTCTCTAGGTTTTCCTCGTTCCTCACAAATGGCAAATGCCGGGGAGGTACTCTAAACTTAGACCTCGAACGTTTCCTTCCCTAAAAATAAATCCTTTCCCAATCTCATGTATCATCAATATCCATCGCCTGTGCGCCTCTGTAGCAAAAACGGGGGTTAAACACCATTCATTCATTCTTCTTCCTTTCCTTGCCTCTTCCTTCCTCTTCCCTTTGTTGCTACGTATGCATGGTCTGATTGCCAGTTTGCTTGCCTATTGGTTGTAACGTACTTGTACCGTAAGTTAACGGAATTAACGGTTGCTAACTGTGCAGCGTAGGAAGTTCACTAGACATTGTTAGACTTTTTCGACAAACCGGCAAGGATGGCGGAGGTCGTTAAGGAGCGGAATCGTAAAATAAAGGTCTAGGGTTCGATTCCCACTAGGACTGTTCTCCCTGACTGAGGTTTTTTCTAGGTTTCCCTCGTAAATGGCAAATGCCTAAACTTGGGCCTGGAACGCTTCCTTCCTTAAAAAAAAAAACCTTTCCCAGTATTTATTTCACCACATGCATCATCAATGTCCAGCGTCTGTGATGCCTCTTCATGAAACACTATTAATTTTTTTTTTTTTCTTTCGACAAGCCGAAGCAAGGAGCCCCCAACTGAAGAGTAAAAATTTTCAACCTTATAATTCAACTTTTCAATCGGGACGTTCTTCACGGTGTACCAGTTACCCAAGTAAATTGTATTATGAAAAGATTTTATTTGTAAAGGTTTTACTTAGTTACTAGTCTGGTTTAAGGTACTTTTGTAATATTTCTCCAAGGATTGCTAGACCAAAGTTTAAGTCATATAAATTGTAAATAGAAGAATGCATTGTGTTTTGTATTTGTAATTTCCTGGGTCGAGAATTACCGTGTTTACTTGATTCTTAGGCCCATTGAACTTAATGTGCACCCCAAATCATAAGATTTTGGCATATTGTTTTACGGCGTCTTAGAGATAAGTACAACCATTTATAAAACCATCAGAACATAGAATTTATAGCTGGACTATTATTACATCTTGGAGCACGTAGGACTAATTCACTTGTTCTGTTGCCAGGACAGTTAGCGTAGGTCAAAGAAGAAAAAAAGTATTTCTTATGATGTCACTAGTTACAGGTTGAGCGTTCATCTTCCATTCATGTACAAAATCCAAAACGTTTTCTTCAATATTAGGATGTTCTTTGCGAGAACCAGTGAATTTCTTTCCACTAGCTTTAGTTGCAAATAAGGCCAATTTCTGTTGCCGCCACAAGCGAACGTTGCTCTCAGCTACTTTGAACTCTCTTTCTGTCTTTCTGTTACCATTTTTTGCAACATAAAGAAGTATTTTACGCTTGAAAATAGCACCATTAAATGTTTTCTCTGTTTTCCCTGTAGACCAACAATAAATGTAACGAAGTAGAGAATTGCAGCGATGCGTTATAACGTTATAAGTGATAATATTGAATGAAGTTACCGGCGAAATACAGAACGGATTTGCACTCTAACATAACACGTCATCTAATCTAATGCGTACCACAATTTGGACAAAAAGGTGCGCATTAGATTCACGTAAATAAGATAATTCATGTTACCTAGCTGACCATCTAACTCCCTTAATGGTAGCAACCATTTTGCAGACTTCGAGTTCAAACGTAGTTTTGAATTTTCCCAAAACTTTTGCATTATGCAAGGTACCCCTGCACAGAAAAAAATGGCTGTTTGTGGTAAAGTACACGACATTCGGTAAAGCTGGATTTGTTTTTGTTCCCTAATTTTCCAGTGACTGTCGTCCACTGCATATATTTCTTACTTTATAATGTATTGTAGTCATAATATGAAAAATGCATACAAACACACCAACGTCACCGTACGACTAGTTGGATGAGGTACTGTATTATACAAAGACGAAAAAATAACATCTACCAAGCTTTGGAAATAACACTGCAACAAAGAAGAAATTCATATGTTGGTAGAAAAGGAAAATTAAAATAATTAAATATAATGACTCGGGTTGAATCTATAACTTTTTGCACCGCTGTTCCTGTCACTAGCTTACTGTGAATAAAAGGTTGGTCGTTTTTTGTATGTGAACAAGGAGCTGTGCAGAAGTGAGCATAACCAGGCTTCAAGAGTTTTGTCTTAAGGTGTACAAAGAAGTTATTTTCGGTTCATTTATTTTATGCTTTCTTTCCGTAGTAAAACCCTCCAGTAACCGCAGTGCTATTAACTGCAACATATGCACTTGGAACTATGTATACATTTATATCCTTTTTCCCTTTAAGAATATAAAAATTTCTCGACGTCCTTCCTAAGATATTCTACGCACCCATGAACTGAAGTAACAGATGGTTATTGCAGGGGTTGCGAACATCAAAGCTTGTTATGGAAGGCGCCAGAGTGGTGAAGAACTTGATTGCTTCTTTCATGTTGCCTTTTCACATGAATGTGTATTTATCTAAATTATATGTACCTAGCGCAGATGTTAATGACGAATGAATTCAATTTTATTTTTTTACAGATAGGAGTGAATAATTGTAACTCTACCTACAGCATAGTATAACCGCTAACTTCCTGAAGCAACATATCTTCATGCTGAAGACAAATGTACAAATATGAGGATAATTTCAAAAGTTCTCAGATTGAAGTATTAAATAGAAAAAAAAATATGACAGAATATAAATTACATTAAATAGTTCGTATTTTAAGAACAGTCCCGCTTAAAGCTATTGCATAAAGCCCAATGGTTTTACATGGAAGTTAAATTCCTTCAGTCTTCAACAACTGCTTCGGGGCCTGAAGAGATCAGTCCCCGGGCACTTTGGGTAAACTGAGTCCCTAGGACCATAAATATAGGTAAACTGAGTCCCAATATATCTGAAAAAATTTACGGAAATATATTGATTTGTTCTGCTGTTATAATTTTGTAAAATAGGCCGCTTCTGTGGTCTAGTAGTAGCGTTTGCGATTATTAATTTAGAGGTTCTGAGTTCGATTCCCGGTTAGGTCAAGCTTTCTGGGTAAGGTTTTCTTATCCTTGCCAGATAGGTTTAAGGTTACAAGGAATCCGAGCTTCGGTGCCCAATAGGCGTCTGGACCTCGGAAATCCGCTACAATACTGCCATGCCGGGAAGAACGCCCACAAGTTGTTGAAAATAATTGGTTGTCATTGGAAAAAATAAATGGTTTTGCGAAATATTTCAAAGTTAATAGGCTCTTTCTGTTCATAACACTCTACCGTCTAAAATAAGAAGTAGTTTTCTCTCGAGCATTGCAGTTTTGAAGGTTGTGAATAAGATCAAACTCCTCCCCCACCCCCGCTCTCCTCTGAGAGAGATCACTGTTTCCTTAGCAATGTTTCGGTCAGAACATACCATCTCATGTACAAGAGAGAGAATGTGCCCAATATGGAAGTTATGAAAAGTCACAGGAATTGAACATCATTTACTGTGGACGGTTGCAAATTTCGACTTAATAGGAACTTAAAGCAACAACTTTAATTATGCAATGTTGCTCTTCATGTGAGCTTTTTTTTTTTTTTTTTTTTTTTTTTTGTTAAAATTAATCCCAACATAGCTGAAAAATCTCAAAAACTAAATCATGAAAAACCAATCGATTAAAGCTTAAATGGAAATCTTTGAGTAACTCGTTGAAGATAAAAATCAGTGAATGACATTTCTAGGCGTTCATAGAAACTATTATACCCGAAATTGAAAAAAGTGACATTCCCATTTTGACTTAAATTGACGTGGCACTTGTGAAACGAAACATTTGAAAAGTTCACTGTTCTTTTTACCCTCTCTTCCCAAATCACTTACAGAAACACACAAGGCACTAGAAAAAAATCAGCATTAAAAATAACACACTTGAGCAGTTTATACTGTTTAATGCCGAATTTACTGTAGTGTTTTCAACTCTACTCTTCTAGTGAATCAAACGCCTATATTTTATTTGGATGAATCTTTCAAATGTTGTCCTAAACTTTTTACACAAAGTCTTTTTATGCAAATGCTGGTTAAAAATATATGCTTATACATCCCACTCATATTTTGCTTACTGCCCAGCATGGACCTATAATTACTTACATCAGTTCATTTCAAATGATTGTGAATGATGCAATACACAGTATTTTGTAGAGTTTGAGGTAGCCATACATACGGCCAAATGGCTAGTATGGCCTTCGATTAAAATAACGGGCTATCGTTTCCATCTCGGTCAAAACTGGTGAGGTAAAATACATTGGGTCTCACTAATGAATATAGAATCAATTCATAAAAAAGTAATTTCCTGAAATATTTCTTCAAGCTTCCGTATTAGCATCCAGAAGACGTTCAGGAATGTTTCATTGAAGATCTAATGTCTATTCAACTTGAAGATAGTAGATTCAAATGTTTCTTAATTTGGCTTTGAAATGCTCTATTTTTCCATTTTTTGAGCCCATTTTGCAGCCAAAATTAACAGTATCACAAACAGTTATCAGTCTTTACATTCTTACTTGAATGCATCATTTTATAGTAACCATGCAAATGTATACTATTTTATCGATGTATTAAAAACACCCAATCATACATTTTATTGAGAAGCAAAGGGGGAAAAGAAAATAGCAATCGACCAGAAGGAAGATATTATAAGAGAAAAGAACGCCACAGCTAGCGAATCAAGGTATCACAAAATTTCAATTAGTCAAACCAGTTTCTTTCAAATTCTTTCCTATATCTTAAAATAATATAAGAGCATGATAGATTTTTAGACGATTTTAAAGTCAAGTGACAAAATGTATTTTACCACAAAGTGTATTCAACCATAAAATAGACAAAAAGTTTAATCACGAGCCAACCATTAGTTTTACTAATTGCTTGCTAGTTTCGAGTTTGGAAAATGTGGGAGATAAGATTTTGTCGTGAGGAAATTTAGCAGGGACCGAGTTTATCTATACACCTGGTAGAAACTCAGTTTATCGCATTTTTCAAGGTAAGGACTGATTTGCCCAGTTCTGGCTGCTTCAAGCTCATCTATTACTACCACTAATGGTTTTTTTTTTTCATTTAAGAAAAGAGAGGCCAAGTCAGGTAAATGAAGCCGATAAGATAGCAAAACGTTTCTAAATTAATTCATTTAGCTTTGCAATATATGGATTCGAGCCTTATCTTGATGAAGGATGGCTTCCTTTGCATAAGCTCGGTATTTTCTGACATACTTTTCTTTTCTTCGGTTTGTCCATAATAATGCACTAAAAGAAAGGCAACAAAGCAAAAGGTTTCCTTTCGCATTCCAAAGAAATGGAAGTATAATAATATTTGGTCAGCTCCATGCCATTTGCTTTTCTTTGGCCATGAAACAAGATGTTTTTTATTGCTTAGACTGCTATTTTACTTTTTATATTATAATGCATCTACGTTTACTATTTATTACTTTTAGACTATAGAATATGTTGGGTTTCTAAAACGTACTAAAATTTACTAAGAAATTGCCCTCAGTCATCAAAGTACCCAATTTCTACATTTAGGTGTTAAATAGAAATTACCACAATATTGATATTTATCTAGAAACAATCAAAGGTAGAATTCATTTTATTCAAACTTTTTTTTTTAATCTTCAAGAACAAAATGAAAATTAAGCTCTGTCTAATAAGTTGTCTCTTATAAGCATTGTCGTAAAACTAGTAACATTAATCTGTCAAGTGAAAAGGTTCAGAAGGTTTTAGAGATGATTTTTGGTTCAACATATATTATTTTTTGTTTTATTTATATTTACAATGAATGTTGATATTAGATGGTTTAATCTTAGATATATGTTTGGTTATGATTATTTGTCATATATGAGTAAGTTGCAATTATATGTCAAGGTCTATTACAAGTATTTATTTAATCGTCAGGCAATAAAAAACATCGTACTAAGTACATTTAATTTTCCGTAACTGTCTCTAGTCTTCTTGGCCATTTCAACCTCCATCTTTCGTTCTCTTTTCCCTTCTTACACTTCCGTCCATCCGCGTTAATCGTCCCCTTGTGCTTCTTCCCGATCCAATATTTTCTTTGAAAAATCATCCTTTGTCATTCTTTTACCATGTCTATGTCATTTTAACCATTTATTACTTTATACATTTTAATACTTAAATCTTTAATCTTCATCTTATTTTTGCAAAGGGGGGCTAAATATTTATTTACTTTTAAAGTAAATTAGATTTTGCTCTCGACTTTAAACCCCTTGTTTCTCTGCTACTTTGTTGTTTTATTTTTGTAACTTCAGTAATTTTTTTGTTTTTGTTTTAAAATTATCCCACAAAACACCAATAAATTTCGATAGTGATGTGAAATTCTTTTGTTTATACTTTCATTAATTAAGCTCATGGTTTTTACATTTCTAATTTTTTATTCTATATTTTCACTTCCATATTCCAGAACTTAATATTTTTAATCGTTTTCTGCTACATGTATTATATTGTATCCATGTTTTTCTTTAAGCTTAATTTCTCATATTCTTCACTTGATTATCCTGCCATGTACTATAAATCAACATAACCTTTTACCATCAATAATTAATGAAAAAAACTGTCTTGTCTGCTACCATTATTCCTATAGGTGAACATTTTCTTTTCATTTTTTCTACCTCAAAATATTTATTTAAATAACGCTGATGATAGATGACACAAAAACCAGATGAGCTGTTTTATATCTGTTCTTACTTTATAGGATGACTCGATGTATATATTTTAACTACGTTTGTAATTATGTCTTTGCAGGTGAAATATTGCAGTCGATGCTGGGTTAGAACCTGCACTTTTTGGAAACCACCAGAGGCTGCAGAAGTTCATTTCCGGCACCCTAATATTCTCATGCCATTCCATCAAGTTTGAACAGACTGCTAAATAAACAAGATAATTTTCAGCGAACTGAAAGCCAAACGAAATGGTCGACCCATCAGCCTCAAAAGAAGATCGTCAAGCAGTACGATTTACAAAGAAAACCGTACAAGATGATCAAATATTGTCTTTTCGTTTCCAAGTATAGGCACACAAGGCATAATCGAAATTTTCATAGGAGAGTTCAGTACTGTAACTGGATTAATCAATATAAACGGAGAGATCCAAATTTCCAGCGAGGAATATCTGTTCTTTTTAGATGATCACATGCGTATACAAAATGCAAAATACTGGTCCACGTCCTTCCGACGTTCCAGATTCTGAAAGAATTGTAGCACGGGGTAGTATTCTATGCGTTATCATTGAGAGCTCACGTTTTCTTTGATAACATGTCAACCAACACACTTTTGACAACATACTTAATAGCATGTATATAAAATTTTATATAAAATGTTCTTAATAAATGGCAAAAACGTGGTTTCAGCTGGATGGAACAGCAGCACAGCGTGCACTATCGTTTCGCCAAAAATTAAATAACATATTTAAGGAATGTTGGATTGGACGAGGTAGTCCTAGGATTGGCTTGGACTATTAGGGGTGGAGGATGATATTTTGGTACTTCGCCGTGCACAATTACTAGCCGTTTGTACCTATGCCCCCAGTGGGAAAACACGGGAGAAAGGGATGAGGTGAAGGAGATATCGAGATTGATCAGAATTCACGGTCAGTGAGTCATGCACGTAGAACTGGCATCTGACATTATTTCCAAATAGAACACCTCGTAAGGACCACTTACGTACCAGGGGCCGGGACAGAAACCTTTCCAAAGCGCAAATTATTAAAACTACAGTTCAGAAATACGGATATCTGAAGAATATTGTTAAAGAGAATGCATCGAAATAGAACTTGAGAGTGTGAACTATGACAGTGTAACCCCAAGGATGTGAAAATGTGGTTATTATTTAACAATCCAAAGAAACTATAAATCCCCTCCTTGCCCCTGATTTGAATCGCCCTACAGTAAATCTGTAGGGAAGTTGGAAAAACGAATGCGAAAGCACAAAATAACAAGCAAAATTGAACTTAAGAGGGTTCTTGAAGAAGAGTGGCAAAAAAGTCCTCCTTCAGTGACAAAAGAGCTTGTAGAATCCATGCCTGGGAAATTGACTGCTGTTTTTAAAGCTAAAGTAGTCAACAGGAAGTACAGAACACCGGAACTTGCATTAGTATGTATGGCAAATAAACTCTAATTAAAATTTAATGACAGTTAAAAACACAAATTACACAAATTTTGTTTCCCTATTTTTGTCATTGTATTAAATGCTTCAAAAATATAAAACCACTCTCAATTTATTATAAAATTTGTTTCATTATTGTTTTAAGCACATATAGAAATGTAGTACTAATTAAATTTATTTTTTCACATAATTAGATACATAAGTCTAGTTTATTAGCAATTTGGAGAATGATTGTGCATTATTAATTATCTTCATGTTACAGGAATTTCGCTCTAAAGCTAGAATATATATAAAGGATATGCATATAATTCTTTAGGGTGTGTTTAATTCAGATATGTCAAGAGTTAAAAATTTAATAAAAACTAACATTATGCATTGAAAAAGAACTATGCATTAAAAAAGAATACAAACGCATATTCAAAATATCAAGAAAGAGCCAACATAAACCCCATTGATTCCTAGGTTTGCTTCCCGTGATCGCTTTTAAAAGTAATAAATACATATTTCTAACGTTTATCAGATGTTTGTGGGAAATATTTACCTCAGAATTTGCTGTTGACAATATGCTATGGCTACGCGTGACGCAACAATGTTAATTTTAACAAATTCGATAGCAAAAGGTCTAAGAAAGGATTGTTTTCAAGATAATTGTGGCGATATTCATAGTTTTCTTAAAAGAAGGTGGCCATTGTAAGACAATCAGGCAGTAATAATTAAAGATAATTGCAGTTTATTAAAGTTTATATTTTTAAAGCTACAGTTACCATCGTTCAACTCGATTCTAAATGGAAACTTCCAGTGTGAAATCACAAGAAGCTGAAGGTAAGCATTTTGAAACAACAATACTTGTACATATCAATTAAAATCAACTGAATGGCTACGCTACATTATCGTTCGACATATAGTAATAATAAAAGTATGATCTGATCAGGCTATTATTTAACTATTCGAAAACAAAATCCTCAAACATAAAAGGAACAGACCTCGTTGCTCTAACCTATACAAAACTGAATTACATGCTAAGTGTAACACGAATTTTATACGAAAAATGCATTAATTAACAATTGCTAGTATTATAAAACTAGCTATATAATGAAATAAAATCGAAATGTATGGAAAGCTTAAATGTATAGGGTTCACAGTTTGGCAATTAAAATTAATCTTTTGTGGATAATGGCATGATGAACCTGATTATGGTTATTAAATTTTAACGGTATATCGCATAGTTAATGAATCCAAGCCCCTGATTAAATTAGCACACTCCACATATTAATTATTATATAAATGCTTTGAAACACATACAGAAAAATTTGGCGCTTAAAATTCTTACTTCATTGAATGTAATTTAATGTTATTACTACATGCGGGCATTTTAAGATGCAAAATATTGGAAAAGAAGCAAGCATTCGTGCCTTGAAAACTGTGAAAATATGGCCATAATGCGATCTAAATTTAAGTTTTCTAACATATTAAGTTGAATGTTATAGTTGAATTTAAACACATTTTAATTACCAATCTAAATGTGTAATTTATTTAATAGACTAAACGTATTCCATTTAGCACATAATAAAAATGAAATATCACACAGAACTGTAATAGCAAATCATACATTTTTAACCCTGGAATATCTAAGCTCTTTTGTCACTATATACCCCCTCAATCCTCGTGTATTTATTTGGGAATTCTGGAATAATGCATCACTGTTATCTTGAAAATTTTGCCTTTGTATTTATTTAATCATAAAGTACGTTTTACATATAGATAATTTTATATTGCTAATCAATGCGATATTTACGCCGTAAATTATTAGGAACTACATTAACACAAAAACTCTAGAACAACTCGCATTATTGTCAGACATGTCTACCTTTAAAAGTTTGTAAATTGCACATAGGTGTCAAAGATTTTATTTTCATGAATACAATGCTTAAGGAAAATCAAACTGGCAATCATAATTTATAAATGACTGTACACTCTGTAAAAAGGACCATATATTTTTTGCACTGTATTTTCTATTATTATCACACTTTACAACATTATTTCCAATAAGAATGTCCTGCTTCTTAATTTCAACTTCTCTATAGCCTGTATTTTTTAATTATAAGCAATTTTTACATTTCACAACGGTTGCTGAATGGCAGCTTTCTAGGATCTGAAATTCTGCCGAGGTTGCGGTTAGGAGTTTATTACTGTTTCATTTCAGTTAGACTTACCTAGATATATGCCGTAGTCAGGGAAGGAATTAAGAAATCCGTAAATAGAGCGTAAAAATTGTTATTGTTCATTTTGTTATGAAAAACACGTTTATCGCATTTTTTTAGATTTAAAATAAAGTAGAAATGTCTCCTCGGTTAACTTCAAGAAAAACCCATTGACTGTATTCCGTATATTTTATTTTATAAAATGTATACATGTTTTTTCTCCAAAATTCAGATAAAATACACCTTAACTAAATTATGTGTTGTTTTGTCTATATTATTAGGTACTGATTCTGATCGTTTGACGTGAGTGCGAATGTGCTAATGAATAATTTCTTATACCATAGAAAATAACTGGACATGAAATGTGACTCCATGTTGCACTGCTGGAGTTACTATTCTTTCCTTACACATCAAGAGCATTTGTTTTAAAATTTAGTTTCAGGAAAAAATAATCATATCTATAACTGAATAGAAAAGTCCAAATGCATAAAAATAAATTAATAGCAACTTTAACCTAAAAGTAATGTTATAATTGATAGAATCATGGTTAATATAAGCTGAAATCCTCATCCATTGGTATATTTTCATTAAATTCTGTTATTTTACTGCATACTATTCACAATGTTTGTATTAACCTGGTGTTTTAGTATAAAAATAGAGAAGAAATTTAAGTAATTTCAGTCACATGAATGTTGCAATGATCTTTGTTAATAAACCGATTTTCTTCCAAATAATAACTTGCTGGTATCAGTACGTTCACCAGATTATTTAATCAAGAAACTGACCATAGCATTCTTTGGGGTTTTTATGGCCAGCGTTATTATTAAAATTAATAATTAACTGTTCACAGAATATAGTTATAGTCCGCATCTTTTGGTGTGCAATGTGTACCCCTGCTTCAAGCTAAAACCGCCACGGATGGCCGAGGTCGTTAAGGCGCAGACTCGTGAACGGCAGGTCTGGGGTTCGAATCCTCCCTGACCGAGGTTTTTTTTTCAGGTTTTCCTTAGTTCTCATAAATGGCAAATGCCGGGGAGGTACCCTAACTTAGGCCTGGAACGTTTCCTTCCTTAAAACACATCCTTTCCCAATATATCATTTCATCTCATGTATCATCAGTGTCCATTGCCTGTTGTGCCTCTGTAGCAAAAACGGGCGTTAAACACCATACTAAAATGTATCATCAAGTTTACAATGAGTAGATTTATCATAAAAATAATAGATTCATAATTCTATCAAATAACTGTTTTAGAATATTTACAAAATGCTATTGGGATAAGTAATATTATTTTAAGGCTAAGTGCCTAAAACATCTGTTTAAAACAGAAAGACTGTCAGCGTTGAATGGTAAATAAGTTTATTATTACTCAATATCCAACACAAAGAATTATTCTTTCGTTTCTCCGTTCGAAAACTGATATTTGAAAAATTATAATTTAACACCTTTAACGAAGACTTTGAAATTAAATTGTACATTATCCATACTATACTGTACAGAGTTATTTAAGATGTAACTAGTGGCACTCAATACACAATGGTTCTTACAGATAATGAAGGTGGCAAAAATATTTTATTTCCCATATCACTGAAGTTATTTATTCATTGATTTGAGAGATATCTATTAGCATTTTTAATGATTGCGGTCACAGTACATTATGCACTATTGTTATATTTAATAATATCTGGATGTTTACACAATAATCTCTAATTTCTGCTAATATTATTTTGTTCGTATTTGTGGTGTTCTTTTATATCCCTTCTTCGGTCGCGGTTTACCGCGGGTGAGCAAAGCGCTCCCTTTTTATTTTCCAATCTCAAATGTACATAGATAAATACATTTTTGATAAAGTTTTTTGTCCATTTCATATATTTAGTTTATTATTTGTATATTTTCATCAAAGTTATTGTAATTTTGCAATTAGTTACAAAATTGCTTTACATATACAAAATTCGTAAGAAAATAAGCTATTGCTGAGTAATTATTTATTTTATAATAGTATAAAAACAGGAAACCAGTTTTTTTTAATTTTTAAGCAAATTATAAACAAAATAAAATATCTGATTTAATAGTGATAGAAGTTCTTAAAGTACCGATAGTTTTTATTCAATATCACTAGAAATATTTTCATTATTATCATTACAGACTTAACAAACAGTGACAGTATGTTCACCGCCATGGGTGGCCAAGGTCGTTAAGGCGCGGACTCGTGAGTGGGAGATCTGAGATTCGATTCCTGTCAGGACCGTCCACCATGAATAAGATTTTTCCAAGTTTTCTTTACCCTTCATTAATGGCAAATGCCAAGTAGGCACCCTAAACTTAGGCCTGGGGTTGTTCTATTTTAAAATCTCATGTATTATAAGTGTCCATCGCCTGAGAAACCCCAACAGTAAAGCCGGGCGTTAAATACTGTTAAAAAACAGTATGTTCTCTACAAATAGGTAGCTTACACTGTTTGCATCTTACAGTTATGTTTCTGTTCCTCTTCTTCTTCGGGAAAACCCCACACTTGACTCTGTGACTTGTAATGCTTGCTGCAGATGCAACTGCAGGAACATCAGCAACACCTATTTTCCTCTTTCAACTTCAATCTAAGTTCCCAGTAAATCCCTGATGTAAAGGCTCTTGTTGCAAGGTGAGGTTTAGTTAGCTCAAGAGTCAACATCTTGAAATAAAAGCTACGTGTCATGTTAGCATCAGTATTCGCTCGAAAAATTACTTTGGAATTTATCCTAGATATCCATCATGGTGTAAAATACCCGAAGGGACCACCTGAAGTGACTGGCAGTCGTAAACCGTGACTTCAGTTCGTCAACAACATTAGATTATAGAAGGTCACTACCTCTGGTTTCATCTTTTTATCAATGTTGCTGTTAATCTCATTGCCATTATGTATGCTGGAAACCAGTAGTACATTTCTGTACCTTCGTGTAATTACGACATCTAGGCTTCCCCTAAGGCAAAAATAGTGCTCTTCCCTGGTCCTTTTCTTGTGTGTACCATAACTGATGCGATTCTCTCTTGTTTTTACGAACTGTTCCAAGGTCTATAAGATTTTATTTTCAGTAGTTCGTTCACCATATCAACTGAAGTAAATAATTGTCCATGGAAACATTTCTTCCAGTGTTCACAATTGGCTCAATAAGTCCTTTTACAAGAGCGCTGCGCTGTTTATTTAGAGCACGGAGCCCCTCCGGTTGTTTGCCAGCATAAATTCCCACATTCAACATACATGAAGATATTTTCAAACTATACTTATTTGTCTTTTTGGCCATGTATTGCCTAAAGCTGCAGCATTCCCGAAAGTTCTCTAGCATTTCGTCAATGGTGACGTACTCAAACAGGGTGTAGTAACTCTTACAGTGCAGGCAAATTATTCCAAAAGCTCTCGAACGGTGAAAGTTTGTCAAAAGATTTTCTTTTTGTCTTAGTACTAAATAAATAAAAAATAAACACAGTGCTGACCTTGCAGCACATTAAAGCGTTGTTGTTAACTGATTGGTTGGAGCCAGTAGTTGGCACACGCACATGATACATCCACATTGTTACATATTTAGAATATATCCGCCTGTTAATAACCTACACTTCAACATAACAATTAAAATTCTCATCAATCCAAATAGGTAGCGCTGATTTGAACAAGAAAATGAGATATAGAATACAGTACAGAAGAGCACTCAAAAGAACAGAGTACAAAAGCAGGTTTTTTAAAAGAAAAGAACATTGCTTTTAAACCGCATTTCCGACAAACCCAAGTAACAATAAGTTTGTTAATCATTCTACTTACAACTTTAAATAGGGTATTCATTTCTAAACTTACCAGTCTGAATAATTTCCTATTTGCACCCTCTTCAAAGCATCAAAAAGTAGCGGGTGCCATTTGAAAGTTGAAGGGTGCCGCGGGTGAGCGGGTAAAATCTAAAATTTAATCAAAATTTGTTTTAAACTTCGGCCTCAATATGTAAATTGTTTTATTTTTGTTTAACTTAAGTTTATATTAAAAGAGCTATTTACAGGAAATAAAAATCCTGCATTTTAATTCTCTGTTTATTTTCTTTCATTTTCTGTATTCTAAGAGTTTTTTGACGAAAAAAACATGACGGTTATCCTCCACCCACCGTACTCGCCTGATTTGGCACCCCGCGACTTCGCTCTATTCCCCAAACTGAAAAGCAAGTTGAAAGGACGACGGTTCGACACAATTGAGAGGATTCAAGAAGAAATGTTGTCTGTGCTAAACACCCTCAAAGAACATGACTTCCAACATGCACTTGGAAAATGGCAGAATCGCTGGGGCCGGTGTATACGTGTGGAGGGTGTGGGCAGTCATTAGTTTAATCATATGGCAGCACCAGTTCCGAGTATTCTGGATAGATTTCAAATCAATGTTCATTGTCAGAAATTGAAATAATGTATCGGACAATAAGGAAAAAACTCAGAAATTCTGGATAGAAATCAGTCTTTCGTTAATACTGAAAAGTTTAGTATAATTGACATCTACCCTTTTAATAAATGCCCATTCATTTCCGTTCGTTAGAGACAGTACTGCTTAAAAGTTAAAGACAGGGGAAGTTCTACAGCAGGATGCTTGTTGCGTGTTTGGCCCCATAGTCTGCACCTTCTTGCACAGGGGGTTAGAAACCCCTTCGCCTACATGACCAAAAAAGAATCTTATATTAAAAATCTTTTTCTTAAAAGCACCAGTTCGCATAAAAATGTTTAAAGAAAAGATACTGGCAACCCATCTTCCACCTGGTCGATATTTACCCGCTGGGGAAGTTAGCTGTTTGCCATTTACTATGCTGAACAGCTAAACAGCTTTTTTTTTTTTAAATGAGTTGGCTGAAACAAAAGCTCCCTGCATCGCCAAAGTCAAGAAATCGCCCGAGGCCCCCATTATTATTGCTGCATCCCTTGCATATATTAAAACAAATTTTAGTTATATACCAGAAGATATTCTCTGCTTGGAAACCGCAACGCACCACTTAAAGATGCTTTAGAAATAACTAGCAATGTTTCCAGAACAGGAGTGCAAATTGCCCGTGTTTCGAATTTGCAGAGAATTTATTCAACGCAATTCTGGCTTTGAAAACGCGAAGACCATTTAATCACTACTATAGGGAAAAGAACCTGGAACTTGTAGAATTCACTTTAATGAAGTACGCTCAAATGACGTCATGTTCCGTTGAGCGAATTTTTTCTTCATATTACAAAAATGTATTACGAGATAACTGTAAATCATTCATGCCAGAAAATTCAGGCATATAATACGAGGATAGATACATAAGTTTCCGGCCTAACCATTTTCTAGGTATCATAAAGACAAAAACTATATTTCACTTTTCAATACAGTTACCATTAATTGCAATACACTTCTCACATTTTTAAATTACCATTTCAATCCCCTCCCCTATAAGTCTCGTCTGCAAAATGGGCATAAACGGCATTCATCACTTCTCCATCACACATAAATTTCTCTCCTCGAAGGACCTTCTTGAGTTTTCAGAAAAGGAAACAGTTACAGGGAGTGAAGTTATGTTTGGAAAGATGCGGGGGGGGGGGGTAATTTTGATAATTGCCCCGCGTTGGAGGGTCAAGGTTTGAAGGGGTTATAGGTGGCGGGGAGAATGGTGATAGGAGTTTGATTGTTTACGATCCAGCTCACCACTCAATAACTCTTCTCGTCGATCTCAGGGATGTAGCTGGTTTTCGGGAATTGGTAGTGCCGGGTTGAGTGAAGGGAATTAAGGTATTATATCGACCAGAGAGAACAATTATCTGCAGGTTGACGTCGTTTATTTAACAAAGAGTGCATCTCATGGCGTTTCTGTTCGGACCGCAGTAATGAGACGTCGGGCAGACACGCGGAGCTGTAATGTTCGACTAGCAGTGTGACTGCAGACCGCTCGGAAGGCGTGTCGAGCCGAAGTGACGCTCGAACATTGGCGTTCCTATGACATCTGAACGCTGAATACTTGTAGGACCAAGATGACGAGAACAGACCAGTGTTCCCAGAGTAACGGAGTAGACGAACCAAAAAGACCTCGAAAAGGGCGATTTCACGTCCTTAAATACCCAATATAGCACCCTTTACCATGTGATGTAGGGACGCTATATTTTCCCGCAACTATGAATTTAGACATCCCTATAGGTTAGCTGTGGCTTCATGCCACTCTCATATTATTGGCCCGTTTGATTATTTGCGCTTAACCACTCGGCGATTCGTCCAGCGTCTAATTTCAAGTTCTACTGAACGTTACAGGTTAACGGCCTTAGCGGCATTATAGCGTAGTTCTTTCCCAGCATACCTGGCCGGGGCGAACACCCGTCCTCCTAATGAACAAAAGAAAGATTTTGCTCCTTTGTCTCCCAAAACGGTCTCTCTGCCGTTCGAGAAAAATTCTGCTTTTCTTGGCATTCTTACAAACAGAACCCTTCACTTACAGCCAGCTGAAATAAAAGATATATTCTAATCTATTTCTCGCGATTGATGGGGTACCAAAAACTGTATCAGGAGCTAGATCTGGGATATAGGGTGGATGGTCAATCCATTTATACGAACTATGGAAAAAGTTCAAAAAATGAAATGAAGAGGATTTCTGAAACAAATAAAATTATTTGGCAGAAATAAGTGCAGCAAAATTTTAGATTTTATATATATGATATTCCTATCTTAAGGAATATAATGGCCTATGAACATATATTTTTGTTAATCGTGTGGTTAGCAATCGATTTAACTATTTTTTCATTACACTTCGCAGGAGCATCTAAATTATAGGAGCGAGCTCGAATTTTAAGTTTGATTTTAAAAGATTATTGCTTTGTCTACTTTCATTAAAGACACATGTCGGTCCTGGTGGTGTAGTGGTTACCATACTTGCCTCTTAAATCCAAGATCGCGGGTTCGATCCCGGCCTAGACCGATGGATTTTTCGGGCGGAAAAAGCCTAAGTATGGCTTCGTGTGGAAAAGTAAAGCCGTGTGTCCCGTGCAGTACATTAACGGCACGATAAAGAACCTCAAGCCTGAAAAAAAAAGCCTCTGAGCAAAATTTGTCGGCCGTTTCACGCCCTGAATAGAATGGGGACGCTGATGACCTGAGATGTTAAAGAGT